>CM076576.1:570975452-571094502 GCA_034641835.2 Pinus albicaulis
GAGCTACTAGACATTTACATTTTCTTGAGTAGAACTATTCATAGAATTTGTCATTAATCATCAAAATCATTTGAATAGCCATTGTACATTTCAAGCATGTCTTCTTGCCCATTAAATTCATCATCTGAGCTACCATTAGATGACATTTCTGCTGAGATAGGTTGTTCTTCATGTGAAGGTTGGAAGACTCTTATTGATCTAGGATTATACTCAATGACAAATGACTTTGATCGTTCTGTAGGATGACAACATAAAAATATTTGCTCACATTGGTCAGGGAAAACATATGGTTCATCTTTTTGCTCAAACCTGGTATGATTGATGATGCAAAAACCATTCTCATGCATATATGTTGTTGGATGATTTCCAACTACAATATTTCTAAACCACTTAGCTTCAAATAATACCACCTTGAAAGATCTGAAGTTAAGCTCTAAGATATCTTCGATTAATCCATAGTATCTCAAGGTGTCGGTTTTTATGTTTCCATCACGAACATGTGACTGAAAATCTACTGTAAAATATGCAGCGATTCCACAGTCAAATGTTTGTCGATTTTCATCTAGCTTTCGAACACGGTAATGACGACCCTTGCACCACAACCCCTTATAATGAGTCACTTTATTCTCTTCTAGTCCTTTTATAATGTCCAATACATGTGTCGTAAGTCTTTCATCATTATTTCTGCATGCGCTTGCTACTCTATCCCTCAAATATTTTAAACTCATAGCTGGAGGCCAATCATTTTCAAATTTTCTCATTATTGTTGAATGTGAAGATGAATTATGACCACCTCGAGATACATATGACAAACAACACCTTTTTTGGGCATCATGATGCCTTTGATATTCCTCCCTCCATATTTTTGTGTGTTCACTGTTTCTTGCAACATATAATAATAAAGCCTCCATTTCAACAACATCTGCAATCATAAACATAAAACACATTATACCATCATAGTCACAAATCAAAATCGTGAACCATATGTAGATATAAGTTTAATCACCTTTAATTTCCCTAGTTTTTGCTCGTCCTGTGAATACATGTATACCCCTATGGCTATCTCTTCTGAACCTCCACTTTGTAATATCTGCAACTTTTCTGAAAGTGTATTCAAAACAATAGGCTAAAAACTTAAAAGGGATGTTGAACACAAGAAATGGTCTAATGCCCATGATATCCAACTTGGTGTATTGGACATTTGAAACTTCTTTGTGTATCAATGCCATTACATTTATCTTGTTTTTGGTAAAAGACAAGTCACTGTGGCAGTTTTTGGTAAAAGACAAGTCACTGTATCAATGCCATGAGAAAAATGTATGTTGTTCCCATGCATACAATCTTATCCATCTCATGTGTATTTCCCAAACAGAAATGAACATTATGTACTCCTTATGTAAAACCATGGATCATTATGTACTCCTTCCAACTGCCCACTAACCCTTTTAACATGATCCCCTCTCTCTCTCTCTCGATATATATATATATATATTCCAGCTTATGTCAATTCCGTGACCTCTAGCAGAGTAGGTATATTTGCTACCTTAACACAATCACCAATGCCCTTGGATAGTGTTTGATCACTATGTTCTACACTAGATAGTCATAAGAACTAATTTCCAAGGTAGTACCCTCCTTGCTGGTCACATCCAGCAATCCTTTTCTGCTAGCTGCTGTGAAAAGAAAACTCTCAAAATGCAACAGAAATTTAAGGGATAACAGATAGCATGGTAGGATTTTAGTTCATTTTGACCAATAATCATGGTAATGTTTGAGCACTTGTTGATGACATTTTATTGATTTGTTTAATCAATTATACAATCATACAATCTGCATCACTCTTTCGGCTTGATTGAATGTAGCAGCAATCTCTTCTTTACAGATTTTTGACGTTAGCCATTTATCGTTGCTCCACTTTTGCACATGCATGAGTGAAAGGACTTTTATAGTGGATAGCCCATCTTCTCCCATGTTATTTGGAGCACTTGTTGAGCCTTTCGACTCTTTTGCAAAAATTGCAAAAAGAGTGTGCAATTAGGTAGCTTAGTTTGCAGGATTGGATCATCTTCTTTTCTTTTCTTTTTGTCTATCTATGACACTTGCCTCTAGCTTCCCCACATAACTCTCAGCTTCAGCATGCTCATTACCCTCTTCTATACCATTTTCTTGACACCATGATGGGATTTGAATTCGCTCCATGACAACTTGGACATATGCCTCTCATTAATCAAATTATAAAAGTGTTGTTTCATGGCTGTAATATGTTTCCAAATCTGCAACTTAGTTCATCAAAGGAAGAAGAACAAGTGCAGAAATAAAACTACTAATAAAGAAAAAGGGAGAACCTAATCAATTTGCCTTGTTCCCAGATGAATAAATTCATTATTAATACCTTATAAAAGAATCAGAGAGAAAAATCTACAATGACATGAACAACAAATCGAACAGTAGAACTAAACCATACATCAATGTAGATCAATACCTTTTGTCAGCTCTCCGCGGCTCCTATCTCTGGCTATCAACTCCCTATCCTAACTCTGAAAACAAAAATGCCTTCTACTTCCTTCACAGGTTGACTGTCCAACTTCTTGAGACCCTTGATCTTGCTCCTGCATCTTCTTGCCTCAAATCTGGCTCTTATCTTCCTCCACAAATCCGGGTCCCTTTGTCTCCTCTGCTTCAACTCCAACCTTCAAATTTTTTTTCTCTTCAATTTCATTGTGACCATAAGTCTACGTCTTTAAAAATGACTATTTATAGATATTCAAAACACTCGGACACCTAAGCGATTTTAAAACAAAATGAAATAAAATATCCTTGAGCTATTTGTAATTAATTACTAGACCTATACATGTACATAACATAACAACCAAGCAATTCCCATAGTTGCAAAAGGAAATAATAAAACACTCAAATGAAAACCTATCAAAAACTAACCTGATATCTGATCTTTTCAGCTACAATACAAACCAAACTTCAATACAAAAATTATCGTGATACTGTGACCCAAACTGAAGTGTCCAAGACCTGAAGGTTGTAGAAAAGATACTGGTCCGAGACTTCCAGGAAAACCACAGACTTGAGCCTTGGAATGCCAAGTTTGAAGCTGCTCTTTAATGCTGATCTGAATCCTAAAACACAGGCCTGAAATCGCTCTCCTTAGTTAATAAATGCCGAAATTTTGTGGTTGTTTCTCAACCTGAAAACTACAGGTCCACATTGACTGTCCAGCTTCTTCAAACCCTTGATCTTGCTCCTGCATCTTCTTGTCTCAAATCTGGCTCTTATCTTCCTCCACGAATCCGGGTCCCTTTGTCTCCTCTGCTTCAACTCCAACCTTCAAATTTTTTGTCTCTTCAATTTCATTGTGACCATAAGTCTCTGTCTTTAAAGACAGAGACTGCTATAAGATCTATTCAAACACTCAATAGGACACCTAAGCGATTCCCACCGAAAACAAAACGAAAGAAAATATCCTTGAGCTATTTGTAATTAATTATTAGACCTATACATGTACCTAACATAACAACCAAGCAATTCCCATAGTTGCAAAAGGAAATAATAAAACACTCAAATGAAAACCTATCAAAAACTAACTTGATATCTGATCTATTCAGCTGCAATACAAACCAAACTTCAATACAAAAATTATCGTGATACTGTGACCCAAACTGAAGTGTCCAAGACCTGAAGGTTGTAGAAAAGATACTGGTCCGAGACTTCCAGGAAAACCACAGACTTGAGCCTTGGAATGCCAAGTTTGAAGCTGCTCTTTAATGCTGGTCTGAATCCTAAAAAACAGGCCTGAAATCGCTCTCCTTAGTTAATAAATGCCGAAATTTTGTGGCTGTTTCTCAACCTGAAAACTACAGGTCCACATTAGGGTATAGGGTGGACACTTGTAAGGGTCCAAAGGCAACTCCCTTTTATTTTCATTTTTTTATTTTTGGGGGTAATTAGGGAAAATCCATTTGAAGTTAAGGCATTGGTGCTTGAAACCAACTGGTGTATATTCCATTCTCATTCAGGCTTTAATCAGATAATCTAAAGTGAAAAATGAAGCTGCAGCATGGGCAAACAGAGCTTAGTCCATTCAAATTCTCTGGCAATGTGCAGCCGATCAAATATATGCCAAGTTGTCAATCATAGTTTTACCTTGTGGCAATTATTTTCCTTATGCCCTGCTCTCATTTTCAGTCAAAAACTAGATTTCCTATATTGATGACGTTCCTATTGTAACATGACCAACTATTGGACAACTATCTCATTGTAATTCTAGATAAAGAGCAGTGTACCCAAATAATATCTTTGCAAGCATATCATTGTCACTCACAAGCTTGTGCCATGTGGACCACAACCTAGATTTATTGTCATTTTGAGCTTGGTACTCCTACAGTCCCAAGACAATGCTTAGAGATATTAACAATACATAGAGATCACCATACGCATACTAACCAAAAGGGTCATACTGTGTTCCTCTAAGCCAGGATCATATTTACACTGTAGTCATCAGTGTCAAAGAGATAAAATGTCATGATACATAGTGATATTTTCATACTTTGCTATCAAGGAAATTCTGTCAATGCACATGATATTCAAATTTATTAGCATTGAAGGTACTCCTTTATTGGTGAGAGATTACAATGCACAGTAATCAAATTCCTTCAACACAAGAATTTTTTCAGTCCTTGAAACGGTCAGAAATTGGAATGAAGCTTGAATGGTCCACTTCAATGAGTCTGTGACAGAGTATATATATAGAACCTTCCACAAATTTCAAACGACTCTAGAAACTCCAGAAGTGCGCATATTCAGGTCTGCTCAGCTTTAAGGACTGAGACTTGACAAATACTAGCCTCAATGATTTATTTGCAAGATTTGTGCCTTTAAAAAGACATTTTATAACCAGCCTCCTTATGAGTTTGATCACGTTAGTCACCCAACCATGTCACTGTCACAGGCCAAGATGAGTTTGGACTGTTAAAACTTATATGATTGCCACTGAATTAATACAGATTAACCTAGAATGTAGATCGAACAACAAAGAGCTGCAGATCCAATTCCATATGGCCACAGATCATAGATTCATAGATCCAAGAATTATCATGAGGTCACCAAACATACATTGTGTAGAAAATCTTCAAACTGGAGAGTTATAGTTCAACACAAGTCCACTTCATTCCAACGATTGACCAGATTCTCTTGAAACCAGGACTAGAATTTGAAAAATTTCAAACCACCGATCTCTTTCAAGGAAAATGACCCTGTAACAAAACAAAATGAATCCCAGAAGCCCCAAAACTGGCCCTAAGCCAAAAAAAAGCTTTTTCAATGCCACAGGAATAGTCAAAGAAAATTCCACAGGAGTGGCCTTCATGCAAGGTTAATGAGCTGGGAAATAAAGTAGTGCAAGTGACACCAACAGAACCCCATAGAAAACAACTGAATCGCATTAATCATTCATTTTTGGCTGTAGATATGATGGGCTTATTTTTGATAGACCAAAATTACAAAATACAAGAGGTCGAGCCAAAACAAAAAAACAAAAGAAGGCCCTTCGATCTTATTTACAGAAAAAAACTTGCTTATTTGCTTGCCATAAGAGAGATAACAGTAAACAGGGAATGAGAGACTTGTGGCAGAATGTCGAAGTCGAGCGAGGCTTGTATACTGACTGGGAGTGAATAGAGATTAGCGTGAGTCAACCAAACTTGAAACATTAGCAGAATTTGATTTGAAGCATGTACAAAGATCATCATTTTTGTTTCAGACTAAAGCTTTCAACAAAGCTAAAAGCATTTCCTTATCCACTGTGACATGGCTAATATGGGTCAGTCAATATATGTAATGTGATGAAGATCATAATACAGAGTATTGCCATTTAGAGAGCAGGTCTGGAGGATACATACATGACTTAGATAAGCCATACTTTCGAACAATACGTGCCCTAAAGATTCGCTTCTGGGTTTGAACAGACTTTGTCAGAAGGTGCATAAAGAACTGATATGAAACCATTATAACGATCCTCTTTGAAGAGCCACAGACCAAAGAATTAATATGTTGAAGATATTTTAGACAGAGGTATAGCGAAGCACAACGGTGCCAAATATAGTGAGGCATGTATCTTGCTTCTGAGGTAATAAAACATTGCATGAAGTGATGCTTCTGGATTCGTAGAGAGTCAGAGATGATGAGATCTAATAAATATAAATCATTGACAGAAATACCGACCTCTCAAAAGAACTATGATCCTCATTTTTCTTGATAATATGACCAATAACTCATGCCCTTGATGCTTAAGGATTGAATCAAACTGAACCTTTTTATTACTGAACCAAACTCAAAATCATCGAATTTACACAAAATGTTCTTCCTTATCTCTGCAATAGAGGCCTGACACTTGCAAGAGATCTGTGCCAAATTTGTCCTAAACTGCCCCTTAAGCCTCCTAGCTGTCTGTCTTAGAACATTAGCTCTGACTCCAAGGAGGACTCTCGAGTCTCATCAAACAGAGCAGAATTTGATTTGAAGCATGTACAAAGATCATCATTTTTGTTTCAGACTAAAGCTTTCAACAAAGCTAAAAGCATTTCCTGTTGATGTTTGCAAGGATCTGAGATTAAGATCTTATGCAATTGGTGAATCTAGAATGGATCCTTGTACTGTAGTTTAACTCAATTGTCTGTCACTAGTATGCCTGGAAGATCATTGCTATGGAAGGCAATATGTATAGAAATCATGCCAGACTAATCAGATTGATAGTCGACAAATGAAGTGTTATGGTTGTTCTCATCTTGTAGCTGAAGGAAGATGCTATCAGTTCTAGGCTATCCATGTATCTTATTTCCAGACTGTAGCCTTTTGGAGTTTCATTTGCATGAGATTAAATGCTATTTCTATGGCATACTTCTAACATGCAGGGCACCTATTCATTGAATGAGGATGTTGTCCTCATTAGAGGTTGATTTTTGGTCCTGTAGCATATTCTCAGCAGCAAGGATCCCATGTTTGGAGGATTGGTTTGAGTATGCTATACACTGCATATAAAGCCTAAATACATTATTTAAACTAGCAGATGAGGGTGCTGAGTTTATGTTATTCTATTAGACATATTTGCATACATAAGGAGCACTTCTATTGAAGACGCAGTGTGATCATGTTGTGTTTTAACCCAGCATGCAAAGAGAGATAAGGGAAAATTCTGAAAATAACTTTTGTGCATTCTCACCAACACATGAGGACACACTCCTGAGGTACTATTTTGGGGTCCCAATTTCCTACATGTATCGTTACAGTAGGGTGCAGCTGTGGGGTGCTATCCTTTGCTTGTTTTAGCACTGAACTTAGCATGCATATTTACAGACAAAGGAGAACTATCTTGAGTGCTTAAAATGACACTGTTTTTTGTTCTAAGAACAAAAGGTGATTTTGATCAGATCCTGCATGTATATGCTGCTGATTTTAAGAGTGAAATTTCAGAATGAAATTAAATCCAGTGCTGCCATGAGGAGATGTATCAGCAAATGGCAGCCATCAACACTATATCTAAATGCCCTGTACAGTCTTCATGGCTGGAATTTAGATTGAATTTATTTCTCCTTGCTAGGCATCACTTACAAGTCTCTATGCCCCCAGAATTCAAATCCTTTCACTCCAATACAGCTCTGCCCTTTTTGTTCCTAACCAGCTCTCACATTGTTCACTACTCTTGACGCATATAACCTATAAATATACATCCCAGAATACATCTAGCCATTCATAATTACAAGTTCAGAAACACGCAATGCCCAATATGAAGTTAATATCAATAGCTAATGTACATGAGGCACACCACTGAAACCTGTAAGACCCCCACAAAAGCTTCTAAGTTATGACACTCATGCTGCTCCTCCAAACCACCTATTACTTAACGTTGATTATGAAAGCAAGAATTTGACTCACTTTCCCAAAAACATTTCTTGTCCTCAGAATTTTACAAAAATAATAAAATCTCAGTTTTATCCAAAATTCCAACTCTTCTTTTGAGTTTCTTTCTTCTAATTATACAAAATTGTTACAACAAAACTTTGTTGCAGATGAAACTTTTTAAGATCTACTTTATAAAAATAAAAAGCAGTTTAAACAACTTGAACTAATATGTGCTAGATATCCTAATCTAACTATGTTTTGTTAAGGAGGTCTCAGAAACTTCATGAAGCAAACTTGGTCAACCTATCCCAATCCACTCCAACTGGAGGATGGAATGTTGATAACTTCCTATAGGAAAAATCCAACTTAGAATATTTATGGTAATTGAGAGTAATTGGAAAAATATGTTTTACTTGATAAAAAAGGTAAAAAGCATGAATCATGATATGTTTATCATTTATGATCTCCTGCCATGTGTGAAAATTTATCCACTTTGTTCCTTTCCCTCAACGACATTTCTCTATAAGCATCCAAAGATATTAAATTATGATTTACATGCTAAGAAGACAAAAGACTCAATTCCATCAGAGAACTAAGTTTATTGGTAAATGCATCTACACTTTTCTTTACTATTTTGAATTTATCTTGGACTTGCTGAAGTAAATTTATTTTAGTCAAGAATTTGTTAGCTTCCATTACTAGTGAAGTCCTATGTTGAACTCCTAAAGCATGAAATTTCTCCCAAGTTTTGGAATTTCAAAAATTCACAATCGTATCGGATTTCTGAGGTTTATTCCCTAGTTCATGCTGATAACGCCATCTGTATTGTAGACCAAATCTGACTCATCCCACATCATTCTAAAAGAATTCGACATCCTTGAAATTTCATTAACAATTTCAACCCATATAATTCACCTTAATTTAGTTAAGGCTCTTATTCCTACCAATTGATTATTATCTATTTTATTTCATGTTTATGTTTGTCTCTTAGATCTTGATCCGTATTTATGGTAGAATTCCTATCAACTACCTACTCCTTAAAATTGCTAATTTATCTATTTTTTACTTAAATTGACTTTCTCCGATTTTCAATTTCTACATCCTTTAAACTTAAAGCACATATTGTTTTAACTAATTTTCAAATGGGCCAACATGTGTTGATAGTGTTGAAGAAGATGATGGAAAATTATGTTCATTTCTTTCTTATGATAAAATTACAATCCTTGTGTCATAATATTCCACCTTTTATTCATCTCAATGATTACAAATAATAATTTCTCATTCTCTTTTTGTACTTCCTCCAACTTAGGTGTTTGCAGATGCTCTATATTATGCATTTTCAATTTCCTTCTTAATACCTAAATCTCTATATCTCGTGACTTGATTAGATCTTGTATTGAGGTGTGAAATGTGTCTAGGGGATGGGGGAATTTGAGCCTTGGTGGGAGGTATGAAACACCCCTCATTTACTATCCAACTAAGCCTTTGTCGACATCTCTCACACATTTACAGCTTACAGCTTATAATATCCCCAAGTGGTTGATGTGGTTTAACCCCCTAACCCCTAATGACAACATCTAGATGTTACATTGTCACATGTCACTAAAATTGACCATTATATGAAAAAATTTTACTCCTGAATATTATTCCAGTGTAGAAACTGCAGTATTTTCCTTATACCCTACTAAGTACATAATGATTGCTTATTCTTTAAGCAAGGAAAATCTTTGGCAAAACCATTTTCTGCTCGATGAAAAAGGTTTTGTTTTGAACTATAGTTGGTCACTAATTTGTTAAATTTTCTTTACAAGGTAATTCTCAAGTGTTATTGGTTTATATTTTTGAATCTGTTCCAGGAAAGTAGGTTTTCCTAATATCTATGAAGCACAGTTTAGCATTTTTTTTCCAAGCGCCAAGATGGATCAAATCTCTTTTCACTCTAAAAGAGGTTTGCATATTTGATCCCTTTCGGCACTTGGTAGATTTGGAGTTAAGATGGATCTACGCTGGTTTAATTCCCCCCTTTAAATAGACTATATTCCACATGAATACCATGGGTCGATACCGTGAGCCATTTTTTTTTTATTATTTTATTTTTATAAGGTTATTTTTATTTCTTTTATTTTTTATTTTATATTGACCCAGTTAAACTGTTTACATTACATTATATTAATCTTTTTATTTAATTTTTATTTTTATGTAATTTGATTTAGTCAAAATGTTAAACATTACATTACAACATCTCTCCCATACTGGGCTAGAGAGCGCCTCTCGACACAATGAAGCACGGTTTAGCAGTGCTAAAGTTGGTTTTAATTAAATTTTTTCCAATAGCCTCTATTTTGGAACATATCTCTTTTGTTCTCCATTCAAATGAAATATCAAGTAGTAGTTTGCAGTGATCATATGTTATCAGCACAACAATCTATTGCATCAACGCTTTTCTGGCTTTGTATCTATTTCTACAATTCTATTGATGGATATAGATGGATCAATTTATGGTATTGCATATTTTGCAACTTCCTCCAGGATGATTTCTTGCCAAGGACTGCAACTCCGCTGGAAGATATTTTTAAGTCTCTTTTCTGGTATGAATATCTTTCCACTATTGGTTTTAAATTTTAATCTACATGTTGGTAGAATCATCTTTTGACCCATTATACCTAAAGTGCATCATATGAACTTCAAAGTTTCTTCATGACCAAAATTTACTTCTAATTGCAATTATCATGGTGGTCATGTTACATTTCCAAACTATTATACCAATTAAAAAGTTTTTGTTATAATAATTACCCGTAACAATTGCTTCTCTTTGATTATCCTAGTCTCAGTGTATAATTTATTCAATCGAGATTCTAAAAATATGGGTGTGTTTGGACAGCTTGCCTTGTTTATTGTGTGTCAGATGCATGAAAGATACATTTATGTCAGAAGAAAGGAAGCTCAACGATCCACGGAGACTATATGCCCCAGGACGGTTATACCACATTGTGGACAGAAAGCCTTGTGGGTAAGAATCTTGAAACCTCTATAAGAAGTCAGAATATAGCCATGTTGATGGCAGTGAGGACCAGATGTTATTGTGAATAAATTACTCTTACCATGGAATTAGATATGTCCAAAAATATCTTATATCTTGTGATATGCTATTGGTTCTAAACTTCTAACTTCTACATCAGTTCTTTCAGGAAGAGAGATTGTTTTACCTAATACTATATGGGAGTGTTTCTGAAGCTTGCCATTTCTACATTTTCTTGTATGCATATTTACAGAAAATTTAATTTTTGTGTACAACAGAACTAGGCAACTATTGTCTAAGACTCAAGTCCTATATGTGATGAACCCAGTTCGGCAGCTTGATAAATTTTAGAAGGCTTCATAATTGTTTTTAGAATTCAGTTTGCAGCATTCATAACTCATTGAAACAGCAACATTGTAAAATCAAATCCTCCTATAAACACTGCTGGAAAGAGACTAGCTGTAATGCCTGACAAACGAGCAGTAAAATGCTAGAGATACTTTACAAACGATGCAGTGGAAAGACTGAAATGCATTTTTTTTAAGAAAAATCTTGAATTGTAATGAAAATCTGATAAATGCTGCTACATTCATGTGAAAAAAATGAATTCTTTAAGAATCTGTCCTTTAGCTAGTCTTTGGATTGGATTCATAGAGCGAGGTGTAAAGTTTTGAATGGATTCCTCTTTTGCATGCTGCCATTGTCATTAATAGTTAACTATTATGTCCATCGTTCATGCATTTTTGAGATTATATTGGAGCAACCCAGAATACTTCCTCAGCTGCCTCCCCAAGAACTACGAACAAAAAACAGGAAAAGACAGGAAATATGCTTCTAGAAACATGGGTTCTCTATAGTCAAGAAACTAGGGAGGATATCTATAGGAAACAAAATGAGTAGAGGAATCAACAATAAAAATATTCCATAGGAAATGGGGATAAAATGAGAAATAAATATTCCATTAGAAAATAAGATATTGTACATAAATATTAAGGGAAATAAATAGCAGTCAACTCACTCATAAAGCAATAAACAAGTTACAACTTGATGCATAGATCATAGATTCTTCATTGCAAAATTTCAGATATGGAAGATATCATATCATAGTCAAAGTCATGGACAAGTTCCAACCAAATCATTAAACAAACCCTTACCTCACTCTCGACAGGTTCCCTTAAGCACAAATTGAACTTTGACAGCATTACATGAATTGCTTATTTTATCTTCATCCAATTGCTTTTCTTTCAAATAATTTATGAATAAGGGGGGAGACATTGATTATGTTTGTCAGGTCCTGCACCACCCATATTTTCTCAAGATCATTTGGGCATACTCTATACAACTACCTCTTTTTGTTGTATTGAATAGGGGATACATCCTTGTCTATTTCTATTCCTGGAGAGGTGGGAAATGCCTTGTTTTCATGGGTGTGGCCCCTGCAGAATAGTAGACGCCCTCCCCTCCTAAGGATGGTTGGAGGATGCCCTTGGCATTTCCTAATTATCTTAGCATTGAGGAGACATCACTAAGACAATCACGGGATCTTGGGTTGTCCCCGCTTGAAGTTGACCCCTATTTGTGCATGTATGTATACATACATTGATAGGTAAAGATCGGGTTATTAATACTACTACATTGCAGTATAGAGAAATGTTCAGACAAAATTGAGTTCTTACTAGAGCCTAGAGCTTTGACTATTTTCCAAAAACAATCCCAAAGGAGCATAAATCCTATATAACCATGCCCATATTATGAGAATGCTATTTATAAGTATCTGACAACTATTAGAATCAACAACCATGAACTATGACTTCTGGTTGAAAATCAAAATTAAAAACATTTTCTTTTTAGGATTCTAGAGCAGCTAGGATTATTTATCTGTTGCTTTCTTGGAAAGAGCATCAATAGACAGGGTTTTTGGAATATGGATGTTCAATGCTTCCATCAAAATCTGCAATGTTGCTTGACTAAAAATATTGATTGCTCCATTTCATCATAACGACCTTCATATACTCTTTCGGCCTTTCAAAAATGCCTGCAACCAAGGTTACTTGGGACTCTGAACTATCTTATTTCCAGACTGTAGCCTTTTGGAGTTTCATTTGCATGAGATTAAATGCTATTTCTATGGCATACTTCTAACATGCAGGGCACCTATTCATAGAATGAGGATGTTGTCCTCATTAGAGGTTGATTTATGGTCCTGTAGCGTATTCTCAGCAGCAAGGATCCCCTTATTGGAGGATTGGTTTGAGTATGCTATACACTGCATATGAAACCTAAATACATTATTTAAACTAGCAGATGAGGGTGCTGAGTTTATGTTATTCTATTGGACATATTTGCATACATAAGGAGCACTTCTATTGAAGACACAGTGTGCTCATGCTGTGTTTTAACCCAACATGCAAAGAGAGATAAGGGACAACTCTGAAAATAACTTTTGTACATTCTCACCAACACATGAGGGCACACTCCTGAGGTACTATTTTGGGGTCCTGATTTCCTACATGTATCGTTACAGTAGAGTGCAGTTGTGGGGTGCTGTCCTTTTCTTGGTTTAGCACTGAACTTAGCATGCATATTTACAGACAAAGGAGAACTATTCTTGTTGAGTGTTTATTTCACCATGATGCCCAAATACGTCTGAGCAGGTCACCACATATCTGTCTGCACATGGTTACAATGTTACAGAGCTATGTGTGAATCTAATTTGAACAGTAGGCGTTAATGGGCTAATTGATTTAAACCTATCAATATGGGTGTGACAAGCTATACAAATCAACAAGCATCTGGTGCATTGTCATGGAGGGTGCACATGCTGAATTAAGGCATATTATTTTTATTATATTATTAACACCAAAAATATTATTGGAAATCGGGGTGTAGAAACCAACTTGTGTATATTCCATTCTCATTCAGGCTTTAATAAGATAATCTAATGTAAAAATTGAAGCTGCAGGATGGGCAAACAGAGCTTAGTCCATTCAAATTCTCTGGAAATGTGCTACCAATCAAATATATGCACAGGATATAGGGTGGACACTTGTAAGGGTCCAAAGGCAACTCCCTTTTATTTTCATTTTTTGTTTATTTTTGGGGGTAATTGAGGAAAATCCATTTGAAGTTAAGACATTGGTGCTTGAAACCAACTTGTGTATATTCCATTCTCATTCAGGCTTTAATCAGATAATCTAATGTAAAAACTGAAGCTGCAACATGGGCAAACAGAGCTTAGTCCCTTCAAATTCTCTGGCAATGTGCAACCGATCAAATATATGCACAGGATATAGGGTGGACACTTGTAAGGGCCCAAAGGCAACTCCTTTTTATTTTCATTTTTTATTTTTGGGGGTAATTGGGGAAAATCCATTTGAAGATGAGACATTGGTGCTTGAGGAACAACAGATCCCCACATGCACCCTGCCAACAGATCCCCACATGCACCCTGTCAGTCTAGAGTTCATTTTTATAAAGAACAAAGACGTCGTTTAACAAAGGGGCACAGAAAATCGACTTGTGTGTATTTTCATTCTCTTTCAAGCCTTAGTTGGAAGAGCTAATTTAAAATTTGAAGCTGCGGTATGTGAATATGGATATCAGTCGGTTCAAATTTTCATGTGACATTGAAATCTAGGAACAGAATATCAGAGAAAACATTTGTAAGGGCCCAAAAGCAACTCTCTAGGTAAAAGGAGGAAAACATTCATGACAATAAGCCAACTGTGGTGTTGAACAGAGCAAATACAAAGCCAGGAAATAGAAAAATATAAAATCCAACTAACCTGTGCCTCTGGGTATGCAAACTTCAATTGTGAATTTGCTGCTGCTCGCCTCTTCAAAAGCCTCCAAGTTCTGTGTAATGTGTTTTTATCCAGGATGAACGCTGCAATTATATAGAAAAAATTCCCAGCCTTGAGAGCAAAAAATTTGGCGCCAAATAACCAACACATCCAGTTTGGGTAAGAACAACCAGTTTTCCTCTATTCTTGGGCTTTCATAAGGTGTCAAGTTCGACTTTGGGGACTTTGACATGCCCTCCAAACCTCAACCTCGTCTTCCTGAACAGTCGAACCACGAGTTTTCTTGGGCTTTCTTACGGTGTCAAGTTCGACTTTGAGCTTTCATACGGTGTCAAGTTCGACTTTGGGGACTTCGGCATGTGCTCAAAACCTCAACCTCATCTTCTTGAAGACTTGAACAACGATTACCTCAACCTCGTCTTCCTGGACAGTCGAACATCCTCTTCCTGAACAATCGAACAGTCGAACAAGGGCTTTCTTACACTTTGGGCTTTCATACCGGTAATTTTAATGAAATCAACCCATGCGTCTTCCTGAACAGTCGAACATCCTCTTCTTGAAGAGTCGAACATTCGAACAGGGGCTTTCTTACACTTTCGGCTATCATACCCTTAATTTTAATGAAACCAACCAATCCCAATGTTCGACTTATGTGGCATGCCATCAAACTTTTACAAATCTTGAAACAATTTTTTTTTAATAATTAAAATATTAATATTTATTAGTTTAATTATTAATTAGATATAAAATCATAATACATTTAAAATTTAATTTTATATAATATAATTAAAACAAATAAAATATAAATATTGATAATTAATATTTTAATAAATTCAATAAAATATAAATATTTTAATTTTATTGACTTACTTTTCTATTTATTTGTGGACATTTATTAAGATTAAATTATCTATATTATCATATCTCAAGAACAATTAACCAATGCTAGTAGCATTTCCCTAACTCTATAGTATGAAAGATCAAACAAATAGCATAACCCTGCACACCTAACAAGCTCTAACCAACAACATAACTCTGTTATTGATATCATGATCTCCAAATCCCAAGGAAAATGAAAGCATATATACTCTCATAGGTTACTTTTAACATGCCCCTTCAAAGCAAGGTCTCATGGGGAACCAAGGCCTAGACCTTAGGTGTTAATGACCATTTGAATCTGGAGAGGTTGAAATAAACAAGCAATGCTCTTAATGGTACTGAGTCTAGAGAGGCCATCCAAAGTCTCTTGTATAGAGAGAATCAACCCTTGAATAGATAAATCTAGGCCTCTCTAATCATACCGATGAGAGAAAGTCACAAGAGAACCTCTTGAGTCCCAAAGCAAACAACAGAACCTCCCTCAAAAAAGTGATCGTTAAACTTGATCTCATGGAGATGGCATAGCTGTGATCCTGTCAACCCTAGGATGCAATGAATCGTCTTAATCGATAGTTGTTAGGAGCAAAACCCACAATTAGTCAAGTGTGATATGAAGACCATGAATCCAATGACATCGTATGTAATCAAGATGGACAATGGGATTGTTGAAAAGTGTAGCGAGAGAAGGTCTTCTTTGGTGCGTGCCTTAGCCAAAAAGACCATGATTTGTCTTCCTTTGCCCATGGACGAGTTCGTGGAGATGGTGAATTCATGCGTAGTGTTGGAGGATCAGTTACATGGACCTTCTTCAATTTGACTACAAGTTCGAGAGGCAGTTATAAATTTAGAAGAGGACGATTTGGGAGCTTCAATCCTTGATTGAAGCAAGAACGAGTTAGAGAACCAGTTAGACTCTGTTAACTATTCAATCAAAACACATGTTCTAAATTTGTAACTTGCCAATTTTAGCATGGATCGAATCAATAAAGGAGGACAAAGGCACAAAGTTTCATAGTTGTTTTGTGCACAAAGGACTGTGACAACTCACGAGATTGTGAGAGAGAGCACAAAATTGTGTGAGAGATCTTTGTTGTGAGTGCGTATCTTGGAGGAGCCAATACAGAGCATTGAAGAGAGCTTTTCTTGTGGCAGAATTGCGCTAGGAAATAGGGAAATTTTGCGCTAGGAAATAGGAGTCAAGCCCTAAAGAATAGGGAGTCCCCTACACTAGGAACTAGGAAACTTGTGCACGAGGAAATAGGGACTATCTGAGCACAAGAAAGTAGGAGAAAGGGTCTGTGTGTTTGCAAGGTCAGTCCAACTAGGACAACATGAGGACAAGATTGTTTTCAGGGTGATAGTTTGAAGAGCAGAGCAGAGCAGTTCCTTGGATAGCAATATGTCGGTCCTAGGGCTAAGGTCAAATCACAGTTTAGGAGGAGCCTCAAATTTACGTGCATGGAAGAAGCAAATCACAATAGTGTTGGAAGATAATGGGGTAGCAGAGTATGTCAAGTAGGCAATAGTGCCACCTCAAGATCCCCAACGGTTGGCCCAGCATACTAAGAATGACACCAAGGCAAGAAGGATCATTCTAGAGGGGGTCAGAGATCATATTATTCCTCATCTCAATGAGAAGAAGACAGTGTATGAGATGTTTAAATTTAAAGCCATCTTCAATTTGTTTCAGGCTTCCAGTGATGTCACGAAGCTTGCTCTCAAAGAGAAGCTAAGAAGTAAGCATATGAGCAAAGATGAGCCCATCATCACATATCTTTCAAAGTTCACTCAAGTTCAAGATGAGCTAGGTGGTGTGGGCATGACTGTAGCAGACAATGACCTTGTGAGTCCCACGCTACTGGGACTCCATAAGTCTTGGTATAGTTTCCAAGATGCAGTAAGTGGCAGAGAGAATATTCCTAGTTGGGAAAGGTTATGGAGTGATTGTGTTCAAGAAGAGATCTGGAGAAGGTCGAGAGCTGGTAAAGAAGCTCCTGTAGAGGACGAGGAGAACTTTTCCCTAGCAGGTGAAGGTAGCAAAGCCAAGGGCAAGAAAGACCAAGGAGAGGCTGAGTCCAGTCAGAAGGGCGAGAAGAAGAAGGAGGATCTAAGCAAGATCAAGTGCTTCCATTGCCATGAGTTCGGACATTATGCCACCAAGTGCCCTAATTGGAAGGAGTCCAGTAAGGATCATGTTGGTGCATCAGCGGAGGTAGATGCATTTTCTACCTAGTTCAAGAAATATTTCCCTTTGATAGATTGCATGGCAAGCTCAGCAGACAATAGTGTATTGTATATTGATTCATGAGCATCCTTTCACATGACCAAGAACAAGAAGTGTTTCAGCTACCTGAACGAGAAGGACATGCAATTTCAGATTGAGCTAGGAGATGCAAGTTCCTTCTGACAAAGTCTGAAGATGGATGCGTTCTCCCATCATATGTCTAGAAGCACCATTATCAATAACCCATACATTCTCATTCTGGAAAGTCCCAGACAAAGCAGAAAATAAACTTCCATCCATTACTTCTAGCTTGGAATGATCTTCAAAATGAAACCCTTGATGAATGTAGTGAGATTCCCAACAAACTTGAAACCCTTGTTTATAACCCTTGTCATAATGCAAACTAGGATGTGATCTTCAGTCTCTTTCTTGCACCTTAGCTCTGATACTATGTTGGAAAAATGTTTGAACGTGCTCGGGTCGCGTTCAACCCGGCCCGACCCTGATGAACGACCTTCATGCCTTCAAACATTGTTTCGCATGTCCTGAACACGGACGCATTGCACAAACCTGAATCGACCTGAACGCGCCCGCCCTGAACACTGTTTTGCACGTGTCCTGTAGAAGGACCCCGTGCAGTCACAAATTAGTAAATTTGATACGGGCGCCCTCAACCGAAAAGACCTGCCCCGAACGCGTTTGGGCGAGCGCCCTCAATCGAAAAGACCCGACCCGAATGGGTTTGGGTGGGCGCCCTCAAACGAAACGACACGGTGCGCCCGACCAAACGAAGGCACAAGGGAGAAAACGGCAAACGGGCCACACGAACATGCACAAGGCACCCGTGCGGTCACAATTTAGCAAATTTGATACAGCCGCCCTCAAACGAAACAACCTGACCCGAACGTGTTTGGGCAGGCGCCCTCACACGACGCGACAAGGCGCGCACAATCGAATGAAGGCACAAGGGAGCAACCGGCAAACGGGCCACACAAACGTGCACAGGGCACCCGTGCGGTCACAAACTTAGAAAATTTGATACATGTGCCCTCAACCGAAACGACCTGACCGAAACGCATTTGGGCAGGTGCCCTCGACCGAAACGACCCGACCCGAATGCGTTTGGGCAGGCGCCCTCAACCGAAATGACCCGACCTGAACAGGTTTGGGCGGGCACCCTCAAACGAAACGACAAGGTGCGCCTGACCAAACGAAGGCACAAGGGAGAAAATAGCAAACGTGCCGCACGAACAAGCACAAGGCACCTGTGCGGTCACAACTTAGCAAATTTAATACGGTCGCCATCAAACGAAACGACCCGACCCGAACGCATTTAGGCAAGCACCCTCACACGACGCGACACGACGTACACGACCGGACGAAGGCACAAGGGAGCAAACGAAAAACGGGCTGCACGAACATGCACAAGGCACCCGTGCGGTCACAACTTAGCAAATTTGATACGGCCGCCCTCAAACGAAATGACTCGACCTAAACACGTTTAGGCGGGCTCCCTCACACGGAGCGACACGACATGCATGACCGAATGAAGGCACGAACGTACAAAAGGCACCCGTGCAGTCACAACGTAGCAAACTTGATACGGCCGCCCTCAAACGAAACGACCTGACCCGACCCGAATGCGTTTGGGTGGGCACCCTCACACGACGCGCCCGACTGAATGAAGGCACAAGGGAGAAACTGGAAAACAAGCCGCATGAACGTGCACAGGGTACCCGTGTGGTCACAACTTAGCAAGTTTGATATGGACGCCCTCAACCGAAACGACCCAGCCCAAACACGTTTGGGCAGGCACCCTCAACCGAAACGACCCGACCCGACCCGAACGTGTTTGGGCGGGCGCCCTCAACCGAAACAACCCGACCCGAACGGGTTTGGGTGGGCGCCCTCAAACAAAATGACACGGCGTGCTTGACCGAACGAAGGCACAAGGGAGCAAACGGAAAATGGGCCGCACGAACGTGCACAAGGCACCAGTGCAGTCACAACTTAGCAAATTTGATATGACCGCCCTCAAATGAAACGCCCGACCCGAGCGCGTTTGGGCGAGCGCTCTAACATGACGCGACATGGCGCGCACGACCGAATGAAGGCACAAGGGAGCAAATGGCAAACAGGCCGCACGAACGTTCACAGGGCACCCGTGTGGTCACAACTTAGCAAATTTCATACGGGCGCCCTCAACCGAAATGACCCAACCCAAACATGTTTGGGCGGGTGCCCTCAACTGAAACGACCCGACCCGAACGCATTTGGGCGGGTGCCCTCAACCAAATTGACCCGACCCGAACAGGTTTGGGCAGGTGCCCTCAAACGAAACGACACGGTGCACTCGACCGAACGAAGGCAAAAGAGAGAAAACGACAAATGGGCCGCACGAACATGTACAAGGCACCCGTGCGGTCACAACTTAGAAAATTTGATACGACCGCCCTCAAACGAAATGACCCAACCCGAGCGCATTTAGGCAGGTGCCCTCACACAGCGTGATACGGTGCGCGCAACTAAATGAAGGCACATGGGAGCAAATGACAAATGGGTCGCACGAACGTGTAAAAGGCACCCATGCGGTCACAACTTAGCAAATTTGATACAGTCGCCCTCAAACGAAACGACCCGACCCGACTCGAACGTGTTTGGGCAGGCGCTCGACCGAATGAAGGCACAAGGGAGAAAACGACGAACGGGCCGCACGAACGGGAAAGCTTAGGAAGAAAGAATTCTTCAGGGCCTCCACCTAGCACCTAGCATGGTCTCCCCAGCTTCTTGGAAAGTTATCCCTAGCATAGGGGACACCATCAGGATCTTCAAACCTCCTCTAGAAGGATTTATCAAACTCAGCTTTGATGGAGCCTCGAAAGGCAATATGGGGCACGCAGGGGTTGGAGGGATTTTTCGAGATCATCATGGCACAACAAGATTCATATATGATGACTCCTGTGGCTTTGCCAGTAACAATGAGGCATAATTCATAGGAGTGCACCAAGGTCTCCTCTTGGCCATCAGGCTAGGATACAGAAAGCTAGTAATCGAAGGAGACTCTTAGTTGGTTACGAACACTCTCAAAAAACTTAATCAAGGAACGAAGTGGGGCAAACTAAGCTAAAGATGGCATACTTCTTCACATGTGTAGGGATTGGAGGATACAAACAAGAAATTTGATTATATCATTATCACCCATGTAAGGAGGGAAGGAAACAGAGCAGTTGACCTCCTGGAAAATTGTGGTTGCGCTCACCTGAATGAACCTATTGAATTAAGCATGCCTCCTAATCTCGGGGAGGAATGATGGATCAAGCTGCAGAGCATCAAAGAGCAGGACAGGTCAGAGGGCAGAGCTCACCCATAGTTCTCGGACTCAGCTCCCTGATCGGGGTGTAACGAAGAAGATCAACCTTCCCATCAGTGTTAATGGTAGTGTCCCTGGGGTTGAAGCCAACCACCTTCCACATGAGTTGCAAGGGCGCCAAGCTGTACTGTCGCATGCAGCACGAGGTGAGGTAGCGGGACAGAGGCCCGCTCATGGAGCTTAAAACAGGGTGGAGGAAGGCGTGGGGGTTTTTTTATGATGAAAGACTTTGGTGCAGGTGCGACAGCGGGATAACAAACCTCCATTGCACTTCCACCACGATGAAACTCAGGTATGTGCTTGGTTTCCTCTCCCTTGTTCATGCCATGTTTATGTTTTATGATTTGGGCCAGTCTCTATGGGAGCCTAAGGTGATTAAGCTGGACTAGTATAGTCTTCTGCTGGGTAGGGGAGAGCGGAACCATTACGACTTTAGTTGGGGGAAGGTTGGGGTTCTTTTGGCTCTCTGCTTCTGTGTCAAAGTAGGAATTGGGCATGGCCTCAACTTGCACCCGAGTGTGAGTTTGTCAGGTAAGGGATTCCAACAATATGGAATGGTGAGGGGTCGGGAAATCCTGCCAGGGTATAGAGTCAAGGAGTAGTCATGGGTTGTGTTTAGTTCAAAGGCTTTGCTGGTTTATACCACCTTGAGCTACTTGGGCTGAGTGCGCATGAGGAATGGGAGAGGGAATTCCACCCAGGGCCGAGCAATGGGCAGCGACGCCTCCTTTGTCAATTTAGAGGGTGGGAGGTATGACGAGAGAGAGGACACCAGAAGGGAGGTTAGGAGATTGAAGGAAGGCATGAGCTCTTTGGGTTATGGGGATAATTTATGGGGTGCGTGCGACCGTCAGGGACAGGGGGTGGCAGAAATTAAGCAGGGTATGAGGGCGATGGGTCCGCAGAGGGACAGGAAGAGGAGAAGTCCTAGGAAGAGGCCCCTGGGTCACCTTTATTCTGATAACTGGGATGCATGGACCTTTTATCGTTTTCATTATATGGAATTATGCCTTTGTTTGATTGTGTGGACAGGTCACCTACCCAAAAACCTAGTCAAATATTGTGGGATGACATGCTCCAAGATTCCTGCAGCTCGCGACCATTCCAAGAGCCCTGCAGCTTGAGGCGGTGGCTGGAAAGATAAAGGGAAGGCGGTAGAAGCCCAACCCAGCTCACCCCCGAGCAAGCCGAGAGGAAGGAGGCCTGCAATCGATGTGATCCAAGAGGTAACGAAAGCATACCACGAGAACACATCAGAGGAAATTCAAAAGCTCATTGAAAAATGGGAAACTGACATAAATAGACATGCAGAGACAAAGATGGATACTAAGGAATGGAGAGGTTTAATACCAGATTTGGGACAAACAAGGGGCAGACTAACATAATTCAAGCAGACACTGTATCTTTGTTGGTCGATGAAGAGCATCCTTGGCAAAGCCTTGGAGCAGATCTGTATAAGCCTAGTGAGATTAGCCCAAGACTTCCCAGACTACAAGAGCGAGTTTGATAAGACCAAGTTTCAGCTGAGGAAACAGGATGGGTGCCTCGAGCGTATTGACTACCACCTCTCGTGTATTTCCAACCCTTTTGAGCAGGCTGGTACCTCGGTTCAGGATCCGACACCAATGGAGTCAACCTCGGTTCTAGACGAGGTTGAGTAGTTCATGACTATTTTAATCTGCCTTTTTGCTCAGTGTTTATATGTGGCTAACATTTAAATTTCAAGGATCTAATAAATATGTTAGTCAATCTGTGAGAAATTGTATATTATATGTGTGAGTATCCAGGCTTTGTTTGTTTGGTATGACATACTCAAAACCTTATTTTTTTGGATGGCATACCATGCCATCAGGTGGCCAATACACTGGGTTCCTCACTCAAGACAGGTTGAGACCACCAAACTGGTAAATCTAGTTGTTTGTTGTTTATAAAATGAATGAAAAAGGAGTCCTACAAAGCTTACAAAAAAAATGCTATAAAATGTATAAAATTAATAACAATAACAAATTCTAAAATTACATACATACATATATGTAATGAAATAATAAAAAATATACTAAGTATAATATAAAAATGCAAACCATACTATACCATATGCAATACTATTGGATTTTCAATGCCATGAGCCCATAAAACACTATCATTAAGTTGAAGCAAAATTTAATGGCACATGTACATATTATAGCTCTATCAAGCTATGTGTCTCCTTCAAGCTCCATAGCACGATGGAGCTATGTAGTTTAATTCAGGGTTTTATTTAGTCCTATATGGACCTTTTAAAAGCTTTGATGGAGGGCTTAAAAAATACCCTCACACGGATACATTTTCAACCTTTGGAATAGAAGTTCTTCCAAAAAAGAGTAACCCAACTCCATCGAATTCACCCTTATTTTATTTTGAAATTACAATAATATAAAAATATTTATCTTAATTGGCTTATTCATAAAATAAATAATTATGTAATATGGTTTTGTGTATTTATTTTCTCATGAGAATAATATAAAAAGTAAATAATTGAAATAAAATATTTAGAAAACAATTACTTTGAATTTGTTGTATTTATGGTGCAAAATGAGAATAATATAAACAGTGAATAATTGAAATAAAATATTTAGAAAACAATTACTTTGAATTTTGGTTTTACATGTAAACATGACAAACAAATAAATATTATAAAATAAATATTTGTGAGTTTAGTTCTAATTTATATATTCATAATATAAATATTTGTAATTTTTTATAGTTATGGTGACAATTCACATTAATAAATCCACTTGTACATGCCAACATGGCAAACACAAAGTTAACTACCCTACTTTATAGAACTTGACAATATAGCATACACCACTTCTTTAAATATATGGTGATATACTCCACATCCAATAAGACCAATAAAAAATTATTTCACTTTAACACCACATAGTAAGAATGGCGCTAACTTGTCCATCAAATATGGTGATTATATACTTCATTTTTAATATGATACATAAACATTTACACCACATTAACACCACATAACGTAAGTGGTGCTAACTTATGGTAATATAATTTATTTTTAATATAATACATAAACATTTACACCACATTAACACCACATAACTTAAGTGGTGCTAACTTAATGTGATATATTTCATTTTTAATACAATACATAAACATTTACACCACATTAACACCACATAACTTAAGTGGTGCTAACTTATGGTGATATACTCCATTTTTAATATAATACATAAACATTTACACCACATTAACACCACATAACGTAAGTGGTGCTAACTTATGGTGATATACTCCATTTTTAATATAATACATAAACATTTACACTACATTAACACCACATAACGTAAGTGGTGCTAACTTATGGTGCTAAAAGAGAGCTTTTCTTGTAGATGTGCTTGAATGATAGCTAGTTAAAAGATGAAAAATATTCTTAAATAATTTAGAAAAGTGAGTTTAGCCATAAGTTTTTCAATAGAATTATGATTGTTTTTCTATTTTATTATTGCTAAGGACAACTATAACTTTTAGATTGTTTTGTCATTTTCCATTTCTAGGTTGTCCGTGGAACTAGATTGTTTTGTCATTTTCCATTTCTAGGTTATCTATAAATTAGTGTGGATATATAGTTAGTAAAGTAAATTTGAAAATTTGAAATTTATTTTATAAAGATTAATTTATTCTTATATTTATGCATTTTTATTCCGTACATACAAATTATAATTATGTATAAAATAAAGAACAATAAAATAAAATTCGAAATATAATTTGGTAAATCCTCAAAAAAAACCAATCTGTAAAGTGAAGCTCTTTTTTAAACTTGAAAAATACTCTGATTTATATCTAGTATTAGGACAAAAAAATTTTAGGCCAAGAAGATTTTCATTACATTCAGTTTGTGAAAGTCATGGGGTTCCCATCATTATACTTCCCGTCAAAAAACTGTTTACATACTGTTTACATTGATTTCATCCGATCCACATAGATACTTGATAGTATTTATCAAGTAAATAACATTTTTCAGGATCACAGTCATTTTAAAAAACCAAAAACCAAAAATACCAGCACATTTCTACATTTTCCCTCGTCCTTATTGACTAATTTTATCATCCGATCCAATGCAAAAACTGTGAAGCCTATCCGGAACTCATATGAATTGACTTTTCCGACCCGTCCAGGTCCATTTGAGTTGAATAAGTCATAATACATATCTCCGAAAATTCTTTCTAGTTTTTTTTGATAGGCAATTAGCTTCGTTGTTTTTCTCCCTGTAAACCTGACAAAAAGAAATGACAAAAAGAAATGAAAGAGAAAATCCTCTTTAATACATATATTCTCCCGATCCAGTGAAATAACATTCCGGAATTGAATGTGGCTTTCTGATTCATGAAACTCCTTTATTGTAAAACAACTATTAGTTTACGATGTGAATATTTGTACTTTGATATTCCAGTGATGATCCACACATACATACACACACATATATATATATAAATAAAGTCAGGTCACTGGTTTTAGATTTAACGTCCTAAATGTTAAACAATGCTTCAAATATTGAAAGCTGTAATGCCTAGAAATACTTGTGATCATTGGAATTATGACTAGATTCCTATACCGGAATACCCACAAGCAAAAATGGCCATTGGAATTATGACTAGATTGCTATACAGTAATACCCACATGCAAAAATGCGTGACAGTGAAATTTGGTAATAAAATTGAATGAAATCAATGTAATGATCAGATTGTATTATGCTCCGAGACAGATTTTTTGCAGCCCAATGAAGTTTTGATAGACATTGTGTCTAAACAAACAAAGGGTAGGGTGTTCCACAATGAATGAAGAAGATATGAAAATTCTCGGCAGGGAAAAATAACACTGATCATCAGTGTCTACATTATGACTGTTCGAAATGCAACAACCGACCTCAATTACGTTCTATTTATTGCTCCAACATTCTCCTATGTACTCTATACGTCATTTTCAATAATTATAGAACGAGAACAAGGCAAGTTGCAGTCAAGGCCCAGGGGTCCATCGTCCAAGCTTCCAACCTCTGAGAGATAAAAGATATTTGGCAATCTATCGAGGATCGACAACCTCTTCTTCATAGGATATTTTATAATATTATTTAAATTTTTAAAAAATTAGTGGAAATCATAATTTATAATTGTAGTTTTTTTAAAAAATTAGTGGAAATCATAATTTATAATTGTAGTTTTTTAGTGTGATGTTTTAAATTTTTGGTATAACAAGAAAAAGTTTGAGATCAAATTTTATATTGTGTTATTTAAATTGGTTTTTTTACTGTTTAGTATAAGAAAAATCTTTAAGGCACTTAGATTGTGCATAGTTATTTATCAAATTTGTGTTTTCAATAAATTTTTGTCAGATTTAAAAAAAAATTAGATTGGAAAAATCTACTAACTTCTAAAAAAAATCTAGCTAAAAACAACTCATTTACTTAGGAGTTGTTTACAAATGCAAAAGAATAACCATGACTGCAGTTTTTTGGGGAATCCAGTTAAAAATAGTTTCCAAAAATCAGGTAATTGGAATGTTTGAATTGCATTTTTGATGGTAGAAATAGATTCCGTACCATCATAAAATTTTAGGGCACCCAAAATACTAAAGTTTAACCATTATAACTCAAATTTTCAATAATCTTTACATAAAATTTTCAAATTCTTATTAAAATTTTTCAAATTATTCTGTATTTTTTTGAGTAATACATTTACAATTTTTGTTAGAGACATAATTGTGACTTAGCACCACGCTGGCAACGACGAGGAAGCAAATATTCACATGCATAGCATTAATAACTTTCATGTAAAAAATTAAATAAAAGGCAGCGGCTCCAAAGTCGGTGACGTATCCTTAACTCCCGAGTCCCAAGCATCGTGATGACCAAAGCCAACCATGAGTCTGATTTCAAAACAGCACAGTTGCAAATTCACGATTGGGTGGGGAATTAAACACGTCACTAGATTTGGAGCCAACACTTTTTATTTTAATTATGGAGCAGCGTTTAGCACTAGCAGCAGCGAAGGCAACGGGTCTGATTGGTTTATTAAGTAGTTTTAGAGGAATTGGTTGGATGGTCAAAATTGATCAGAATTTGAGTCAAAAAAATTTAAGAAATTTTACAGTAATAGCGTTTGAATCATGATTTTGATAGGGAAAATCTTTGCTGGATTTTCTTAAAATGTTACCAGAATTTCTATGATTTTCAGGGTGAAAAAGAGTCTAGTTAGACTAAGGCTATTTTGTGTGTTAAATTTATTTTTAATATAAAAACATTATTCAAACACTGTTACCCCTAGATTTCTTAATTTTTTGTCCAAATTTCGACTAATTTTGACAATCAGAACAACTCCTTAACCTCCCTAAACAACTCCAAATTGAACGGTTCAAGGTCGGGATCCATTGCAGAATTTTAAATATTTTGAATTCTATTAATAATTTTTGGAATTGGACTAACAATTCGCTGTTGTTTTTTTTTTAATGCTCTGTGCAGCAACCTTTCGGGTTTAGGTTTTCGCAGCCGCAAGGAAACAAGCCAACCGTCATGAGTGCGCCAGGGGGTGGGGAGCTTCCTCCCACCCTGCCGATCTCCTTAGAAGAAGCTTTCAGAAGTATTATTGCATAGAAAGGGAAAAAATCATCGACCCCCTCAGTCCCGAAATTTATCAAAAAATTGGATGAAATTCCAGAGATTGCCTTGCCAGAAGAATAGCCAATAAAAATTGCCCAAGCTTTGGCTAATAGAGGATTGGTAGGACAGTTTATGGGGCGCTGGTCCTCAACAAAAATAACAGATGATTGGATTCAGCGCAACTCGAGGCCTCAACTTAAAAACAATGTGATCTGCTACGTTGTTGGAAGAGGATTTTTCATTTTCGAATTCACCACCAAGGAAGACCGTGATCTGGTTTTCAGGAGTGGCCCGTACTTTATGGGAAACCAGGGTTTGTATCTTAACAAGTGGACACCCGACTTTGATCCTTCAGATGATGTCCCCAAAGAGGTTCTAGTTTGGATCCGTCTTCCCAATCTACTGATCCATTGTTGGAGCTTCCATTCTCTGCAGAAGATCAGAAATGGTCTAGGTCATTTCATTGACAAAGCAGATAACAAAGGCCAATACACCTTCACAAGAATCTGTGTGGAAGTTGATCTGGAAGCTAGCCTCCCGGAAGCGATAAAGCTCACCGTGGGTGAATGGCATCACTATAACAAATTGGACTACGAGCAATTACCTTTTAAATGCAGAACTTGCCACGAACATGGACACTTCCAATGAAATTGCCCAAAAGCCCACACAATGGACAAAGAGGTCGAAGAAGGATGGAAAGAGATAAAAAAGGGCAAGGCAGTCCCAAAATTAATCGAGAGGAAAAGCTCAGGGCCAACGATGAAACCCCAGCCCAACCCAAAAGCCAAGGAAGTGTCAAAAGAAGGTTCATCTTCTGGGAAAAGGTTGATGCCAATCAGATACAAGAGGTGCCAGATGGACAAGCAAAGAAAGTGAAAGAAACAGAGGCAACGAAAAATCTGCCTCCTTTAGAGGATGATCAAAGGGAAAAAGAAGAGAAAAAAGAGCACATTAGTCTCGGTTCTGACACAGGGGGAGAATCAGAAGATGAAGACTTTGAAACAAGCAGCTCTCAAGTCACTCCTATCAAGACGGCCAGGGGACGGAAGTCTAAGAAGGAACAGAGAGAGGAGAAAACATATTTGGATGTGCTCCAAGGCTCCCAGAAGACCCTCAAAGGAATGATAAATACCAGATCCAAACGCAAACACGGTCAGGCTCCAAAGGGAGCCACAACCCCCTAAGCCAGTAAATAATGAAATACGTCTCCTGGAATTACAGAGGGCTAGGCAACAATCTAAAAGAAGAAGCCCTAAAAGACATTGTTAGATTGTACTCGCCTAAAATCCTTCTCATTCAGGAGACAAAGTTGGAGGATCATGTCCTCCTCAATGCAAGAAAAGTATTCTGGAAAAAAGGTCAAGGGAGAGTTGTCAGTGCTAGAGCGCTTCTGGAGGGATAGCTACCTTCTGGGACAACTCCAAATTTGACCTGATAAATGAAGAAAGCAATCTCCACTGGATCTTCACCAAGTTACTCCACAAACACTTTGGTCACCAAGTAAGTATGTTCAAATTATGTGCTCCGGCCTTACCAGCTGAGAAAAGAACTTGTTGGGACTCGCTATAGTCCTATCTTATCATGCACAACCCAAATTTTTTTATTATTGCAGGGGATCTCAATGTAACTCTCGCTGCTGAAGAGAAAAAAGGGGGCTCACCTGTCAGGGATCCAGCTAGAGAATGGGTTGAAGATCTCATGTTAGGTTGGGAACCTGGAGGATATCAATCCCTCCCTTGGAAAATTCACCTGGACCAATAAAAGGATAGGTCCCGGCCACATTGCTGCCCGCTTGGATAGATTTCTTGTCCAATCCTCCTTCGTGACCTTTAGACTGATGGCCTCCTCTAAAATTCTGCCCAACTATACCTCTGATCACAAACCTATTCTTCTTGAGTTTTCCATGGATAAAAACCTTGGCCCCATTCCTTTTAGATTCAGCCCCCTGTGGATCCATCAAGAAGGATTCTAGGAGGTGGTCTCCGCGGCCTGGAACCGACAAATTCAAGGCTCCTCCTTCTTTTTCTGGGAAGAAAAGCTGAGGGGTCTTAAAAAAGAGCTTAAAGTCTAGGCTAAATTGTTAAAATCGCCTTCTTCCAAAAGAAAAGAGGCACATGAATGTTTATAAAACCATCAGTTGATCCTGGAGGACTCCGAAGTAACTCAAGACTAGTTACACAAAGAAGTAGAGCTGCAAAAATATTTCCATAGAGCAGGTAGGGAGGAAGAAGAGTTTTGGAGGCAGAAGTCCAGAAGTATATGGTTGCATGCCGGAGACAAAAAACATAAGCTACTTCCATAAACAAGCACAGGCCCACAAGCATTTCAAAGCAGTAAATGAAATTTACTATCAAAACACCTTGGTTAAAGACTTTGAAGGCATAAAGAGAGCAGCCCATTCCTTCTTCAAAGAAATTTTCTCAGCCTTGGAAGAAATCCCTATTGACACTCACTCCTATCCGATTGACCTAATCCCTCAGCGTGTTCAAGGTGCAGATAATCTTATGTTGATTGCTCCGATCAGTATGACATAACTTAAAAAAGCTTTGAATTGCATGGAACTTGATAAGGCGCATGGCCCTAATGGGTTCACTGCAAGGTTCTTCTTGACTTGCTGGTCTACCATAAAAAAAGATCTTCTGAGAATGGTCAGGAAATCTCAGAATTGATCCAGGCTAGGAGGCAGCACCAATTCGGCGTTCCTTGCCCTGATTCCGAAAGAAAAAGGAGCCACCAACTTCAGCAGATTCCGTCCCATTTCCTTGTGTAACACAGGCTATAAGCTAGTCACTAAAATTATAGCCAACTGTCTTAAGAAGGTGCTACCGGTTATCATTCCAGAAAACCAAGGAGGTTTCATCAAAGGGAGAAATATTCTTGACAATATAGTGCTGGTGCAAGAAGTAATTCATTCAAGTCGTCTACGGAAAGAAACAAGTATGGTTGTTAAGCTTGATTTGGCAAATGCTTTTGACAAGGTGAGACATGAATTCCTATTTATAGTTATGGAGAAGCTCAGTGTTTCAAAAGATTTCATAAGTTGGGTGAAAGCCTATATAGCCTCTCCATGGATAGCTCCTCTAGTTAATGGTCGATCAATGGAGTTTTTCCAAGCCTCGAGGGGGCTAAGACAAGGCTGTCCAATGTCCCCTCTTCTTTATGCCATTAAGGCTTCGGTGCTCAGCTTCCAACTTGACTACTGCTAGTAGATCCGAACACTATCAGGCCTCAGGATGGTTCACAATGTTAAAGATATCAACCATGCCCAATTTTCCGATGATACATTGCTACTTGGAGGAGCAAGCATTAACTTAGCAAGGTTCTTCAAAAGGGAGTTGGACATTTATAAGGAGGTTTAGGGAAGCAAGATCAACTATTTGAAAAGCATGCTTTATGGCTGGAATTTTTCGACAAGGGAAATGATAGACATAGAAACACTGTTAGAAATGGAAGAATCCCTGTCCTGGGAGTCTTTCAAATATCTAGGGATTCCTATTTTCAAATCAACTCCTAAAGTTGCTCATTGGATGCCTCTACTAGATAAACTGAAACTCAGAATTCAAGCTTGGGGAGCATCATGGCTGAACATTGCTGGAAAGGTGGTTCTCTTGAAATCTGTCCTCATAAGCCTCCCCTCATATCAGAACTCAATTCTTCTTGCCCCTAAAACCATCATTAGTAAAATGGACGGTCTGCTTAGAAGATTTCTGTGCGAGGGTGGGAAAAACAACGAAAGAAGGCTTCATTTAGTAAGCTGGGACAAGCTAAAGAAGCCTTTCTCAGAAGGAGATCTCCAAATTCGTGATCTTGCAACTCAAAATCTTGCTCTGGACTCCAAGCTCCTCTGGAATCTTGTTTCTGGGAATTCCAATTGGAGTAAGAGAGTTCTATGGAAAAAATACTTTCATGGGTAGCGCATAAGATGTCTGGACCAGCCTCCAATATCTCTTAAAGGATCGCCTGTCTTCAAGCTTTGTCTCACAGCAATGGAGCACTTCAACACCAAGCTTTACTAGATCCCAGGTAATGGGAAAAAAATTAGAATCTGGGAAGACTCGATCCTTGTGGATCAGCCCTTTCGCCAGAATGCTGATCTGGCAAATATAAAAAATTGGCTTTAGGCCAGCAACCAGACTACCCTTTGGGATATTTCCAAATGGACTCATGATGCAGAGAAACTTTGGAATGGCTGGAATCTGGGGGAGGTTCCTGATTTTCTTGATGAAGAAGCCACCTCCTTGATAGTTTTGCTTCAAGGGAAAGCTCCCTTAAAGGCCTCTTCAAAGGACAAAAGAGGGTGGGGCTCAATCTCTGGATCGTATTCTACAGCTGAAGGATACAGAAGCATCATGGTTTTTCCAAACGTTCCCCCAGATCCATCAAAATGGAATTTTATTTGGTCCTTTCCCTCTATCCCCAAAATCGATTTCTTTTGCTTGACTCTGGCTCACAAAAGCGCCCTCACTAGAGACAATCTTAGAAGGCGAGGGATGGAAGGACCCTCCAATTGTCCCCTTTGTGTTTCAGATGAAGAAACTGCAGCCCATCTGTTGCTAAATTGCCCATTTGCTCGAGAAGTCTGGAGTGATGTCCTGAAGATAGGACCTGACATATTCAATCTCCCTGGAAATATTCCAGACCTGCTAAAAAATTGGGCCAACCTATCTCCATTTTGCCTCACCAAAAAAGACCTCAAGACTGGATGGATGTGGATTCCCAAATTCACTTGCTGGAAGCTGTGGCTTGAGAGAAATAATAGAATATTCAGGTAGGAGAGTTGTAATCCGAACATAATAGTTTAAAAAATTAGAGCTCTTTTGGGAGAGGCCTTAGATGTCAGATCCAATTTAAAAAATGCTACGAATCTGGACAGCGAGGAAGATCAATGGCTAAAAGAACGGGTCCCAAACCATCAGGTCAGATTCATCCCCCCATCAAAATCTATCACCAATTGGGAAATTCGTTTGGAAGATCAGGAATTCATTAAATGGCGGTCGGTTCTGGAAGATCACTGCCTGTTCTTTGACGGGGCCTCAAAAGGTAACCCTGGAGCGGCTGGGGGTGGTGGTGTGATCCTGAGTCCTGGAGGCTCTATTGAGTTGCGCTATGCCTGGGGTTTGGACCAAGAAACTAACAGTAGAGCTGAGGCGCTAGCTCTTTGGCAGGGTCTTAAATTAGCTCTTAGTAGGAACGTCCTCTCCATTTCAGTCTTTGGAGATTCCAGATAAATTATCCAATCAGCTGTAGCTAACTACCATCCTCAAAAAAGTCAGGCTTCTGCTTTCCAAATTCCAAAAAATCAATTTCATCCATATCCTTAAGAAGTTAAACTCAATGGCTGATCGGGAAGCCAACCTTGGCACACTTTGGAGCAGGAGATCCCTGTCAGTTAATGGATTCGAATCGATATGCAGCATTACCTAATCTAGAAGGACTCTGGACCCATGTCTCTGCGTCCAGCTCTATTATACAGGATTCATTCCCCTGGCCGAAACTACTGGTTTAGTCCATATTCGACTGGCAGCTGATATGGATTTCGGCATCTCCTCCAAAAATGAAAGCAGGGCGTTCCTACCGTTCCTCTTGCCAGAGAATCCAATCCAACCGAGACAATCATTCATTCCTTGATCTCTCTTTCAATGGGATCCCAAAACAGTAAAGCTCTTCCAGGACCACGAAGACAAGAGCTGGGTCAAAGCGCTGCGAAGTCTCTGGGAGGAAACCTCTGAATCCATGGAAGCAAGCGACGATCTAAAGGAGGACATCGATGGGCATTTTAATGCAGCAGCAACCAAATCTGGAAAAGCTGGGAAACCTCTCTGCAATCTGGGAAACGAAGTTAGGAACCTGCAGGTAAACAAAAAGAAGATCCAAGAGGCGGTTACCTGCTCCAAATCGTATCAAGCTTATCTTCAAACCTCGGTCAACTCCTGCAATCACGTTGAAAACTTAGCGCATTCGAATGTAGCTATCTGGAACCTCCTCAATACTTGCTGAATACCTGTCAGCAAGAAAACAATAGATGTAACAGCGAAATGAGGACCTGCAATGTAAAAGCCCTTGGCAGCTGCTTTGCCGAACCTTGAATAAATAATCCTTAACCGTTATTGTTAAAAAGATAAAAAAGAAAAAAAACAATTCGCTGTTATTTACCGAAATTCTGAATATTATTGCGGGTCCAGACTTGTTTTTGAAAAAGTCACAGAACAATAATTAATATTTTCACAACAAACAACCGGACTTACAGGTCGAATTTGGAGACGGCTGCTTAAATGCAGCAGCAGATCCACACGTGGTACCTACAGTCTAGCATAAAAGATGAATGATATTTCTAATAAGATTGCATTGGCAGAGGGTCGCCTGTAAACAATTCGCGTTGCAATAGAGTCAATGAGTTCTCTCTTTCTTAAAACATAAACACTAAATTCAATGAGTTTTTTTTTTTTTTTTTTCATCAACACTAAATTCCCACTTTGGCGAGCATGGGCTTTTTAAATAAACGGCAACACTAAACTCGTGGAAGTGAAGACTATCGTTGCAAATTTTGTCTGCACGTTCTAAATTAGCGGGTATTAATGCTGTGCATGTGAAACAAGACAATAAGGATTCCTACTTTTTTCCAAGTACAAGATTCGAAAAATTAAAAATTGCAACTTAAAGGGGTGGGGATTCTTTGCTTGGATTTTCCATTATTTGAAAGCCCAAATTACTTCAGAGCATTTGAAGAATTTGATTTCATCTTTTAAAGATTTTAGAAAAGATGGATGGTCCCGTCCTCGCTGTCCTCCTCTTCTATCTTTTATTGGCAACATACCAGCATTTTCTTTGAGGCTTACGCTGGCCAGATACAAATATCAAGTGACAGTTTAATTTCACTTCACGTAACGGGTCTGGAAGGAGTGCATTTCTGGTTGCATGCAGCATTCATGGCCAAATCCAGTTTCATATGATGCGATCTTGTCCACACTCCCTATGCAATTTTTTTTATTAATTTAAAAATTTCAATTTTATAAATAATAACAATAATACAAATCAAATGGATTATATGGATGAAAGGGATTGCAATTGTGTTTCATCCCAAAAAAAATACTAATAACAATAACAAATTTGTGTTTCATAAAAAAATTTACAAATAATAATAACAATAACAAGAATAAATTACAATTTAATTAATCTCTGTTTTTTATTCAGAGTAAGTAAAAGCTTAAAACATATTCCATAAAGAAAAAGTTTACATTTATCAAAATGGATTCCTAGTGTGGAATCTATATGATCTAAATTCCATCCCAAAAACCTTATATCCTGGAATATACCCAGCATTCTTATCCACAACAAAAATATACGTATCCGCATATACTAATCCAAAAATTCAATACATAAGCATACTTCAAAAAGAATCTGTATATAACTACGTAAACTAAGCTCAAAAATATCCCTACCACATTATTGTGTAATTTGGAGATACTTAAAAAAAACAAAACAAAACAAATTCCTTTGCTAATCCCTGTTATATTATTCAGGGTACTTAAAACCAACTATGAAATTGCTGAAAGGCATGTGTGGTTTCCCCGAGATTCTTGAATTAAACTCGAAATAAAACGAGCATGTATGCAAAACCCCCACATTTCAATCCATCCTTTCACAGTGTAGATGGGCCTGCTGGGTGGTCTCTTATGATAAACAATTCAAATCAGCCTAAGTATAATATTAGCAAATATTTGTGAATTTCATTGTAATGTGTATTAATATAATTATATTAATAAATATAGTTGATATCACTTAGTTATTAACATATAATTATTAATACAATTTCTTTTTTTTATTTAATTTTTTTTTTTTTACAAATTTAAAATAATAAAATATAATATTTTTGATAAAAAATAGCAGATCAAATTTATTAATGTAATACTGGTTAGCTTTACAATGAGAGACTACAAAAAGAGGGGATTGCTGACATCACTGTACATTCTCCTCAAAATACAAACAATATATAGCTTACATGCATATAGGGAAGCTAGAATCAATACCTAAGAAAGAGGAACAAACTCTTAATCTAAGGCTTTGGGGAACCAACTCTCTCTAATTAATTATGTTCATTATTTTCAACACTCCCTCTTAATGGAGAAAAGGTTAAAAAATATTCCTAACATTTCCCTAAACATCCAAATTTAATTCTACCAAGTGGCTTAATAAAAATGTTGGGAGCATTATCACAAGTATTACAATATTCGACATGAATTTCTTTTGACTCAACTTTCTCCCCGACGAAGTGAAACTGTGTATCAATGTGCTTAGTGTTTTTATTAAACACTAGAATATTTGCAAGTTTGATAGAGCTCTAGCTATCACATACGATAACTTTTGCATCTTTATGGTCTTCTCCGACATCCTGGAGAAGTATCCTCAACCAAACTGCCTCACAAGTTGCTGCACACATGGCTTGATACTCAGCTTCTGCTAAAGACAAGGATACTGTGTTCTGCTTTTTGTTGCTCCATGCAATGACCCCAAACCCAATGTTGAATTCATAACATGTTATGGATCGACTGTCATCTACATTTCCAGCCCAATTAGAGTCTGAAAAACCTACCAATTTAACATCACAAAAATCAGTATATATAATGCCATAGTCTAAGGTTCCCTGAAGATACCTTAAGATGCCTTTCGCTCCAATCCAATGGATCTCAAGTGGGTTGGACATAAATTGGCTCAATACACTAACTGCATAAGCCAAATCTCGTCTAGTAGTGGTCAAGTTGATTAAACTCCAGACCAACTGCCTCTACAATGTTCATCTGCCTTCTTATAACCGTCATCACTTTGAAGTTTGGTATTATGCCGTAACGACACTTATACAGTTTTACACTGATCCATATTAAAAATTTTCAGTAGACTCCTGACATACTTACCGTGTGATAGAAAAGTTTGTCCCGAATCTCTTCAGATTTCAAGACCTAAATAGTAGCGAAGCTCACCAAGGTCTTTCATCTCAAAAATTTGTGACATCTTCTATTTTATTTCTGTTGGGGTTCCCATGTTTTGGCTGGGTTGACAAGACCAAAAGATGAGACAACATAGAACCACTTTCAGACCTTAGGATCTAGCCCTCCTAGGTCCAGAGAGGGATTTCTCTATATGAGTCAAAGTGTATGTCTTTGAAGCTCTAAATTATGATTTTAGGCTAGTTATGGGCTCAGAGTTGTTTGTTTGATTGTTTATGTTTGGTTGTTGGGAATCAGGAAAGGAAGGTCCAATATAAGACAAGGATGGGCAGAGAGGGAATTTAGGCAAAGGTAGATAATTCAGAGAACATCAAGGCCATTGGGCTATGGAGTCAAGAAATGATTTATTTGTAATCAATGTGCAAGCTTTCAGTTGGGCTAGTTATCTAGAGCATTTGGATCTTATAGGATGATTGGCAGGGTGGAACATTAAGGGCTGAAAATGAAGGAAGGAGAACCATCCAACTCTGTCTATAGATCAGGGCAGAGGTCATTTAACTCCAGGCCTTCATGGACAAAATTAGAGGCAGTACGAGGGATCTTAGCAAGGCTTAATCGGGACGAGAAGATTCTAGTGAGGCAGAGACAGGGTTCTAGACCTCCCAATGTTCTCAACTCATCCAACTAAATCCTAAAAAGAACATCTAAACATAGATTTCATTAATTCATACATCAGAGAGCAGGCAAAAAAATCCACTACACTGGTTAAAACAATTGAAATCAATATTCAGATACACATATAAGCAGAAAACATAAAGGGTTGGGAGAGCAGCAACATAAGGTACCTATCAAGGGTAAATCTTATGCCAAACTTCTGATGCGAGCCAGTAGAAATGGAATGAAATGAAATCAAATACAGAGATAAGAAAACATCACCAGTTGCTTTAGGTCAGGATCCAAAGAAATATGCTTGTCATATTAAAAACAACACCAATCAGGTACATCATAGCCTATAGCTTGAACATTCAGTCCGCATACATCAAATCTCAGCCTATCTTACAATATTACACAGAGAACTTGTCTCAAGAGGAAAATGATTGCGTTTCACTGATATCTCATCAACAACCAACAACAACCTTTACAATCTTTTCCTTCTGTGTTTTATAGCAGAGGATGAACAAAAGATCGACTGAGAGGGTAGGTGAACACTAAATGTAATATTAAATACAAAAATGAATGTAGGGCTGAGACCCATTCTGTTTAACTGTACATGTATTTAATCTCTGTCACCTCCCTTGTGAAAGAGTGATCTTCTCTGAATATGATCTTGACATCTTTTGGCTGTAGTACTCCTGGTGCTTTGAACAAAAATGAAATAAACTACTAAGAAGTCTGTCATATAAATGCTCTAGCGGTTTTGAACTGCTGTTAGGGTGGAAATTCCTTCAGGGACATTGTGCATAATAAAAGTTGTATGGACGCCCTGTACTTGATGAAGAAAAACATTCTGCTGATGAATAAACCCTGATGTTACCTTTTGCTTGTGCTCAGGACCTTTTGATCGATCCTTGGGGTCTTCAACCTGGTGCTTTGCCTCTTAAACCGATGATTCAAGGCTTAAGATCCTCATTGACGTGCTCTAATCGTTTTTCTTGCATTAAAACACTTTGTCGCTCCATCTCTATCTCTGCCCGTGCATTTGAGCTTTAATGGCGCCGGAGAGTTGGTAGAGTTTAAACCTTGCCCTTTGATGAATTTATGTCACAAACACCTCGAGACGTTTCCTGTAACATCAGGCTCTGAATATGACTCTGCACATGGTTTTCTACGACCACCCTGTCACTGTGATAGAGATCGTGTAACATGGTGGTCATTCCCTGTTGAAAACCATGCAAAACATAAAACCTGCAAAGAAAATCATGGACAGGTTGGCGGATGACGTGGAGGAGGCGAAAGGTGGTGCAGACGGTGACATGGCAGAGAAAAATGCAGAGGAACAATGGAAATCCGTTCTAGTGGAGGTGGCGGTCTGTAGAGCGAAAACGAACGAAAAACGTTAAAAGACACGAAACGCATCAATTATATGCCATGGAATGGGAGGAAGTACGGAGGGTGCACGTGGAGATGACGTGGCGAGACCAGGGACAGTGGAAAATTCAGCGGCGGGTGAGAAAATCTGGACCGTGGATCGTGGCAGAGATCGACGACGGAGGACGACAGACGGTGGACCATGGCATGAGCTATCGTGCGTGCAAATTCATTAAACGTCGTGCATCTTGGGCGGGCTATGGCCGTTGGATGGACCGTCCCAGATCGGACGGTCTACAACGATTTCACTGGGCATCCATGTCCGGACAATAACGTGCGAAGGATGGAGTTAACGGGAGGGATTGGTGGTTTTGAAATCGTACAGGAGGACAGGTGGCATACGATGAGTGGAATTGCTGGGTGCTCGGAGAAAACCATCAAGCACGCGAGGGTGGTGCGGAATAAACTAGGTGGTTTATGAACAGTGGAAGCGGGGACCACAGGGCGGATGGGCTCTGCACCGTCGGATCTTTGTATATTTGGACGACGATGGCTCAATCAAAGGTTTGAACGGGAGAAAGCACGAGGGCAGCGGATTGAATGCTGGCCATCCGATCTGTCAGGATCGACGGTCGAGGACGCACCCGATGTGGATTAATTGTGGACTGCTAGATCTGGCTTTTAGAACAGATGGTGGAGATGAACTGCGGGGGGCCAAGGTGTACGAACACGAGAATTTTGGAGCGACCCCCCGCAGAAATTCCTTTCCGCCTAGCGCTCGGTCACGACGTTGGGTTATATGGGGAGAAAAAGACGTGGGGCTACGGAGAAGGGGCTGAGGCCTATTATAAGGTCCAAAGTGGGTTTTTAACCTATTTTTAATGTATTTTGAGGCCTAAAGGGCAACGATAGGGAGATGGAGGGGGAATTTGGGAACACAAAGGGTGTAGGGATTTTAGAGGGGATTTAGGGGGTTGATAGGGGGAAATAGAGGGGAACAAAGGTATTTTGACAGAGGGAGGAAAAAAGGGGGGAAAGGGACATTTTGTAGGGGTGCAAGGGGGAACAGTAGGCCTCTTAGGAATGGACCAGCAGATAGGATTTGTATTAGGCATAACACTCAGAGACTTCAAGGAGGATGGGTTTTCAGGGGAAAGTCATTCCTTGAAGGCTCCAAAACAATCTAGCCCCAAGCTTGCTTGTCAAGAATTTCATAGGGGGGCTAACATTGGCTTCACATGCGGATGGCTTCTTCTTGAAGGAGTCAAGAAACCAGAAATGATCTTTGGAGTAGGCCAGATGCCTGCTGCTTGGCACATCCCTTTCTTTCTTCAATTTTTAGCTGCCACAATATGATAGAAACATCAGCAGAAATGTTTCCCAACCAATCTACCTACCCAAACTACAGTCCTAGCATTTTTTCTTCTTTACGGTGCATTTGAGCTAGCAGACCCTTTACATTTTATTCTCAAAACAAAAAACAACCTATTCTAAATCTACCCTTATTGCTCCATGAGACCAAATTAAACAGTTGGCCTCATATCCTTCTCTACCTAATCTAACATCTGCTGGGATTAAACTGTCCAACAGATTTCTTCTCCTACATTCTAAGACAGGAAATTGAAAAATAGCCAAGCTAAGATTAGACTATCTGACTTGCTGGAGTGAAGACTTGTGGAAAACTGAAAACAAAACTGTGAAGGCATGAAATCTGCAGTTTTGAAACATCCTTCTTTCTCTGTGACTCAGGTTTTGAGCATATTAGAGTCACTTCTTCTCTTCATTTCAGCTATGGTTTTAAGCATGTTAGAGCTGATTCTTCTTTTCCTTTGCTGATCTAGGTTTTGAGCGTGTTAGGACCAGCTTCTTTACTTCCTGCATGGTCTGATCCTGAGGTGGGAAATCTTCGTGAGCCTCATTTTGAAAATTTTTCTGAGCAAGAGCAAACTCCAGACCAAGTTTGTCGTACATGTCTTGCTCGTTCAATTGGCCTGGAGTAGGCCCTTACTAAGGAAAATGCATGAGCTTATCAGAACCAATCTTTATGCTACAGAGGTTCATGATTTGAGCGTGTCTAAACCTCTTCTTTTCACTGTTTTTTTTTGGAAACGTTTTCTCTGTTTTCTTGAAAGTAAAACTGCAATGGTATGTACAATGGAAATGGAACTGGAAATGAAAATTGGCAGAAGTAGTGTTTGAGCATCCTGCCATTGATAGGACCCCCAAACAACTTTGTACCATCAAGTTCTTGTAAGAAGAATGCATTAGGACCCATAGTGGCTTGAATAATATATGGACCTTGCCACAAGCTGTCAAACTTACCATGTTTGCCTTTGTCCTCTCTCCTTGAATCCCATTTCAGAACCTTGTCCCCAACTTTGAAATCTAAAGCTTTGGCTCTTTTGTCAAACTGCCTCTTTATGCTTTCCTGCACTCTGACAGCTCTGCTATAAACCTGCTCCCTTGTTTGCTGCAGATGGATAGTTTCATTGATTCTTCTCACCATACTGTTTTCCTCTGTCTGAATCTCTTGAACAAGCTTAATCACTGGTACTCCCAGGCTGGTAGGAAAAACTTCTTCGGTTCCATAGACAAGCTGGAATGGTGACATGCCAATGGATTTCTTTGTTGTGAGCCTGTCTACCCACAAAGCATGCACCAAATTTTTGTGCCGTGACTTTTTGTTCTCTTCCAGCAGCTTCTTGATGATTGTAACCAGGGTTTTATTTGATGATTTAGCTAAGCCATTACCTTGGGGATAATAGGCAGTTGAATGACTAAGGGCTATTCCATACCTATGACAGAAATCAATCATTCTCTTGGATCTGAAAGCAGCATCATTGTCAGTGATTATTTTTCTTGGACAGCCAAACCGAGAAAGGATGTAATCTTCTAGGATCCTAATGATGACAGAATCAGTGGCATTCCTAGTGGGTATGGCTTCTATCCATTTAGTGAATTAATCTGTAGCAGTTAGGATCCATTTATGTTGTCCAGAGGAGGCAGGATGAATTTCTCCTATAAAGTCTAGGCCCCATTGCATGAAGGGACCTTCTACGGTGATAGGTTGTAAAGGGAGGGGGAGGAGCCTTCTTCTGCCTTCGAAGATCTGACATTTGTGGCAGGAAAGAATCATTTTATGGGCATCATTTAAGAGTGTGGGCCAATAATAGCTAGCCCTGAGTATCTTATTTGCAGTGGCTTTCCAACTCAGGTGGCCTCCACATTCTCCAGTATGGAATTCTTGTTTAATTATTTCAGCTTCAATTTCCGACAAACATTTCAGCAATAGGCCATTTGGATTTTTCCAGTATAGATTCTCATTCAAAATGTAGTAATTTCTAGATTTGACTTTTATGATTCTGGCCTTGATTTTGGACAGTTCTGGAGGGGCATTGAGATTGGTGAGCACGTAAAGGATATCATAATACCAAGGAGAGTTCTGAAACTTCTCCTCAATAGTTGGAGGGGGTAATCCTTCCTGCTCATCTAAGGAATTTACCATGTTGATGTCAAGGGCCTGCAGATTGGATTCAGCCATTAACTGGGCCAGGCCTTGACCTTTGATCAGCTTGGTGGGTTTTATTTCAAGGTCGTATTCCAAAATTGTAGCAACCCATTTGCCCCTTTTCCCATCAGGGTCCTGGGACAGGATATCTTTAACCACTATATTTGGCACATAAGAAATGGTGTGAGAATGTAGAATGTACACCCTAAAGTATTTTAAGGCCTTTACCAGTGCATATGCCTGTTTTTCCATAATGTTGTACTTTAAGGGTGCGTCTCTTAAGGCTTTGCTAAAAAAGGCAATTGGTTGTTCATTACCTTCTGAATTCTTTTGCAGCAAGACAGTAGCTATTGTATGCTGGGAAGCAAATGAAAAGATCAAAAAATCTTTTGAGAAGTATGGGCTGGTAAGGACAGGGGCCTGAGTGAGTGTAAGTTTTACTGACTCAAAATATTTCTTGGCTTCAACAGTCCACTTAATTCTTGCACCTTTCTTTAGCATGTCAGTCATTTTCCTAAGGTGCTCAGCAAGATTGGGAATGAATCTCCTAAGGAAATTGATCTTCCCTATAAAGGACTGCAATTCTTGGATATTTCTGGGGTGTGAGATTTGGAGTATTCCCTCAACTCGCTGTGGGTCTATCCTGATTCCTTTCTCAGATATAATGTGGCCAAGAAGTTTACCTTCTTGCAGCCCAAACACAGTTTTCTTAGGATTTAAGGACAGACCGTACCTTCTACATTTTTCAAAGACTTTCCTCAGATGTTCCAGGTGTTCCTCTTCAGTTTTAGAAAAGACAGTCAAGTCATCTAAGTAGATAACTATGAAGTGCCCTATCTCATCTGAGAAAGCTATATCCATCGCTCTCTGGAAGGTAGCCCCAGAATTCATCAGTCCAAAGCGCATTTTCACATACATGAAGGTGCCCCATGGAGTGGTAAAAGATGTTTTGAGTTGATCTTTCGGGAGTACGAGAACCTAATTGTATCCCGAAAAACCATCAAGCAGGGAGATTCTCTTAGAGCCCACTACCTTCTGTAGGATATGTTCAATTCTAGGCAAAGGGTAGTTGTCTTTCAGGGAGGCTTTGTTGAGGTTTCTGAAGTCTATGCACAATCTGATCTCTCCTGTTTTCTTTCTCACAGCCACTAAGTTTGACACCCAGTCAGAAAACCTTACAGGGACTATTATGCCAACATCGTACATCTTTTTAATTTCCTTTTCCACTGCAGGCAATTGCTTTGGATTGATCCTACGGAATTTTTGTCTGAAAGGCTTCTGATTTTCCTTTAGGGGTATCTTGTGTTGTATGATGCTGGTGTCGTAGGCCTTTAAGTCTTCGTAGCTCCATGCAAACACGTCAATGAATTCCTTAAATAGGTCAATGTATTTCTTCTTCATGTCTGCAGGCACAGACTTAGCCATCTTAATCATTTTAGGCTTATCTTCAGTGCCTATGTTGCATTCTTCTACATATGATTCTGCATGTTCTATAATGGGCTTTTTTGCTATGTCATCAAAGTCGAAAAGGTCTTCTAGGGGTGCCAGGCCTCTGGGTATGTTCTTATCTCTGGCCTGCAACACCTCCATTTCCTCATTTTCCATGTTTTCACATCCTATGGTTGAGCTTCCAGTTTCTTCAGAAAGGACATTTATTTCTATGTTACAGGGTGTTTCTTGTTCATCTGGGAAATCCTCACTCGGGCAGCTGTCATCAGATTTTGAGTCTGAATCAGAAATCTCAAACTCATTTCTTCCCACCAGAAAATCTTCGATCTGTTTATCTCCTTCAAAGACCTGCCAATATTTTTTGTTGTCTGGCACTGCAGGTCTGAACTTGGTTTGGATGATGATTTGTTGGTTAGGGGGAGTCTTAGGATACGAACTAGCCAGGCAAGATAATCCATTTGCAATGAAGTTTTGACTCCTGGGAACAAACACCAATTCATATTCCACAAAGGTTTTCAACAAATCCAGAGTGTCGTTCTGGTATGCTCTTAACCTGGGGTATTTTGCTGTGTATTCACCATTCACCTGTTTGATAACTAACTTCGAGTCTCCTCTCACAGTTATCCTATGGGCTCCTAATTTTTTCAATAGGTTCAGACCCAAGATGAGAGCCTCATATTCTGCAATATTATTTGTGCATTTGAAATGCAGATTCACAGCATGGCTCTCTGCATGATTGTTTTCTGTGTTACGTAGCCACACCCCTGCTCCAACATTTTTCCTAGTACAGGATCCATCGAAGTTCATCTCCCACTGGGGTTCGCCATTATGCTGTGTTGGGGAGTCTGTACTAGGCTGTGGGTTGTTTTGTTCTTCATGACGTGTGTGGAGTTCAGAGAGTTGGCTATCTGGTTGTTTACGTTCTGTTTCTGGTTCTCTTAGAGTTTCATTTTCAGTACTCTGCCCATGGCTTTCTTCATCGTATTCTTCTAGGGTACCATTATGCTAAAGTCCATGGGCTCTGTGTCCTTGCTTGAATTTCTGCATTCAGATTCTGGCTCTCCTGAGGATTGGTCGTTGTAAAGAATGAAAGAATCCAGGTTTTTGTGTACAAAATATAAAGGTGAATTTTTAGGCTTCTCGGGGCTACTGACTAGGAATTTCATCTGGGACTCTCTATACAGTCTTATAAGTTGGCCAAATATAGGGATAGTGGCATATGAGCCATCCATCTGCATTGTTCCTTGCAGCTTGGCTCCCCATGATCTAGATAGCAACATGCCATACTTAGGTGGCACATCTGCCACCATAACATCCATGACCATGCATTTAGCAGGAATCTGGGTCAAGCTCACACATAAGTCTTTGATTAGGCCTAGGCATTTTACTCTGCTAGAATCAAACGAATATAGATCTTTGTAAGGTCGTGTTATCTCTAGGCCTAGCTTTTCCATCACTACCTTAGGCATTAAGTTGTGAGATGCTCCAGAATCATGCATGGCATTGTGGAGTATTTTTTCATGAATGTTGAGACTGATATAGAAAGGTGGAACTACCCCTTCCTGAAATTTTCCCTCAATCTTTGGGCCAAACAGGAGGGCGGGCTGATCATCATTCAAATTTATAGTATCATTGTTTTCCCCTAAATTTAGTGGTTTCAAAATTTGGCCTTTATATACATCCTGAGTGGCCAACTCAGCTAATGGTACAGAGATTTTGATTTTTGCAATCTCACTCTCTAAGTTGAAAGTGGACTGACTGTTGGAAATGCTTGACTCTTTTTTATTTGTTACTGCCTTAGTGGCTGAATCAGTCTGCGATTTCTCACTATGTACAGGGTTGAGAACAATTGTATCAGGAGTACTAACTGAAGTGCCAGTACTGCTAGCGGGCTCACCTTGTTTTTCATTCTTCTGGTTGTCTTTTTCTTTGTTTTTCCCAGAACTTTCAGCTGCTGATTTGTTACTTTCAGCAGATGCTTTAGAAGTTTTAGCAGGTATTTTCTTGATGGTGATCTCAGGAGCTTTGGTTTTGGAAGTATCTTGGCTCTTTTTTCTCCTAAGTTAATATTGTTCCCTGACTTGCATCATGGCATTTTCGAATCCTAATATGTAATCCTCAGTTTCTAACCATTCCTCATCCCAATATGAAGGTGAGGGTTGGTCTTCCCTTGAATCACAGTTAAAGACTGAGTCTTCTGTTTCGAACATGTTTATTCCATTCCCTTCAGACTCTTCTATGGTTCCCTCGTCTTCATCTAAATTTTTTTCTTGAAATGGGGGAACAACTTGTTGATCTGACTCTCTTTGTCTGTTGGGAGCAGCATTGTTTCTTCTAACGTTCTGGTTCTGGTTTTGTTTTTTGTTTTTTGTTTTGGACAACCATCCTTTTTATCATTTGTTGTAGATCTTCCATGTTTTTAGACAGTCTATCATATTTGGGATCATATGTGGAAGCTACATTTTCATCCCTGTATGTTACCCTTTTCTCAGCTTTTAATCTTGCCCTTTTCTCCATCAAGTTTGCTTCTATGGTTATGGCTCCTTTCTGGATGTCTTCCAAAGTGTTATACTCTTTGTCTCTAAGCTCGTAGGCCATGTCAGCATCAAATCCATCAGGATATTTAGCCAGGGCCATCCCTTGTGGAGGTTTCATGTGTGGAGGGAGAGCATTGTAAATGCTGTTGAATCTAGTGGTGTAATCATAGACACTCTCTCCTACGTTCATCTTAAGGGACATGTAGTCTGCTAGGAGCTAGCGAGGGTTTGCTCTAACTTCCCATTTATCTATGAAGTTCTGATATAATGCAGGGAGATCTTGGATATTGCCAGGAGGTAAACTTTTAAACCATTTCTTTACATCACCCCCTAGGCTTTGGGCAAAGATTCTCATTTTGATTGTTTCATCATCAATTTTCATATAGTCGAAAGAATCCTCCATCTTATCTACATGTTGCTGAGCTGTGATGGACTCTTTAGCAGTGAAGTGTGGGATTTTTGACTGATAATCATTGGGCAAGGGTAACAAGGGTTGAGGTAAGACCAGGGGTGCATACCAAACTGCCATGATAATTTTTTGATGAGGTATGGGGTTGGCTTGAGCAACTGGTATATGGATGACAGGGATATTAGGACCAGCGGAAGTCTGTTGGGCAAATCTAGGGTGGGAGGCCCCAAGTTTTGAAGGAAGTGAATATCAGGTGGTGTAGATGGAGGGGTTCCTCTATCCCTAGTTTGTTGACCACTATGAGATGGTGAACTGTGAAGCTCAAGGTCTAGCTGGTCTAGATGATTGAATGACCTAGTTCTTGGTAACCTATTTGGAGGGTCTACGTCAAGGAATGGGTTTAATAGATCTGTAAGGTTTTCTGGTGTAGAGTTGGCTCTATGAATGTGACTGGAAATAGTTGGTCTTTTAGGTGTAGGAGCTCCCCTAAGGATACTCTCTGGATTGTCAACTATTTCAGGTGGGTCAGGGTTGGGATAAGCTCTTGTGTGAATGTTTCTAAAAGCCAGAATGCTGCTTCCTAGCCAAGCAGCTTAACCCTACTTGTTACTTCTACTGTGGTTGATGTTGTCTTAGAGGCTAGTCTCCCAGTGGAGTCTTATGTGAAACCAAGATAATCAGCAGACCTACTGATCACCAGTGGAGTCTTTTCGTTTAGGAACAATGGAGTTTCTAGGTGGAGGGTTTTAGGGTGTATCTAAGGGGTCACATTGTCCACCACAGTGCTCAGGCACTATCACCTTTCAGGAATCGCCTAAAAAACAACAAGCTCCAACCAGAGATTGACTGGGAGGGCATTTACCAGATATGTCACCTCCGAAGAGGGTGAGATCCGGAGGCTACCTAGCCCTTTCCAGGCTCTGTCCAAGAGTATGATGAAAACCTTAACAATGGAGGCCGATTCAAGAAAGGAGTGACTAACTGTCAACCTAACCAGAGTTCTAGGCTTCTGATTCTTGGAAATGTATGAGGTGAAATGCACTCAGTCCCCAGTGGAGTCGCCATTATGTTGGGGTTCCCATGTTTTGGCAAGGTTGACAAGATGAAAAGATGAGACAACATAGAACCACTTTCAGACCTTAGGATCTAGCCCTCCTAGGTCCAGAGAGGGATCTCTCTATATGAGTCAAAGTGTATGTCTTTGAAGCTCTAAATTATGATTTTAGGCTAGTTATGGGCTCAGATTTGTTTGTTTGATTGTTTATGTTTGGTTGTTGGGAATCAGGAAAGGAAGGTCCAATATAAGACAAGGATGGGCAAAGAGGGAATTTAGGAAAAGGTAGATAATTCAGAGAAAATCAAGGCCATTGGGCTATGGAGTCAAGAAAGGATTTATTTGTAATCAATGTGCAAGCTTTCAGTTGGGCTAGTCATCTAGAGCATTTGGATCTTATAGGATGATTGGCAGGGTGGAACATTAAGGGCTGAAAATGAAGGAAGGAGAACCATCCAACTTTGTCTATAGATCAGGCCAGAGGTCATTTAACTCCAAGCCTACTTGGACAAAATTAGAGGCAGTACGAGGGATCTTAGCAAGGATTAATTGGGACGAGAATATTGTAGTGAGGCAGAGACAGGGTTCTAGACCTCCTAGTGTTCTCAACTCATCCAAATAAATCCTAACAAGAACATCTAAACATAGATTTCATTAATTCATACATCAGAGAGCAGGCAAAAACATCCACTACACTGGTTAAATCAATTGAAATCAATATTCAAATACACATATAATCAAAAAACATAAAGGGCTGGGAGAGCAGCAATATAAGGTACCTATCAAGGGTAAATCTTATGCCAAACTTCTGATGTGAGCCAGTAGAAATGGAATGAAATGAAATCAAATACAGAGATAAGAAAACATCACTAGCTGCTTTAGGTCATGATCCGAAGAAATATGCTTGTCATATTAAAAACAACACCAATCAGGTACATCATAACCTATAGCTTGAACATCAGTCCGAATACATCAAATCTCAGCGTATCTTACAATATTACACAAAGAACTTGTCTCAAGAGGAAAATTCTTGCGTTTCACTGATATCTCATCAACAGCCAACAACAACCTTTACAATCTTTTCCTTCTGTGTTTTATAGCAGAGGATGAACAGAAGATCGACTGAGAGGGTAGGTGAACACTAAATGTAATATTAAATACAAAAATGAATGCAGGGCCGAGACCCATTCTGTTTAACTATTGTGTATTTAATATCTGTCAACTCCCTTGTCAAAGAGTGATCTTCTTCGGATATGATCTTGACATCTTTGGGTTGTATTACTCCTGGTGCTTTGAACAAAAATGAAATAAACTACTAAGAAGTCTGTCATATAAATGCTCTGGCGGTTTTGAACTGCTGTTAGTGTGGAAATTCCTTCAGGGACATTGTGCATAATAAAAGTTGTATGGACGCCCTGTACTTGATGAAGAAAAACATTCTGCTGATGAATAAACCCTGATGTTACCTTTTGCCTATGCGTAGGACCTTTTGATCGATCCTCGGGGTCTTCAACCTGGTGCTTTGCCTCTTAAACCGATGATTCAAGGCTTAAGATCCTCATTGACGTGCTCTAATCCCTTTTCTTGCATTAAAACACTTTGTCACTCCATCTTTGTCTCTGCCCGTGCATTTGAGCTTTAATGGCGCCGGAGAGTTGGTAGAGTTTAAACCTTGCCCTTTGATGAATTTATGTTGCAAACACCTCCAGACGTTTCCTGTAACATCAGGCTTTGAATACGACCTCTACACATGGTTTTCTACGACCACCCTGTCACTGTGATAGAGATCGTGCAACATGGCGGTCATTCCCTATTGAAAACCATGCAAAACATAAAACCTGCAAATAAAATCATGGACAGGTTGGCGATGACGTGGAGGAGGTGAAAGGTGGTGCAGACGGTGACATGGCGGATAAAAATGTAGAGGAACAATGGAAATCCATTTTGGTGGAGGTGGCGGTCTGTAGAGTGAAAACAAACAAAAAACATTAGAAAACACGAAATGCATCAATTATATGCCATGGAATGAGAGGAAGTACGGAGGGTGCATGTGGAGATGACATGGCGGGACCAGGGATAGTGGAAAAGTCAGCGGCGGGTGAGAAAATCTGGACCGTGGATCGTGGTAGAGATCGACGGTGGAGGACGATGGATGGTGGACCATGGCATGAGCTATCACGCGCGCAACTTCATTAAACATCGTGCATCTTGGGTGGGCGATGGCCGTTGGATGGCCCATCCCAAATCGGACGGTCTACAGCGATTTCACTGGGCATCCGTGTCCGGACAATAACGTGTGAAGGATGGAGTTAACGGGCGGGATTGGTGGTTTTGAAATCGTATAGGAGGACAGGTGGCATACGATGAGTGGAATCGCTGGGTGCTCGGAGAAAACCACCAAGCGCGCGAGGGTGGTGCGGAATAAACCAAGTGGTTTATGAACAGTGGAAACGGGGACCACAGGGCGGATGGGCTCTGCACCATCGGATCTTTGTATATTTGGATGGCGATGGCTCAATCAAAGGTTTGAACAGGAGAAAGCGCGAGGGCAGCGGATTGAATGCTGGCCATCTGATCTGTCAGGATAGACGGTCGAGGACGCACCCGATGTGGATTAACTGCGGACCACTAGATCTGGCTTTTAGAACGGATGGTGGAGATGAACTACGGGGGGCCAAGGTGTACAGACACGGGAATTTTTGAGCGAGCCCCCGCAGAAACGCCTTTCTGCCTAGCGATCGGTCACGGCGTTGGGTTATATGGGGAGAAAAAGGCGCGGGGCTATGGAGAAGGGGCTGAGGCCTATTATAAGCTCCAAAGTGGGTTTTTAACCCATTTTTAATGTATTTTGAGGCCTAAAGGGTAACGATAGGGAGATGGAGGGGGAATTTGGGAACACAAAGGGTGTAGGGATTTTAGAGGGGATTTAGGGGGTTGATAGGGGGAAATAGAGGGGAACAAAGGTATTTTGACAGAGGGAGGAAAAAAGGGGGGAAAGGGACATTTTGCAGGGGTGCAAGGGGGAACAGTAGGCCTCTTAGGAATGGACCAGTAGATAGGATTTGTATTAGGCATATCACTCAGAGACTTCAAGGAGGATGGGTTTTCAGGGGAAAGGCATTCCTTGAAGGCTCCAAACAATCTAGCCCCCAGCTTGCTTGTCAAGAATTTCATAGGGGGGCTAACAATTTCTTTAATGATTTTATCTGCATTTTCTATAATTATAAGACCATCTACATATAAAGAAATCAAAACAATTCGCCCCTTTTCATCAAACATAGTATAGAGATTGGGGTCATTTTTTCTTCTATTATAACTTTGTTGTAGGAATAATGAATAAATTTTATCATACCATGACCTGGGAGCATGTTTTAGTCCATATAAAGCTTTCTTTAATCTACAGACTAAGTGTTCTTTCCCTTGTTTAAAAAATCCCTTAGGTTTCTCTAAATACACCTCTTCTTTCAGCTCCCCATTTAAAAATGCATATTTAACATCTAGTTGGTGCATCATCCAATGGTATTTAGTAGCTAAGGAAATTAAAATTCTAATTATATTGAGTTTAGCTACAGGGGTGAAGCTTTTCTCACAGGCTATACCTTCTTTCTGCGAATACCCCTTTGCAACCAGCCTAGCTTTATACCATGACCTGGGAGCATGTTTTAGTCCATATAAAGCTTTCTTTAATCTACAGACTAAGTGTTCTTTCCCTTGTTTAAAAAATCCCTTAGGTTTCTCTAAATACACCTCTTCTTTCAGCTCCCCATTTAAAAATGCAGATTTAACATCTAGTTGGTGCATCATCCAATGGTATTTAGTAGTTAAAGAAATTAACATTCTAATTATATTGAGTTTAGCTACAGGGGCGAAGCTTTTCTCACAGGCTATACCTTCTTTCTGCGAATACCCCTTTGCAACCAGCCTAGCTTTATATTTATCTATACTCCCATCTGCTTTAAATTTGGGCTTGTATAGCCATTTGCAACCTATAGTTTGTTTGCCCTCAAGTAATTCAACTAACTCTCAAGTTTTGTTGTTAAGTATTAATTGATGTTCCTCTTCCATGGCTTCCCTCCATTCATTATAATGACTGGATTCATTATAACTAGAGGGTTCAACAACATTTAACATGCTAGTTATAAAAAAATTTCCCTATATATTGCTAGCAATTGAGTTTGCCTACCTAATATCCTAGGTGTTGGAGTTGCATCAAACCTATTCTGATTATCTCTTAATGGTCTTGGTTCGATGATTGCATCTATAACATCTGCTTCTTCCTTTTACTACTGCTGCTCATGGTTGTCTCCTGTTTCATTACTCCCTTCTTCCACCAACAAAGGAATTTACCATTCTTCATTGATGTTTTCATTGTTTCCCTCATGAACCTGTTCATGAAAAACTACATCTCTACTAGAGGGATCAAAAAAATTGTGAGTTATAAATTCAGTTCAATACCCAACAAAAGTGCATTTGATGGCCTTTGAATCCAGTATCTTTCTATCCTCCTTTGGAAAATGAGCAAAGGCTTTGGATCCAAAAATTATGCAATGTTTTACTGCAAGTTTAAAACCTAATAAGGCTTCAAATGGAGTATTAAATTCAAGACTCTTTGTTGGACTCCTATTTTTCAAATACACTGTAGTATTTATCGCCTCAGCCCTAAATCTATTAGAAATATTCTTACCTTTCCACATGCCTTGACCACACTGCACAAGGGTTCTGTTTTTCCTCTCTACAACCCCGGTCTATTGAGGAGTGGGGGTACTATAAACTGCTGCAGTATTCCATGCTCTTTGCAGTATTTGCTGAAATCAACCTTTTTGTATTCTCCCCTTGGTCCGAGTGGAGAATCTTGATGAATTTACATGTTTGCTTCTCAATCATGCTTCTCAATTGTTTGAAATATTCAAAATTATGACTCTTTTTTGCTGAGAAAATATACCCTCATGAATCTTGTATAGTCATCAACAAATAATAAGAAATAATAAGCACCTCCCAATGATCTTCACTGGATTGGCCCACATAAATCAGTGTAGACTAACTCTAGTATATCTCTCTATTTTCTATTTACATTAACAAGAAACTCATCTTTGTGAATCTTCCAAAGAGCACATGCTTCACAATCAACATGATTTTTCTTTAAATCAAGGAGACCATTGACCATACCTCTTTTGTAAAGTAGCAACAAATAATTGAAATTAATATGGCCAGATCGCTGATGCCATAAATCTTCTGTTGTCATACTTGATAATATAAAAGCTTGATGTGGTGCACTTCTCACATTAACCTTGTAAAGACCACCCACATGAATTGCTGTTACAATTGTCTTCATACAATCCAACAAATCCTTAACAACACAATATGACTTAAAAAATTCTACCTTAAGATTCTGATATGTTATCATTGAAACAAAAATCAGATTCTTATTAATTTCGGGTACATACATGACGTTTTGAATGTGTCTAATATTTCCAATAGGAAGTATTACAGGAGCATTACCGTGTCCTTTTATTGGGTACCATCTATCATCGTCGAGGTAGATTTTTGCTCCATTGCTAGTTTCTTTGAATTATTCAATCCATTGTCTGTTACCTGTCATGTGGGTGGATGCTCTTGAATCCACATACCACGTATATGATTCATCCTTCTCATCAGAATCAACCATAAACAGTCTGAGGTCCTGGTTATGGCCATCATTAGCAAAGTATTGCATGTCTCTTATATCTCTGCTGACCTTCATCAAAATTATTCTTTCAACAATGTTTAGCCATATGGCCAATTTTACCACAATAGAAACATTTTAATGCTAAATCATTTCTATTTGATGGAATACCTTGAGATGGATTCAACCTTTTTTTTTTTGTACCTCCAACTCTCTATCCTCCATTTTCCTTCCCTCTGAAGGGCTTCTTCTTCGCCATTAAAGCAAGATTTGATTTCGGGTATTTTAGGGTCATCTGTCTTTCCTCCTCTTGCATCAGGATCACTATCAATTCTTTAAATTTGGGGGCTTTCTCTCTCACATTCGAGCCTGTGATAAAAATCTAATAGTTGTCAGTCATACCCTTCATAATAATTGTTACCAGATCAGTATTACTTACTACCTCTCCTATGTCGCCAAGCTTGTATTTGAGGTCTTTGATGCGAGAGATGAACGCAACTACTCTTTTACTATCCTCCATTTTAATGGAGACAATCTTGCTTTTCAGGAACAATAGGCGATTTGTATTTCTGATTTCATAAAGATCCTTGAGGGTTGTCTATATTTTGTTTGTTGATTTGCAATCTCTGATGTGAGCGATAATGCAGAGTTTGACTTCCATTTTCAACATCATTTTTGCCTTGTTCTCCATCTTCTCCCAATCATGTAATGTCACAGCTGTTGCGCCTCCTACAACTGTAGGTTTCAATTCATCGCCATTCACAATCCCCCATGCACTATGCCCTTCCAACATAATCTGCAACTTGATTTTCCAATTATAATAAATGGAACCATCAAGCTTGTTGCTCTCATTCAAGTATACTTCCATAAGATTTTTCATCTTGACACATAAAAAAAAAAAAACTTCCCACAATTGACAAAAAGAAACTGGATCTATAAACGGATCTACCCCAAATCCACAACAGCAATGTGAAGAAACAAATCTACCTGATCTTCCACCACTCTAGCAGGTTGCACCACGGGCTCACGAGCTCCTCTGCCACAACCTCTTTTGGTACGAGCTCACTGGTTCCTCTATCACGGAACACACTAGTAGAGATCCTCACACTTTACTGATGATCTGCTATTGCCTTTGCTGCCACGACACATGGGCTCCTCTAGCATGATCTCGCTAGACCTTCAGGCACGAGCTCTCTGGCTATACCGGCACAAGCTCTTTGGCTCAACAAGCACTCCACAACACGAGCTCTCTGGATCTACGACGCTCCACTACAAGAACTCTATGGCTCCATGACACTCCATAACACGAGCTCTATGGCTCCATGACGCTCCACAACATGAGCTCTATGGCTCCTCCGACACGATCTCACTGACTCTTCTCTCACCGTCAACAACGCTCGATTTCTTCTCTAATACCGCGCTCGCTAAAAAATTCATAAGGTTTTCATGGATCAATGCGATCCTTCCACACGATCTCACATTGATTTTGAAGATCAATGCCTTTCTCCCGCATGGGTCTGCATTTATTAGCGCTTCTATGACTCCAACGAATGTGCTGATTGGAATTTCCTCCAAACAAACAAAACAAAAACAACCTCACTCAGACCACCAGGGGTTTCTTTTTTGTCAGCTAGACACTCACAGGGATCAAATCACTCTAGCTTTGATTCAACCCTATTGCTCTGATACCACAATAAAAAATGTCAAGATCAAATTTATTAATGCAATACTAGTTTTCTCTACAATGAGAGACTACACCAAGAGGTACTGCGTTCATAGGTCGTTCTACATTCTGATTACAATACAAACAATATATAGCTTACATGCATATAGAGAAGTTAGAACCAATACCTAAGAAATAGGAACAAACTCCTAATCTAAAGTTCTAATGAGTCAACTCTCTCTAATTCATTTTCTCCATTATCTTCAACAATTTTAAAATCGAAATAACCATAACTTAAAGCTATATAAATAAATAAAACCTAAAGAGTGTCAATTAAAACATATGAAACACTCTATATTATATATAAAGCACTCTATATATTTCTTAAAAAATAACTAAAACATTAATATTTTGGAAAATTGTAAATAAAATTTCCATGAAAAATATCATTTCCCTCACTATATATATACAAGACACATTTTGAAATCTTACCTTTTAAATATATATTATATAAAAAGATAAATGGTCGTATTAGATCGAAATTAAAAATATATATTTAAACATAATATTTTAATTATTAAAATATTTTAATTCTTAAATTAAATTAATTCATAATAATAATGATTAAATTAATTCTTTAATTATTAATTTAAAATTTTACTGCTAAACAAATTTAATCAAGATTAATTCTCAAGTCATTAATTTAAGAATTTTCTGCTAAATAAATTTAATCAAAATTTCATTGTCAATAATGAACTCTTTATGAGATACAAATATAAATGTGGAGGTCGGTTAAAGCCACGTGCTGATTTTTTCAATGATTTGCTCGTGGCCTCCTTTTTAAATGGAATAAGTAATAAACAAGTGATATGGATTGTCTCAATCGCTGGACGGTCGCAGTGACATATTATTAACCAAAGTAAATTATTTGATTTAATGTTACTAATAATTAAATTAAATATGTTATTTTTTAATTTGAAATTGAAAATTTATTCAATATGAAAATATGATCAGATGGATAATTTATTGAACGAATAGTATTGTTTTGAAATTTGATCTTGCTCACTTATTTATTAGAAAATCAAAACTCGTCAAGTCAAATTTCAATATAGACCATATCTAGCTTAATTAATCAAAATGACTAAGACATGATAATAACAAATTTAATAATAATATAAATTAGTTTAGTTTAATGGTAGGTATTGTTTTTAGACTTGTAAATTTTTTCATAACTAGTATAGATGTGTCTTAATTTAAAATTTGTTAAAAAATTTAAAGAATCAAATCTCTATGCCAATCATTTTTTATTTATAATTTTTAACTATTATTTATATTATAAATATTTATACATAAAATATTTTTATTTCGGATTCTATTAAAATTTTCATAATATATATAATTTACATGGTGTTTTATACAATTATTAATTAAATTTAAACATGAACTTTTGACATATGAATCATCATTATTTAAATTTATTTTAAAATGATATGTATATTATGATTTTTTTAAAGTTAAATTGTTTATAAGTTCATTAATAAAAATAAAATACAATAACATGGTTAAGAACATGTGATTCCCTATAAGAGGTTATAGGTTCAAATAGAAAGGGGTCAGGGGAGGGGTTAGAATATCTACGCTTCCTTAAAATCTAGCATTCACCAAAAAACAAGGTTGCATACACCAATTTAGTGTTTGGGTGATCTTAAAAATACATTATTATTATTATTTCATCAACACTTCACTACAACATCTTCCCTATACTAATTTGTAGAGTGCTTATGGGCACAATCACATTTTAATGTAGTGAGAATTGCTAGTTTTCATATACTAAAAAGGTTATAGTAGCTCTTGAATAAAATTTTCAAATATATGAGTACACATACTGAAGCATCTCAACTAAAGATTCATAATTAGAATTGAAACTTTAGACATGTGACATGCTTTACAAGTTCACTCTAGGGAAGAGGTCAAAAATCAACAAGCTTTGATAAAGTTAGCATAACATTCACCAAGCACATCAAATTTTGATCAGACCTAAGGAATTATAGAGGAGGCATATTCGAGTATTATAGGCAATAATTGTAGATGGAAACGGGTTGAAATTGCAACATTACACTAGAAAAAATATTGGGTAGTAAAGTAATCTCCAAATTAGGGTTTTAGAAGGTATGTTAACTTGAAATTATCGTATTTTTTGATGGAAATGTTTAATTGAGGTGAATCAAAAGCTATTGGAAATTAAAAACATAGAATATTATATTAGAAAAAGGATGATAATTATATGAGATCATTAATGATATATTTCGGTTATAATTTGAAGATGTGGTCTAGATCTCAACTAAAATCAATGGTAGTAACTAGAATTACGGGAGATGAAGACAAGATAAACTCAATCTTATGGAATGGTTGAGGACGAAAAATGAACATCATTGCTATTTTTTTTTAATGCTCGTGTCATTTTGAAAATTAAGGCTTCAACATGGTGGAAAGGTTTTGATATAGATATCGGATTATGCATCACATTGGAGAAAAATAAAGAAATTTTCTAAAAAAAAGGATCTAGGACTCACAACAAAATTCAAGATGAATTATAAGAAGACAAGGAGGTGATCAAGAAGAAAGGTGATGAAATATCTAATATATATTAAAAAAAATTAATGAATCACTCATTAAGGAGATTCAAAAATTCAAATAGGAAAAGAGTAGCAAATGGATTTGGAAAAAGGATGATTCAAGGAAAGAATTGAAAATAAAAATGAAGAACTAGTAGTTTATGAAACCATAAGTAGAATATACTATATGGTGTCAAGATATTGAAAGAAGAAAGAAGCATTGTCAAAGTGAGGAAGAATAAAGGAAATTTTATGAAGAACATGTCAAAATATATGGATGAGGAAAAATAAAAAATGCATTCTAGAATTGAAGAAGAATGCCAAAATTTGTAAGATTATCACTGTCTAGATTTAAAAGGAGAAGGAAGAGAAGATTTAAAGGGGTCACCAGAAGATGCTTGAATAATTTGAAATCCATCTAGAGGCTACACATTTCAAATGTGATGGCATTATCTCTAATGCCATAGAAATAAAAGACCGGTCAAAGATGATAGATGATACAACTATCTTCAAAAATAAGATAGATGAAAATCTTATTATATAGAGAAAGGAAATCATTAAATGATAAACCATAATGACATCCTCATTACCACGAATTATTTCAAGGAAGAGAAGAATATGATTTTCAAAATTATGGAGGAAGAAGTCAGAATACTCATGAATGTTCATTGTACAAGGCATCATAAAATTATTATTCAATGGGATATTACCAAATACCGACAACAACTACAAATTCGTGAAGCGACAATAATTATACAAGGAATTAGAGGAAGGAAAAGTATGCACATAACCAACCATCAAGGACTAAGACCAGTAAGAATTGGGCTCATATGGATGTATCATCATCAATGGAAAGAAAGAATCAGGAATATAAGGAAATCCTATTATTTGGTTTCATCACATATAACACCATTTAACAATAAAACTCTGAGAACCAATACTGTTGAAGGAGGGTACTATGTTATGACCACAAGAGGAGACTATATTTAGTTAAATTTATATAATATGACCCAAAAGGGAGGCATTTGTGGGATAAAAGTGTGTGCAATTTTAAATGTTAGGTAATAGGGTTAGCATAATAATGAGGGGACGAAATATGCAATGCTTATATATATATATATATATAATTGAAGACATGTTATTTGAATATGGGTATTTGAATGGATTTCTCCTATTAGTATCTATATTCGAGTTTTGCTCCATGTTTACATTGGTGTACCTGGTGCTTAGATCTAACTTTAATCTCTTTGGATCATAACATTAGTGTGGAATTATTGAGTCATTAATTATTCCTATGACTAGTAGTGGATACGATTTTCATCTAAACATCTCAAAGAAGAAATGGAAGTGTTCCATGAGGAAATGTTTACTAGCTTTAAGCCTTTAATAACCTTAGGGCTATTAATGTTTGAGTCAACAGAATCTGGTGTAGGGGCAAATTTTTTCCATAAATTCAAAGTTTTCAAAATCACACTAAACCAGAACGACCGGATCAGGCTCATCGCCAGGAATCCGGTGAAATTAGTTTCAATCAAAAAGGAGTTTGTATGAGGAATTTAGAGCCCACTGATCCTCATGCCAAACAAGCAAATTAAAAAAAAAAAACGGTTAAATAGGGTCAAAGGCCAAAAATTTGGGTTTTCCTCTATTTCGCACAATGACACTGTGCCAAGTGTTAATCTCTGGTTGGTTGTTGAAGAGGGTGATTTGTGGTGTTTTGATTGGTTTGTGGAGGAACCAATGGCATGAAGACATGTGGCTAGCCTAGAGGCCACCACGTGCCCCCTTCCAAGGTCCAAGTTTCAACTTATGTTTAAGTTTGAATTTTCAAATTTTATGCTTAAGCTCACATTTAATATGGTGAGTCAGATATATCATATGTTATAGTTTAATCTTTGGTCAAAATATCATATATATACATATCATATGGTATAGTTTATACCATAGTTCGAATTACATATAAGGTTGGATATTAATATTTGGTGAAAATTTTTATACGGACGAAAGGGCAGAGGTCGGTGATCGACCCCACGACCTCTCCCAAGTGAGCCCAACCATTTACCATCTTACCACCACGTTGTGTCTTAATATATATGGGCTGAATCTTATATTTCAATTCAACTAGTTTGAATGGCGGGGGTAAAGAGGGGGCCAGCCCCCTCACCATATGACTACACCCCAATGACCATGGTGTAGTGGAGTTACATAAGCACATATATTAATTTAAATGTGGGTTATTAACCCATAAATCATAGTTTATGCGCTTAATCCAAATTTAATTTTCAATTTTGTAAAAACGTGCTTAGAGAGCTAACAACAAGTTAAAATCCACTTATGACTTAATTAAATCTCGATTAAAATTGTGGAGAATTTGATGGAGCCACCAATTTCGGTGCCACTACCAATTTTGGTGGACCTAATAGGAGATGTTCCAGTTTTGGTGGACTTTTCCAAGGAAATATTGAGGAAGCCATAGCTTTGGAATATTTCGACCAATGTTGGCTCAAGAAGAGTCATTCCTAGATGATTTGAAAGATCTCAGCATGATGGTGAAATTTGTAGAGGTGTTGGAGCACTTTTGAAAGTGTTTTTTCCACTTTGAAGATTAAATAAGTCGAGGGCCACCAAGAGAGAAGGTCATACCTAGATCAACTGGAGACCATTTTCAGAGATTAAGTAGTCTATTTTGAGGTTTTTGGGTCTTATGAAGCCAATGGAGTAGTTTTCAAAGCCATTGTAGCACTGCAGGTGCATGTAATAAGAAATTTGACCATTAATCCAAAGAGGGCCTAGCCAGTTGAAGCAGGTCCATGGAGATGTAGCCCAGGAGGGGTGAAATCCATTATTAGCTATTGTGTAATGTGTTTGTTGTGTATTATTTCTTTGGATTTTATTTTTTGTACATGAGTTTTTAAAATCTAATTAACTCACAAATTTCTTATAAAGGCACTTAAAAGCTTGACACATAAACCCCTTCACAATTGGCTAATTTGAGACGATCCTAAACACATTTATTTTATATTGATGAGGGAGCTAGCACAACAAAATAGTTTTCCCATAAACATATCAAGTTGGTATTAAAGCATAGTTTAACTCATTTTAGCCAAGGTTAGCTAGAAGAATTAGCTATTGTTTTGAATTTGTTCAAGGAGAATTTAATTGTGTGAAATTTTGTGTGTGTGAAGAGAAGGTCAATATTAAAAGCTCAGTTCTCAAATCACAACAAAGAACATTTTTAACATTGCAAGTGTCATGGCATCTTCATCAAGCATTGCTTCTAGTCAATCTTCCTTAGCAAAGCTCTTTGATAAAGAGATGTTGCAGAAGCTCTACATCATGAATGATATGGTGAAAGAGATGTATGAATATAAGACGGAGAGAATTATACTTCTAGAGCAATTGATTGCCATGAAGGAAGAGAAGCAAGAGCTTCTTTAAAAGTTGGATGGGATGGAGCCTTAGCTCCATATTGTAAATTAAACCCTTGAAAAGATGCATGAGATGGAGACTCAATTCCATGATGCTAAGGAAACCTTAACCAAGCATGTGCTCGAAAAAGAGGTATGAAATTCATGTTTATCTTCAATTTACTCTCAATATGAATGTGTAGGTGATTTTGAAAGACACACTAGAGGAATAGGGTTCAAATTATTGATTAATATGGGATATGAAGGTAAAGGATTGGGAAAACATGCACAAGGCATAGTTGAGCCAATTGTTGTTGAGGAAAGACTTAAGTATTTGGGTCTTGGTTATGGACAACATGATAGAGAATGCTCCAAAGACAAGGAGGCACATGAAGGTGTTCCAAGGACTTTCATTTCATGTTCATTACCTCAAGCCTGTGAAGTTTGTGTTCTTGAGGAATGAAAAATTTTTACACCCACTTTGAAAGAAGATGCTGATAAGCATGCAACTAATGGGAATGACAAACAAGAGGATGTTGAAAGCTCTAAGGTCATTCAAGCCATTGTTTGTATTCCGAAGAGAGCCAATACCTCATCAAATTCACCTCCTCAAGAAGGCGATAAAGGTAAATTTTCAATGTATAAATATGCCTTTAATAAAGTTGCTTTTGATTATGATAAACATGGTAAATCCTCACATAATATTTGGAGAAATTTTGCATGTTCCTTTTGTGTTTTGAATAACCATAATGTTTCGAGGTGTTGGAAGAAGATAGACATGCACAGGAAACTTTATAAACAAAGGCGGCAAAAAGCCAAAGGTCCATTGAACAATGCAAACCATGTAGAAAAGAGGATGCAATTGTTTTGCACTCATTGAAATAAGCAATTTCATCTTGTAGACAAGTGTTGGACTTTTTATGCAACAAGTCATCCACGACATTTGAAAATGGTGGAAATAGATCTTGACAAGAATGGAAAAAAGGATTCTATAATTGATGTGGGTCAGGATGATTCACATGATGAAGTGCAGCTGAAAGAAGTTCCATTGAAATGGTTTGGTAAGATATGGTTACATTTCTTATCCAAGTAAGGCCTTGCATGTATTTTGACAATTGATGCATTTATTTTCTCTTGAATGTATGCTACATGTTGCATGTTTACGCCAAGAAGGTGTTTGAAAGTGGAGTATGTTTACTCACTTTGTTATCATGTTGTATGTCAACTTGAGAGTGTTGATCATTTGCATATTCATGAGTGCCGACTTGTGTTTGTTCGATCAGTTTATACACCGAGATGTAAGAGTACGTGGATATGTTCACATGATGTGATTTTTTTTTCTTTGAAGGAGAAAGAGGATATGTCATCAAGTTATGTTTCTTGCATGATGTGTTTTTTAGATTGATGGTTGTCTTTATGACAAGATGTCAAATAATTTGCAGCCAAAACGTTTTAGTCATTGTAGAGCATTTTATGTGTTGACCCCAAGAAGCGAAAGAGATGGCGAATGCATTCTTTCAAATGTGGATTTTGGAATCGTGGAGGTAAAATAATGGTAATTTATTTTCCTGTTATTACTGATGTTAGAACTCATTGTTGTAGTTCGATCAGATGGGCTTAACTTGGAAAAGTGGTTTCCAAGGATAAGCTTGCATCGAATGCATGTGTGTGCAAAGGAGGAACATTATTCTTAGTGGGAAGGCCATCAGTTAGCTTTCCAAGCAATGAAGGATCACTTTGGTACAATTTTATTATTATTATTAGTTAGCAAGCATCCAACAATCCCTTGGGTTTATTAATATAAGGGTCTATATTTTGAGGGTATAATATTATTCATAATTTTTATAATATCAATCCAACCATGGTTAACCATAGTCACCATAATCAATGGAAAAATATTGTCTCAATATGAAAATAAATCATGGTCAACCATGGTCCAATGTCATATTGTGATGAAGATTGTGTCAATATGAAAATCAATCATGATCAACCATGGTCCAACGTTGCATTCTGACAAAGATTATGTCAATATAAAAATCAACCATGGTCAACGATGGTCAACCATGTTTAATTTTAACATTAATTATTAATATTAATAACATTAAATAATATTATCATGGTCAACCATGGTCCAACATCACATTGTGACAAAATTTGTCTCAGTATGAAAATCAACCATGGTCAACCATGCTCCAAGGTTGCATTGTGAAAAGTATTGTCTCATTATGAAAATAAATCATGGTCAACCGTGGTCCAACCTCACATTGTGAAAAATATTATCTCAATATGAAAATAGACCATGGACAACCATGGTCCAACATTACATTATGACAAATATTGTCTCAATATAAAAATCAATCATGGTCAAGCATGGTCCAAATTCGCATTGTGAAAAAGATCGTGTCAATATGAAAATAAAACATGGTCAACCATGGTCCAACATGACATTGTGACAAATATTGTCTCAATATGAGAACCGACCATGGTCAACCATGGTCCAACTTTACATTGTGACAATGATTGTTTCAATATGAAAATCAATCATGATCAATCATGGTCCAATGTCGCATGATGAAAAAGATTGTGTTAATATGAAAATCAACCATGGTCAATAATGGTTAATCATTTTATTTTTAGGTTTATAACATTTATCTTAGGGTTCATATACCTTGGTTATATAATATTAAACCCTTATGTTTAATATTATTCCCTTGGGTTTTTAGTATTAATCCCTTGTGTTTATTAGTCCATTAGGTTTATAATATCAATCCCTTAGGTTTTATAATATTAATAACCCCTTGGGTTTATTAATATATTGAGTTTAAAATATTATTTCTTAGGCTTTATCAATTTGTTAGGTTTTTGAGTTTAAAATATTAATTATTAGGTTTTATTAATGTCTATTATTTTTAATATTGATCCATTGGCCTTATTGATCCTTTAGGTTTTTAATATTTATCCCTTGGGTTCACCGATTCCTTTGGTTTATAATATTAAACCCTTGATTTTATAAGTTCTTTTGATTTATAAAGTTAATCACCCATTGGGTTTATTAATCTCTTGAGTTTAAAATATTAATTCTTAGGGTTTGTTAATCTCTATTGTTTTTAATATTGATCCATTGTCCTTATTGATCCCTTAGGTTTATAATATTTATCCCTTGGGTTCACTGATTCCTTTGGTTTATAATATTAAACCCTTGGGTTTATTATTTCTTTTGATTTATAATGTTAAAAATTTCGTTGGTTTATTAATATCTTAAGTTTAAAATATTGATTCTTATGGTTTATTAATTTATTAGGTTTTTTATTTTAAAATATCAATTCTTAGGGTTTATTAATCTCTTGTCTTTTTAACATTGATCCCTTGACCTTATTGCTCCCTTATGTTTTTAATATTTATCCATTGGGTTCACCAATTTCTTTGGTTTATAATATTTAAACCTTGGGTTTATTACTTCTTTTGGTTTGTATTAATAATAATCTCTTAGGTTTATTAATCTCTTGAGTTTAAAATATTAATTCTTAAGGCTTATTAATTTCTTACGTTTTTGTGTTTTAAATATTATTTCATATGCTTTATTAATCTCTTGAGTTTAAAATATTAATTATTAGGGTTTATTATTTTCTTAGGCTTTTGGGTTTTAAATATTATTTCTTAAGGTTTTCTAATCTCTTTAGATTAAATTATTTATTCTTGGGGTTTTTTTATTTCTTGGTTTATAATATTAATATTTATCTTTTGCTTCACCAATTACTTGACTTTATAATGTTAAACCATTGAGTTTATTAGTTTTTTTTTTTAAAATATTAATAATCCCTTAAGATATTGGTAAGAGATATACACTTATTATAAATATTAATAAAATATTATTACTATGTTATTTTTTAATTAGATTATTGTTGGAGTTAAAACAATTAATATATTGAAATAATATAAGAATATATTTTTATTATATATTTTACTATTGAATAATATAATATTACATATTTTAATATATTATATTCTTTTGTTTTATAATATTAATAACCCCTTGGGTTTATTAATCTATTGAGTTTAAAATATTATTTCTTAGGCTTTACTAATTTCTTAGGTTTTTGAGTTTAAAATATTAATTATTAGGATTTATTAATCTCTATTATTTTTAATATTGATCCCTTAGCCTTATTGATCCTTTAGGTTTTTAATATTTATCCATTAGGTTCACCGATTTCTTTGGTTTACAATATTAACCCTTGGATTTATTAGTTCTTTTGATTTATAATGTTAATCACCCCTTGGGTTTATTAATCTATTGAGTTTAAAATATTAATTCTTATGGTTTATTAATCTTTATTGTTTTTAATATTGATCCCTTGTCCTTATTTATCTCTTAGGTTTATAAATATTTATGCCTTGAGTTGGCTGATTCCTTTGGTTTATAATATTAAACATTTGGGTTTATTAGTTCTTTTGGTTTATAATGTTAATAATCCTATTGGTTTATTAATATCTTAAGTTTAAAATATTGATTCTTATGGTTTATTAATTTATTAGGTTTTTTGATTTAAAATATCAATTCTTAAGGTTTCATAATACCTTGTGTTTTTAATATTGATTTTTTTGCCTTATTGATCCCTTATGTTTTTAATATTTATCCTTTGGATTTACCACTTCATTTGGTTTATAATATTTAAACCTTGCGTTTATTACTTCTTTTGGTTTGTATTATTAAAATATTAATAATCCCTTGAGATATTGGTAAGAGAGATACACTTATTATAAATATTAATAAATTATCATTATTATTATGTTATTTTTGAATTATATTATAGTTTGAGTTAAAACTATTAATATATTGAAATAATTTAAGAATATATTTTTATTATATATTTTACTATTGAATAATATAATATTACATATTTTAATATATTATATTCTTTTATTTTATAATTTTTTTTCGAGGAATAAACTCGCGGAGAACCCGAGCGCACTTCTCCAGAATATCTGGATGGTACGCGCGATAAACCGTCGGCGCTGATTACGGTGCCTGACCCCAAGGGACTCAAATTCAGAATCGAACCCGTGACCTCCCTGATTACGGAGAGGACCCACGTCTGGCTCAGACCAGTTGAGCTATCCCTTGGGGCTTTTCTTTTATTTTATAATATTAATAACCTCTTGGGTTTATTAATCTATTGAGTTTAGAATATTATTTCTTAGGCTTTATTAATGTCTTAGGTTTTTGAGTTTAAAATATTAATTATTAGGTTTTATTAATCTCTATTGTTTTTAATATTGATCCCTTGGCCTTATTGATCTTTTAGATTTTTAATATTTATCTCTTGGGTTCACCGATTCCTTTGGTTTAAAATATTAAACCCTTGGGTTTATTAGTTCTTTTGGTTTATACTGTTAATAACCCCTTGGGTTTATTAATCTCTTGAGTTTAAAATATTAGTTCTTAGGGTTTATTAATCGCTATTGTTTTTAATATTGATCACTTAGTTTATAATATTTATCCCTTGGGTTCGCTGATTTTTTGGTTTATAATATTAAACCCTGGGGTTTATTAGTTCTTTTGGTTTATAATGTTAATAATGCCGTTGATTTATTAATATCTTAAGTTTAAAATATTGATTCTTATGGTTTATTAGTTTATTAGGTTTTTTAGTTTAAAATATCAAATCTCACTGTTTATTAATCTCTTGTGTTTTTAATATTTATCACTTGGCCTTATCTATCTCTTAAGTTTTTAATATTTATCAGTTGGTTTCACCAATTCCTTTGGTTTATAATATTTAAACTTTGGGTTAATTACTTCTTTTGATTTGTATTATTATTAATCTATTTGGTTTATTAATCTCTTGAGTTTAAAATATTAATTGTTAAGTTTATTAATTTCCTAGATTTTTGGATTTTAAATATTATTTCATATGCTTTATTAATATCTAAAGGTTAATATATTAATTCTTAGGGTTTATTAATTTTTTAGGCTTTTGGGTTTTAAATATTATTGCTTAGGATTTTAATCTCTTCAGATTAAATTATTTATTCTTAGGGTTTTTTTATTTCATGATTTATAATATTAATATTTATCCTTTACTTCACCAATTACTTGGGTTTATAATATTAAACCTATAGATTTATTACTTCATTTTGTTTAAAATATTAATAATCCCTTGGGATATTAATAAGAGATATAATATTAAACCCTTTGGTTTATTAGTTTTTTTTTTAATATTAAGAACCTCTTGGAATATTGGTAAAAGATATACACATATTATAAATATTAATAAAATATTATTATTATGTTATTTTTGAATTATATTATAGTTTGAGTTAAAACTATTAATATATTGAAATAATTTAAGAATATATTTTTATTATATGTTTTACTATCGAATAATATAACATTATATATTTTAATATATTATATTCTTTTGTTTTATAATATTAATAATTCTTTGGGTTTATTAATCTATTGAGTTTAAAATATTATTTCTTAGACCTTATTAATTTCTTAGGTTTTTGAGTTTAAAATATTAATTATTAGGTTTTATTAATCTCAATTGTTTTTAATATTGATCTCTTGGCCTTATAGATCATTTAAGTTTTTAATATTTGTCCATTTCTTAGGTTTTTGATTTTAAAATATTAATTATTAGGTTTTATTAATCTCAATTGTTTTTAATATTGATCTCTTGGCCTTATAGATCATTTAAGTTTTTAATATTTGTCCATTGGATTCACCGATTCCTTTGGTTTATAATATTAAACCCTTGGGTTTATTAGTTATTTTGATTTATAATGTTAATCACCCCTTGGATTTATTAATTTGTTGAGTTTAAAATATTAATTCTTAGGATTTATTAATCTCTATTGTTTTTAATATTGATCCCTTGTCTTTATTGATCCCTTAAGTTTATAATATTTATCCCTTAATAATATTAAACATTTGGGTTTATTAGTTTTTTGGTTTATACTGTTAATAATCCATTGATTTATTAATATCTTAAATTTAAAATATTGATTCTTATGGTTTATTAATTTATAAATGTTTTTAGTTTAAAATATCAATTCTTAAGGTTTATTAATATCTTGTGTTTTTAATATTGATCCCTTGGCCTTATTGATCTCTTATGTTTTTAATATTTATCCCTTGAGTTTACCAATTCCTGTAATTTATAATATTTAAACTTTGAGGTTATTACTTCTTTTCGTTTGTATTATTAAAATATTAATAATCCTTTGGGATATTGGTAAGAGATATACACTTATTATAAATATTAATAAAATATTATTATTATGTTATTTTTGAATTATAATATAGTTTGATTTAAAACTATTAATATATTGAAATAATTTAAGAATATATTTATATTTTCTATTTTACTATTGAATAATATAATATTACATATTCTAATATATTATATTCTTTTGTTTTATAATATTAATAACTCCTTCAGTTTTTTGTTTTTTTGTTTTTTTTTGAATTAGACTGAATCTATTAAACTGAAATATGGTACATGATGATGATACAATCAAGAGAAACAAAAAGCCAGCAACCGAAAATGATAAAACTATCAACCTCGGTTCTGGAGAAGGAAAGAAACAAGCAAGGAAAGACAAGAAAAAACAGGATGGCAAAAATACCGAAAACTACCCAGAGTGGGCAGAGGCCTCTACACGAAGCTTTTTTCCTTTCTTTTTACTGATTTTAACCAATCCATCCAGGGGAGTATGAGCTAGAACAACTTGAAGTCCAAAGTTCTCCGTAGGGGGGATCTCCTTATCTGAATCGGAAGAGGAGGTAACATGGGAGCGCTTCTGAGCGACGGTAGTATCGGGCGGATGCGAAGGAGCATCTGTGGGAATGTCCATTGTCTGATTCTGATCTGATTATGCATCACTTCCATCCGATTCTGAGGAATCAAAGTCCTCTGCAGGGGGTGGAGAGTAAGGAGTCCATCGTTTCGTTTTTGGCTTGGAGTTGTTCTCCTTTTTCTGTTTTGCCGGGAGAGCTGGGCATGAGTTCTGCAGATGCTCTGTTTGGTGACAATGTCGGAAATGGAAGGCAGTATTCTCATAATCTAGTGTCTGAGTCCAAACAAAGTCATTTATCTTGAGATTGATTTGATCTGGAAGTCCCTTGCTTAAATCTAGTTCCACACATATTCTGGCATATGTATAGAGACCCTTGTTTTCCCGCCAATAATCTCCCATCAGAAAACTGCCCAAGGTGTCGCCTATCGCTCTATAGACTCTAACATGCCATAGGTGGACTGGTAAGTTGGGAAGCCTAATCCAAACAGGTGTCCTGGTGATGACAGCAGTTGCTGGGTCAAAATCTAGGAACCATGGTGTTAAGAAGAGCCCTGCAGTTCCCATGAACCAAGCACATTCTTCTATAGCCTTTTCATAATGATTAATATTATCAAACAGAACTATGAAATATCCTTTTGAACAGAAGCTAAATTTGCAATGGTGAGTCCATTTAGCATGGATCCAATCATAGAGTTCCTTAGAGCGCGGGCACAGTCCATTAAATCTGCATATGATGGCTCTTTCTGCAAACGTTTGAAGATCATTTACGATGTCTAAATGGGTTAACTCAACAGAGGGAACCTCCTCAAGCTTGTCAACCAAAAAAGGCTTTGGTTTAAGGGCTTTAGGGGGTTTGGGGCGCTCAGAGTGAACCGCATCTTTGTATGAGAAGGAAGGAGCAGAAGAGGACTGTCCAACAGCTCCACCTCTCAAACGAAGGGTGAGAACTAAAGAGTTATTCTTATTAATGTTGTAAGCAGAGAGGGACAGAGTATCTTCAAGTTGTTTACCTCGAAAGATAAGCCTCTGAAGGGCTGAGGGAATCCCAATCCGGCGTTCCAGATTTAGTTTAAGAGTCTGCACCAGATCTGAGGAGCGAAACTAGTGCAGAATGGTCTTGCCTGAAGGTTGTGAAATTTGGATCTGATAGGAGGCAAAGTAGATCTTGGATGTCTGCTGTATTGACACAGAGAAAGGATATTTAACGTCTCCAATAGTAAGTCTGCTAGGGAGCTGTTTGGGAGGACATTTCTCCTGCGAGGGGAGACAGACGCTCCATCTCAGATCTGAAACTGAGAACAGGGAGACAGAGCAATAAAAAGGCGGTAATTTCTTCCACCGCAAGCAGAACCCTGCACTGCTACCTGCGTACTGAGAAATGAGAAGGTCAGACTCTGCGCGTCTGTCCAAAGGTCTTGGAGCATGAGAACTACCGCGAGAATCCTCATGCAGTGCCTCAGAGGAGCGATAGGGGCTCTCGAAGTGCAAAACACGCTGCCGTTGATCTGTTGGAGGCGATAGCAGCTTCAGCGCTGTGGGACAGTGATTATACTGAGCGAGCAACGCAGAGCAGGGGCCATCCGATGCAGAGGAAAATGGAGATGGTTGCCCAAGCAGTTGCGGCACGAGAGCATCAGAGGAGAGAGCGGCCGCCTGTGTGGAACAAACCTGAACCCTAATCGCCATTCCGCTTATTCCCAAACTACACTATTACTTCAACTCCTTCAGTTTATTAATCTATTGAGTTTAAAATATTATTTCTTAGGTTTTGAGTTTAAAATATTAATTATTAGGTTTTATTAATCTCTATTGTTTTTAATATTGATCCCTGGATTTATTGATCCTTTAGGTTTTTAATATTTATGCTTTGGGTTCACCGATTCCTTTGGTTTATAATATTAAACTCTTGGGTTTATTAGTTCTTTTGGTTTATATTAATCACCCCTTGGGTTTATCAATCTCTTGAGTTTAAAATATTAATTTTTAGGGTTTATTAATCTCTATTGTTTTTAATATTGATCTCTTGTTCTTATTGATCCCTTAGGTTTCTAATATTTATCCTAATCACACCTTGGGTTTATCAATCTCTTGAGTTTAAAATATTGATTCTTAGGGTTTATTAATCTCTATTGTTTTTAATATTGATCCCTTGTCTTTATTGATCCCTTAGGTTTATAATATTTATTCCTTGGGTTTGCTGATTTTTTTGGTTTATAACCTTAAACCACTGGGTTTATTAGTTCTTTTGGTTTATAATGTTAATAATTTACAATGTTATTAATATCTTAAATTTAAAATATTGATTCTTATGGTTTATTAATTTATTAGGTTTTTTAGTTTAAAATATCAATTCTTAGGGTTTATTAATCTATTGTCTTTTTAATATTCTTCCCTAGGCATTATTGATCCCTTAAGTTTTTAATATTTATCCCTTGGGTTCACCAATTGCTTTGGTTTATAATATTTAAACCTTGGGTTTATTGCTTTGTTTGGTTTGTATTAATAATAATCTTTTAGGTTTATTAATCTTTTGAGTTTAAAATATTAATTGTTAAGGTTTATTAATTTCATAGGCTTTTGTGTTTTAAATATTATTTCATATGCTTTATTAATCTCTTGAGTTTAATATATTAATTATTAGTGTTTATTACTTTCTTAGGCTTTTGGGTTTTAAATATTATTTCTTAGAGTTTTCTAATCTCTTGAGATTAAATTATTTATTCTTAGGGTTTTTTTATTTCTTGGTTTATAATATTAAGATTTATCCTTTTCTTCACCAATTGCTTAGGTTTATAATATTAAACCACTGAGTTTATTAGTTTTTTTTTAAATATTAATAATCCATTGAGATATTGGTAAAAGATATCAATATTAATAAAATATTATTTTTATGTTATTTTTGAATTATATTATAGTTTGAGTTAAAACAATTAATATATTGAAATAATTTAAGAATATATTTTTATTATATATTTTACTATTGAATAATATAATATTACATATTTTAATATATTGTATTCTTTTGTTTTATAATATTAATAACCCTTTAGATTTATTAATCTATTGAGTTTAAAATATTAATTTTTAGCTTTTATTAATTTCTTAGGTGTTTGAGTTTAAAATATTAATTATTAGGTTTTTATTAATCTTTATTGTTTTTAATATTGATCTCTTGGTTTTATTTATCTTTTAGGTTTTTAATATTTATCCTTTGGGTTCATCGATTCTTTTGGTTTATAATATCAAACCCTTGGGTTTATTAGTTCTTTTGATTTATAATGATAGTCACCCCTTGGGTTTATTAATCTCTTGAGTTTAAAATATTAATTCTTAGGGTTTATTAATCTCTACTGTTTTTAATATTGATCCCTTGTCTTTATTGATCTCTTAGGTTTATAATATTTATCTATTGGGTTCGCTGATTCCTTTGGTTTATAATATTAAACAATTGGGTTTATTAGTTCTTTTGGTTTATAATGTTAATAATCCCGTTGATTTATTAATATCTTAAGTTTAAAATATTGATTCTTATGTTTTATTAATTTATTAGGTTTTTTTAGTTTAAAATATCAATTCTTTGTGTTTATTAATACCTTGTATTTTTAATATTGATTCCTTGGTCTTATTGATCCCTTATGTTTTTAATATTTATTCCTTGGGTTTTCCAATTCCTTTGGTTTATAATATTTAAACCTTGGGTTTACTACTTCTTTTAGTTTGTATTATTAAAATATTAATAATCCCTTGAGATATTTCGGAGGATAAATATTAATAAAATATTATTATTATTATGTTATTTTTTATTTATATTATATTTTGAGTTAAAACTATTAATATATTGAAATAATTTAAGAATATAATTATTATTACTTATTTTACTATTGAATAATATAATATTACATATTTTAATATATTATATTTTTTTGTTTTATAATATTAATAACCCATTGGGTTTATTAATCTATTGAGTTTAAAATATTATTTGTTACGCCTTATTAATTTCTTAGATTTTTGAGTTTAAAATATTAATTATTAGGTTTCATTAATCTCTATTGTTTTTAATATTGATCCCTTGGCCTTATTGATCCTTTACATTTTTAATATTTATCCCTTGGGTTCACCGATTCCTTTGGTTTAAAATATTAAACCTTTGGGTTTATTAGTTCTTTTGGTTTATACTGTTAATAACCCCTTGCGTTTATTAATCTCTTGAGTTTAAAATATTAGTTCTTAGGGTTTATTAATCTCTATTGTTTTTAATATTGATCCCTTGTCTTTATTGATCCCTTAGGTTTATAATATTTATCCATTGAGTTTATTAGTTCTTTTGATTTATAATATTAAACTCTTGGTTTTATTAGTTGTTTTGGTTTATAATGTTAATAATCTCATTGGTTTATTAATATCTTAAGTTTAAAATATTAATTCTTATGGTTTATTTATTTATTAGGTTTTTTAGTTTAAAATATCAATTCTTAGGATTTATTAAACTCTTGTGTTTTTAATATTTATTCCTTAGGCTTATTGATCTTTTATGTTTTTAATATTTATCCCTTGGGTTCACCAATTCGTTTGGTTTATAATATTTAAACCTTGGATTTATTATTTCTTTTGGTTTGTATTATTAATATTCTATTGGATTTATTAATCTCTTGAGTTTAGAATATTAATTGTTAACTTTATTAATTTCTTAAGTTTTTGGGTTTTAAATATTATTTCATATGGTTTATTAATCTCTTGAGTTTAATATATTAATTCATAGGGTTTATTACTTTCTTAGCCTTTAGGGTTTTAAATATGATTTCTTAGGGTTTTTTAATCTCTTCAGATTAAATTATTTATTCTTAAGGTTTTTTTATTTCTTGGTTTATAATATTAATATTTATCTTTTGCTTCACCAATTATTTGGGTTTATAACATTAAAACCTTGGGTTTATTACTTCATTTTGTTTAAAATATTAATAATACTTTGGAATATTGGTAAGAGATATAATATTAAACTCTTAAGTTTATTAGTTTTTTTTTTTTTAATATTAGTAATCCCTTGGAATATTAGTAAGAGATATACACTTATTTGAATTATATTATAGTTTGAGTTAAAACTATTAATATATTGAAATAATTTAAAAATTTATTTTTATTATATATTTTACTATTGAATAATATAATATTACATATTCTAATATATTATATTCTTTTGTTTTATAATATTAATAACCCCTTGGGTTTATTAATCTATTGAGTTTAAAATATTATTTTTTAGGCTTTATTAATTTCTTTGGTTTTTTAATTTAAAATATTAATTATTAGGTTTTATTAATCTCTATTGTTTTTAATATTGATCCTTTGGCCTTATTGATCCTTTAGGTTTTTAATATTTATCCCTTAAATTCATTGATTCCTTGGGTTTATAATATTAAACCCTTGAGTTTATTAGTTTTTTTGATTTATAATGTTAATCACCCATTGGGTTTATTAATATCTTGGATTTAAAGTATTAATTCTTAGGCTTTATTAATCTCTATTGTTTTTAATATTGATCCCTTAGGTTTATAATATGTATCCCTTGAGTTCGTTGATTCCTTTAATTTATAATATTAAACATTTGGGTTTATTAGTTCTTTTGGTTTATAATGTTAAGAATCCTGTTGGTTTATTAATATCTTAAGTTTAAAATATTGATTCTTATGGTTTATTAATTTATTAGGGTTTTTAGTTTAAAATATCAATTCCTAGGGTTTATTAATCTCTTGTGTTTTTAATACTGATCTTTTGGCCTTATTGATCCTTTATGTTTTTAATATTTATCACTTGGGTTCACCAATTCCTTTGGATTATAATATTTAAACGTTGAGTTTATTACTTCTTTTGGTTTGTATTATTAAAATATTAATAATCCCTTGGGATATTGGTAAGAGATATACACTTATTATAAATATTAATAAAATATTATTATTATGTTATTTTTGAATTATATTATAGTTTGAGTTAAAACTATTAATATATTGAAATAATTTAAGAATATATTTTTATGACATATTTTACTATTGAATAATATAATATTATATATTCTAATTTATTATATTATTTTGTTTTATAATATTAATAACCCTTTGGGTTTATTAATCTATTGAGTTTAAAATATTATTTCCTAGGATTTATTAATTTCTTAGGTTTTTGAGTTTAAAATATTAATTATTAGGTTTTATTAATATTTATTGTTTTTAATATTGATCCCTTGGCCTTATTGACTTTTTAGGTTTTTAATATTTATCCTTTGGGTTCACCAATTTCTTTGGTTTATAATATTAAACCCTTGGATTTATTAGTTCTTTTGGTTTATACTGTTAATCACCCCTTGGGTTTATTAGTTCTTTTGGTTTATACGGTTAATTACCCTTTGGGTTTATTAATATCTTAAGTTTAAAATATTAATTCTTAGGTTTTATTAATCTCTATCGTTTTTAATATTGATTCCTTGTCTTTATTGATCCCTTAGATTTATAATTTTATCCCTTGGGTTCGCTGATTCCTTTGGTTTATAATATTAAACCCTTGGATTTATTAGTTCTTTTGGTTTATAATGTTAATATTCCCGTTGGTTTATTAATATCTTAAGTTTAAAATATTTATGTTTTTAATATTTATCCAGTTTAAAATATTTATGTTTTTAATATTTATCCTTTGGGTTCACCAATTTCTTTTGTTTATAATATTTAAACCTTGGGTTTATTACTTCTTTTGGTTTGTATTATTAATAATCTATTGAGTTTATTAATCTCTTGAGTTTAAAATATTAATTGTTACGGTTTATTAGTTTCTTAGGTTTTTGGGTTTTAAATACTATTTCATATGCTTTATTAATCTCTTGCTTTTAATATATTAATTGTTAGGGTTTATTACTTTTTTAGGCTTTTGGGTTTTAAATATTATTTCTTAGGGTTTTTAATCTCTTTAGATTAAATTATTGATTCTTAGAGTTTTTTTATTTCTTAGTTTATAATATTAATATTTATCTTTTGCTTTACCAATTACTTGGGTTTATAATATTAAACCCTTGGGTTTATTACTTCATTTTGTTTAAAATATTAATAATTCCTTGGGATATTGGTAAGAGATATACACTTATTATAAATATTAATAAAATATTATTATTATATTATTTTTGAATTATATTATAGTTTGAGTTAAAACTATTAATATATTGAAATAATTTAAGAATATATTTTTATTATATATTTTACTATTGAATAATATAATATTATATATTCTAATATATTATATTCTTTTGTTTTATAATATTAATAACCCCTTGGGTTTATTAATCTATTGAGTTTAAAATATTATTTCTTAGGCTTTATTAATTTCTTAGGTTTTTTTAGTTTAAAATATTAATTATTAAGTTTTATTAATCTCTATTGTTTTTAATATTGATCCCTTAACCTTATTGATCCTTTAGGTTTTTAATATTTATCCTTTTGGTTCACTGATTCCTTTGGTTTATAATATTAAACCCTTAGGTTTATCGATTCTTTTGGTTTATATTGTTAATCACCCCTTGGGTTTATTAATCTTTTGAGTTTAGAATATTAATTCTTAGGGTTTATTAATCTCTATTGTTTTTAATATTGATCCCTTGTCCTTATTGATCCCTTAGGTTTATAATATTTAACCCTTGGGTTCTTTGATTCCTTTGGTTTAGAATATTAAACCCTTGGATTTATTAGTTCTTTTGGTTTATAATGTTAATAATCCCGTAGGTTTATTAATATCTTAAGTTTTGAATATTGATGCTTATGATTTATTAGTTTATTAGGTTTTTTAATTTAAAATATCAATTCTTAGGGTTTATTAATCTCTTGTGTTTTTAATATTGATCCATTAGCTTTATTGATCCCTTATGTTTTTTTATATTTATCCCTTGGGTTCACCAATTCCTTTGGTTTATAATATTTAAACCTTGGGTTTATTACTTATTTTGGTTTGTATTATTAATAATCTATTAGGTTTATTAATATTTTGAGTTTAAAATATTAATTGTTAGGGTTTATTAATTTCTTAGGCTTTTGGGTTTTAAATATTATTTCATATGCTTTATTAATCTCTTCAGTTTAATATATTACTTCTTAGGGTTTATTAATTTCTTAGACTTTTGGGTTTTAAATATTATTTCTTAGGGTTTTTTAATCTCTTCAGATTAAATTATTTATTCTTAGGGTTTTTCTATTTCTTGGTTTATAATATTAATATTTATCCTTTGCTTCACCAATTACTTGGGTTTATAATATTAAACCCTTAGGTTTATTAGTTCATTTTCTTTAAAATATTAGTAATCCCTGGGGATATTGGTAAGAGATATACATTTATTATAAATATTAATAAAATATTATTATTATGTTATTTTTGAATTATATTATAGTTTGAGTTAAAACTATTAATATATGGAAATAAGTTAATAATATATTTTACTGTTGAATAATATAATATTATATATTCTAATATATTATATCATTATCCTTATATATATATATATATATATATATATATATATATATATATATATATTATAATCAAATATGTAAAATATACCCCACATGCGGGTTAAAATTAGCATGCAGAGGAGCCACGGGGCAGCCATGTGGGAGGAAACACGGCGGCTCCATGTGCTCAATTATGGGGAGAATCACAACGTTAAATATTGGCGTGAGGGCGCCATTACTCCACCCTATGGCACCCTACCGGCGACATACTAGGCCTGCTCCGCATCAATGTCACTAGCCATGGCCTTTAAGCCCGTCACCTTGGCTTTCTCCTTCTCATTTCGCCAAGCCCATCTGCTCTTTATGAATTTTTTTCTTTTCGCTCCTCTGGTGCACAGAATTCGCTCTTCCAAGCTCTGCATGCGTTTTGGATGCATCCCTCCTCAGAAGACGCCTCGGCCCCCATCTAGTCACGAGACTACCCCCTATGGACAATTATGCCTCGGCGACATAGACAAAGATGCAGGAGAACAAGGGGGCGTGGCCAACCCTCTCGCCCTCCTCGCCCTACCCTGTTGCTTCCCCTTGGCCGCGACCTGAACCTCTCCATCGATTGGAATGAGCTCAATAGCTCCCCCCCTGTCAATTTGAATGCCCAACTTTCCTTGAAACTCCCCGCCTTGGCTCCGCTCTCCTCCACCTCCCATAGTAAGAAGCACGCTCGCAAATCCACCATCTCCCCTGAACCTGCTTTCATCTCCTGCAAAATGAAATCCCTTCCGGTGCAAAGCGCCTCTAGTGGCAGCATCGACTCCAGTGACTCTGATAGCAATAACGGAGGCAGCCTAGACCTGGACGTGGATAGCTGCTCGGACCAGGACGCTAGCGGCTTCTTGAACTAGTCTAAGCAGCATGATGTCTCTCAGCCTGATGATGCTGTGATGAATTCGAGTCTCCCTGCTATGCCACGAACTCAACCAGATGCACACGTGTTGAGCAAAGGGACGGAGGAGGAAGTATATGTGTGCAGGATTCTTGAAGAGGTGCCAACCTCTATCAACAAGCATGCAGGTTGTTGAGATTGCAACAAGATGATGAGCTTAGTGAAAAGAGTCGCCTTCACTAAGTGGGCTCGCAGGCTATTTTTGGTGCAAGTCTATTTTTAGACATGTCGATCATATTCTATGAGTTGCAGGATGCTATTTTTGGATGGTTGGTCAAGTTGGAAAAATAGATGGACTTCTATTTTTAGACATATTGGGCGGAATCTATTTTTAGATTACCAATCTAAAAATAGATATGTCAAATATTATTAGCTCTTAATAATATTTGGACTCTAAACATTAACTTATTCTCTTGGAGCACTTCAGTTAAGTGTACAGATGTGGCACAGGAGTTGACAGAAGGAATTACGCTATTCCTGAGGGTTAAGTGCAGCTATTGCATGGAGACTTCAGTTAGAACTCATGTGACAGAGTTTGGTGGAGTTGTAGAAGTAGTTGGTGGAGTTGTGTTCAGTTTAACTTAGTTAGACATAGTTGAGCTAGTTGTATCTAGTCTAACTGATTGATACACTAGTGAGAGTGGTGTGAATTAATTATTAATTAATTCACTAATTATTAACTCATTAATCAACTGAAGAATACATCAGTTAACTACAGTGCATGGTAGTTTCAGTGAAGACCAGTGGAGAGATAGGTAAAAGGGCAAGATAGACTATCAGTTGTGACTATAGTGATGCATTGATTGCATCCAACACGAGAGTAAGTTGTAGTGAGATTGTGAGCAGTTCTAAGACAACCAGAAGTTAAACCAGGTAATTCCTCAGTAGGGATTGCACAGTAGAGGTAGGCTAGCATGTGGCAAATATTGGTGCATGGATTTGCTAGATCGGGCCTAATTAGTGTGTAGCGGTTGTATTGTACTGAGAGCTTGATATAATCAGCTTTGTATGAGGATTGTTACATGATCTCTATGAAATATATTATATACATATAGTTGGGGTTTTTAGCTTCAGGATTTCCTGTTAAAACACCGTGTTCATATGTGTGAATTTTTATGGTTTCAATGTGTGCATGCAATTGATTTAATTTCTGCATATGATGATCAATAGTAGAAGAGATTCTGTATTGTGCATGAAGTCAAATAGTGTGTGATCAGGAGAATATTGGATGTATAACACATTAGCTATATAATTTATACATGGCATCAGAGCTACATTGATCATTGAAGCAATTGCAAGTCATTGAAGCGGTTGAATTTTGTGCTAGTGGAATTCGAATTTGCAGCAGTGTTTTCTTGGTGTCGAAGTTGATATGTCTTTCAAAGGATTGCGATTGGAGTATGCCCTTGAGTGCAGCTCGAATTATATTGCATGGAAGGATAGGATGGAGGCAGTGCTGGAGGATAATGGGTTGAAGGAGTTCATAGATGCAAAAATTCCAAAACCTGCTTCTAGCGATGCTACCGCACTTGACGCATGGCAAAAGAAGACAACAAAATGTCGAAGGATTCTATTGGAAGGTGTGAAGGATCACATAGTGTCCAGCCTCCATGGTAAAGCTTCTCCATTCTTGATGTGGAAAGCTTTGACAGACTTTTTCCAAAGCAAGAGTGACCAGAGGAAGTTGGCGCTCAAGGATAAACTCAGGAAAATAAAAATGGAGAAGGGCGAAAGTATAGCCAAGTACCTCACAAAGTTTGTCCAGTGCAGGGATGAGCTAGGAAGTGTGGGGGTTACTGTAGATGAAGAGGACTTGGTGAGCTTGGCTCTCCTTGGGCTTTCAAAGAGTTTGAATTCCTATGAGGACTCTGTCAATGGTCGGGAGAAACTGCCGGGATGGGAGCGACTTTGGTTGGATCTTGTGCAAGAGGAGATGAGGCGGAGTACAAGGGATGGATCTTCATTGAAGAATGAATATGAATAAAATTGCGCTTTGGCTACCAAAGAAAGGAAGGGGAAGGGAAAGAAAAATCCTTCTCAATCTAGTGCGAAAGGCAAGAAGCAAGACATGTCCAAGGTGAAGTGCTTTCACTGTCACCAACACGGACATTACGCCACTAATTGTCCACAGAAGAAGAAAAATAAGCAAGTTGCTAGATCTGCAGCTGGAGAAGCCTTAGCCTCGCAGTTTGAGCTGGATTTTTCGCTGATAACATGCTTGGTCTCAAGTGTGATGGGATTAGTGTGGTTTCTTGACAGTGGTGCGTCTTTCCATATGATCGGAGACAAATATTTGTTTACTGATATGAATGAGAAGGATCTTGGAGTGCACATCGAGATGGGCGATGATGGTAGATACAGTGCGAGTGGTATCGGGACCATTTCCTTTGAGAGGGAGTCTGGAAAACCTTTCATCTTGAAGGATGTCATGCATGTTCCAGTATTGAAGAATAATCTTATCTCTGTTGTGATGTTGGAAGACAAGGGATATGATGTTGTCTTTAGCGAGGGAAAGGCTTTCCTGTGTAGTAAGGCAACTGGTGAAACCCAAAGGATAGGGATTCGAGTTAAGAACCTTTATCAATTGCAAGTAGATGGCTGCGCAGTAATGGCAGGCAAAGCAGAAAGAGTGGTGATTTGGGATGAGGGCGAATTGTGGCACAGGATATTGGGCCATCTTCACCACAGCGCTTTGAAAATTTTGCAGCAGATTTCTACCAGGATTCCCAAAGGCACACTTGCACAGTCAGATCAATGCAAGGGATGTACTTTGGGAAATCTTTTGAAAGCCACCTTTCATGAGAAGGATAGTTGCACCACGACGATTCTTGAGAGAATTCACACAGACGTGTGTGGAACATTCTCAATAGCTTCGACAACAAAGCATAGGTATTATGTGATATTTGTTAATGAATTTTCTCGTGGGTGCTAGATCTTCTTCATGCAGAAGAAGAGTGAGACATTCTCTAAGTTCTGTGAGTTCAAGGCATTGGTGGAGAAAGAGTCGGGGAAGCAGGTGAAGGCTCTAAGGAGCGATAATGGTGGTGAATTCATCTCTGGCGAATTCAAGGACTTTTGCAGTGCAGAAGGAATTTGAAGAGAGCTCATAGCGCCTCATAACCCACAGAAGAATGGGGTCGCAAAGCGAAAGAACAGAATGATAGTGGGTGCTGCACGAGCAATGTTGCATGATCAGGGCCTTCCCATACACTTGTGGGCTGAAGCTTGTAACACTGCGGTTTATGTGCAAAACCGTTTTCCTCATAGAGTATTTGGCATGAGTACACCCGAAGAGGCATTTTCTGGTAAGAAGCCTGATATTTCTCATTTGAAGATTTTTGGCTCACCTATTTACATTCATGTGACGAAGGATGCCAGGAAGAAGCTAGAGCTGATCACAAAGGTTGGGATATTTGTGTGGTACACAGAAACACCCCACAACTATCGTGTGTATTTGCCAGACAGTCGGAAGACTGTTGTGTGACGAGATATCAAATTTCATGAGGAGAAAGCCATGAAGTGTTCGCTTGAGAGGGGGCCGCACTTGCATGCAGATGAGGAGCTATTAGTTCCTAAGGATGAGCCTCAGGATGTGGATCAGCCACAAGAGGAGGTTCATGGAGTGGAAGAAACCACTCATGCAGCGCCAACCATCAGGGGGCGGAAGTGCACTACAGAAGCTGAGCGACTGAATCTTGATCCAGAGAAGATTGTAGGAACACCTACATCATAGCGTAGACAAAGACAGTCACGTGACCGAAATACTAGATACATGGCTCTGATGAGCAACTGTATTGTCACAAAACCATCCTCTTTCGAGGAAGCTATGGAGGACCCTGCATGGGTAGATGCCATGGTGGACGAGTATGATTCGATTGTCAGAAACAATGCATGGTAGATTGTCCCAAGGCCGGAAGGGAAATCAGTGGTAGGTTCGAGATGGATCTACAAAGTGAAGCAAGCAGCTGACGAGAGCATCGAGAAGTACAAGGCAAGATTTGTTGCCTGGGGCTTCTCACATATTGAGGGGATCAACTATGAAGAAACCTTTGCACCTGTCGCAAGGTATTATTCCATACGTAGCATCCTAGCTCTCTCAGCGCAGATGGGTTGGCACATTCATCAGATGGATGTGAAGACTGCGTTCCTCAACGGAGTCATTGAGGAGGAGGTGTACATAGAGCAGCCCGAAGGTTTCGAGATCTTCAGTAGTGAGTCGCATGTGTGCAGGCTCAAAAGAGCGTTGTATGGGTCGAAACAAGCACCTCATGCTTGGTACACATGGATAGACAGTTATTTCACCGATCTTGGATTCACCAAGAGTGAGGCGGATCCGAACCTATACCAGATTGTGGTGGAGGGTAAGTTGCTGATCATTGTACTTTATGTAGATGATTTGATTTTGACGGGTGATGAACAATTGATACTCTCATGCAAGGTTTATCTTTCAAAAGAGTTTGAGATGAAGGACTTGGGCCTCCTTCATTATTTCATGGGATTGGAACTTTGGCAGCGCAGTGATGGACTGTTTGTGTCTCAAGGAAAGTATGCCCGGGAGATACTGGAGAAGTTCAACATGCAAGGTTGCAAGCCTATCAACACTCCTCTTCCTGGTGGTTGGAGGAAAGAGGATGCTACATTGGCAGAGGTAGTGGATGCCACTGTTTACCAACAGTTGGTTGGTTCGCTCATGTATCTAGTCAATACACGATCGGACATATGCTATGCTGTTAACCAGCTTTCACAAGCTATGGTTAAGCCTACCAAGCTCTTTTGGAAGGTGGGGAAGTATGTATTGAGATATCTCAGAGGCACATCAGGATATGGATTATGGTACAAATAGTCGGATGAGGTGAAGCTGCATCTCTTCACGGATGCAGATTGGGCAGGGAGCCCAACGGACAGAAAGAGCACATCTAGAGGGATTTTCACTATCGGGTCTACAGAATTTTCTTGGTACAACAGGAAACAGAGATCTGTGGCACTCAGTTCAGCGGAAGCCGAGTACATGGCAACAAATTTGGTTGCATGCGAGGCTATATGGATGAAGAAGATTCTGGTCGGGTTGTTCGGTTCACACTTAGATCCTACTATGATATATTGTGATAATCAGAGTTGCATAAAACTCTCGGTTAATCCAATATTTCATGATAGATCTAAACACATTGACATCTGGTATCATCATATCAGAGATTGTGTGCAGCAGAAGATCATGTTACTTTCTTACATTCCCACGAAGGATCAAGATGCAGATATTGTGACGAAGGCACTCACCATGAGCAAATTCAAATACCATAGAGGCAGGATCGAGGTGGTAGATAATCCCTATCTTGTTGAGAGGGAGTGTTGAGATTGCAACAAGATGATGATCTTAGTGAAAAGAGTCGCCTTCACTAAGTAGGCCCGCAGGCTATTTTTGGCGCAAGTCTATTTTTAAACATGTTGATCATATTCTATGAGTTGCAGGATCCTATTTGTGGATGGTTGGTCAAGTTGGAAAAATAGATGGACTTCTATTTTTAGACATATTGGGCGGAATCTATTTTTAGATTGCCAGTCTAAAAATAGATATGTCGAATATTATTAGCTCTTAATAATATTTAGACTCTAAACATTAACTTATTCTCTTGGAGCACTTCAATTAAGTGCATAAATGTCGCACAGGAGCTGACAGAAGGAATTATTCTATTCCTGAGGGTTAGGTGGAGCTATTGCATGAAGACTTCAGTTAGAACTCATATGACAGAGTTTGGCGGAGTTGTAGAAGTAGTTGGTGGAGTTGTGTTCATTTTAACTCAGTTAGACACAGTTGAGCTAGTTGTATCTAGTCTAACTAATTGATACACTAGTGAGAGTGGTGTGAATTAATTAATAACTAATTCACTAAATATCAACTCATTAATCAACTGAAGAATACATCAGTTAACTATAGTGCATGGAAAGTTTCAGTGGAGACTAGTGGAGAGATAGGTGAAAGGGCAAGTTGACTATCAGTTGTGACTATAGTGAAGCATTGATTGCATCCAACACAGAGTAGAGTTTCCAATGAGGATTGCGTGAACAAGGCTGGACCAATTCGAGTTCATTCAGAGCCATTATTTAGCAGGGATTGCGCAGTAGAGATAGGCTAGCAGTTGGCAAAGATTGGTGCATGGATTTGCTAGATCGGGCCTGATTAGTGTGTAGCGATTGTATTGTATTGAGAGCTTGATATGATCAGCTTTGTATGAGGATTGTTACATGATCTCTATGAAATATATTATATACAGATAGTTGGGGTTTTTAGCTTCAGGCTTTCCCGTTAAAACAATGTGTTCATATGTGTGAATTTTTATGGTTTCAATGTGTGCATGCAATTGATTTAATTTCCGCATATGATGATCAATAGTAAAAGAGATTATGTATTGTGCATGAAGTCAAATAGTGTGTGATCAGAAGAATCTTGGATGTATAATGCATTAGTTATATAATTTCTACACAGGTCATCCTTAGGATCTGTCTTTCATCTCTCCTCGGCATGCTTATGTTTAGAAATAGTTTTCTATGGGTTTTTTGTTCAATTTTGAAAATTATTCCTGCGGGTTTCTTGTCTTGGGCAACGGTCTCTTTGGTGCTTCTAAGGGTTGGTTTCCCCATTAGGGGCAATCCAGTACTTGGTATAAATCTCTTGAAACTTCCCTCTGAAACGAACCTGTTCACTCCTCAGGATGCGACATGTAACCTTTTGTTATATATGATATAATAGAAGTAGCATAACTTAGAAAAAAAATTATGTAAAATATATTGGTAATTATTTTCATAAATATATAATATTTATTTTGGTGAAATACAGGTGGTGGGTCGACCTATCGGCCTATATCAACCACATTGCTAAATGTGGTTGTAAATCTATTTTATATACGTCTATCGGCTTATATCAACCACATTAGTAAATGTGGTTGTGCTAGTTATTTTTAAATCCTAAATGCACCTAACCCAAAACTTCATCCTCTTCTCACATCAACTCCTCGTTGGGTAAGTTTGTCCAACTATTAGTTTATAAAAGTCCACTAAATTCTCACGACACTGATTATTCACCTATGGAGACTTGTCTTAAATGCAAGCTGTAAGGTTCAGCTTATTTTATTTCATAGTTCTGTTAGTGATCTGTTAAATTTTGGAGTTGTTTTTAGTGCGATTTTTTGGAGTTTTCATTAACAGAATTCGATGAAAAAATTTGAGGTAAAATCTTGATTTCTATTATTTAAACTGGTTTTTTAGCTGTATATATGGATTCAACACCCTAAAAAACCCCTAGGGCACTGCGATTGTGCAAGGTTACCCATAAAACTTACATTTTCAATGAATTCCTACCAGATTTTAGAGAAATTAGAACTGAAAAATCCACCGGAAAAGTCTTCAAAAAGTCGCACTAAACACTACTCGTTAAATTTTTGTCGGGATTAGTATCATGGCAACTAATATTTTTGAAGTTATAACATTATTAATGCACTTAGTTAGTATATGTTAATTTTTAGATTTTTTACTTAGCCTGCAGAAATTTTAATAGTCTAGTATTATAGGTGTAATCTTAATATATTTTTGGTCAAAAGATGAACAATATGTTGTATATGACTCAAAGAATGATAGGAAAGTATGTATATTGGAAATGTGTTTCCAAATTCCTAAGTTTCATGAGTATCTCAAAACTTCTTATGATCATGTGAAATGCCTAGTCTAAATAGATAACAATTTTAGTTTAAAAAATAATAGAAATTTTGACAATACCTAGAGTTTTGATGACACTGAATCTATTTTCACCATATAAAGAAGTAATTTAATTTAAAATTTCCACAATTAATTTTCTTTGAAAATGCTTCAATGCATATGCTATGTGTAACTTTTCATTTTTATAAATAAAATGTTACCGATTTTTTTCTATGGGAAATTTTTTTTTTTTTAATTTTCTTGAAAATAAATAGACTAAATTAAAAAAAAAAACAATAATAATAATAATAATTATTATTCTTCTGGCCAAATAAAATTATAACCTCTTTAGATGTCATGTGAAAACTATCATTACACATTTTGACATTTCGAGGCAGTAACATGGAAAGCACAAAAGTCGCACAGCGGGTATTATTGGTTTATTAACGCTGTGATATGAACATAAAAGAGTTGGCATTGTCTTAGAGAAAAATAGGAAGAATATCTTAATATGTTGTTTGATTTTTATTTATTTATTTATTTTTGTCTATCTTAATTTTTATTCTTTAGAAGTTATTTTTATGTCAATGATAAATTTGAAAAATATTTTGAAATTTATGAGAAATGTTTGATATTTTCCTTTCATAATCAAATTATTATTAATTTAATTATAATATGTTATAATCTTTGCAAATTTTAACATTGCTTGGAAGATGATATTTTGAAATACTCACATAATTATAATACATTATAATCTTTGCAAATTTTAACATTTCGTAGTAGCTGATATTTCGAAATACTGACATAGTCATTCAGAGTTACTGCATTCCACGGAATAAACATGTTCCCACATTTTAGTGATGGTCTTCCAAAGAATAAGCATGTCAATTTCAAAAACTGGAATCTATGTTAATGTCAATTTCAAAAACTTGAATCTATGTTAATGTAGAAATCTTAAATGGATATAACAACATTTATTCCAACCAACCACCTCAACCAAATTCAATTAACTGTTTATTTGAAATATATATTTAAATATAAAATAAATTGAATTTCAATTCACTGTTTATGTAAATAATATAAATCTAATTTCGAAATATTTTTACATACAATACTCTTAAATATTTAGAAATTCAAAATTTTAATTGTAATCATTTTTAATTAAATACTAAACAAAAATTAATTTATAACAAAATACCACAAATATAAAACAAATAACGTTTATGTTCCCTTTTCTAATTATTGGTTAATAACTCCAACCCTATATTAAATTCCCACTCGGATGAGATTGGTGTTTTGCTGAAAAGTTTTTAAAGGAAATTTTCATAAAGGCAGAGGAATTACAATTTTTTTAAAGAAATTTTAAGGGTGTTTGAATCATATTTTTTTGGTAGAAATAAATTTAGTATTATTCAAAACTTCTAAAACATCCAAAATATTGAAATTTGATAACTCTAATTTAGATTTATAAAAATCTCTGCCATATTTTTTTAAAATCTTACTAAAATTTCCATTATTTTCAAAACAAAAAAATCTACCATTTTTAAATATGCGCTCAGCCTCCTTATCTTTCAATATTTCCTGTCATTTAGCAAAAGCTATAACCCTAAAATTCGGCTTGGTGACGATCTCAAAACTTCATGCGCATCTCAAAAGAGCATGGAATCGATGTGCTTTACTGCCTTTTTAAAAACTGCAACCCTAAATTCCTACTTGGGTGAGCATCTCGAGAGACTCTTACCATTGTGAAAGTGTATTGGTATCTCAAAACACCTTACTATTTAAGTGTAAAGTCCATGTGATTGCGAAAGTGTGGACTGAGTAGTCATTAAAATAAACCATAAAATAATTCAAAAATTAATAACTCAAAAAATTCGGTAAGATTAAGAAATTTTAAGTCTCATGATGGTGAACCTGTCACAAAAACTATTCAAACTAATTTCTTTAAAAATAATTTACCAGATTCCAACAAAATGAGGCTATTTTGTTAGATCGGTAGATAACTCCGAACTGATTTGCTCAAAATTGTTGAACGGTTAAACATGGGTATCCGTATCCTCATCGAGTTAATATTTTGAAATTAGATGCACAACTTTTAGTGTATTTGATTAAGATCCAGTTGCAATTTTTCAGATATCAAAATATTTTAAAATCTACAATTGGAATGGTTGGAATAGTTGCAGCTATATTTGCTTTTGAAATTAGTTGTTTTTAGTGCGATTTTTTTTTTTAAAAGTATTTTTGATGGTTTTTTTTGGTCTAATTTTTTTAAAATTTAGTAGATAAATTTTTTTTACGATGCTCAATCCATATATACAGTAAAAAAAAAGTTTAAACAACAAAAATCAAAATTCAACCTCAAATTTTCTCACTTGATTCCGGCACCAAAAACTCTAAAATATCACACTTAAAACAACTTTTTTTAAAAACATCATACAAGAGAATTTAATATTTTCTCAGCAAATACCGAGGCTTAAAGATCAAATTTAGGGAGAGGGCTTCTTAAATGGATCAAACCCACAAGTGGCACCCACCATGTATAAAAAATGAATATGAATAATACTTGTGTTATTATTAATAATAAGATTGCATTGTCGGTGGGTGGCATGTGCAGTCAAGTCCACGATTCCCGTTGTAATAGAGTCAACGAGTTTTCTTTTTGTAAAGATCAACACTCGCTTCCCACATGGGTGAGCAAGTGAAAGACTACTTAAAGCATTTTGATTTTTTAATGAACTACACACTAAATTACGTTGCAAAAATTTTGGTATTTTTCTTGGGAGTTGGTTTTTTTTTTTTTTTTTTTTTTTTTTTTTTTTTGATATTTTTAGTGTTGGAACTTGGGAAATTTTTGAGCTGAAATTTTAATTTGTGTTATTTAAACTAGTTTTATTATTATTATTATTATTATTATTATTATTATTTAGGATTAAATATTTTGAAAAACTTCGAAGGCATTAAGATTGTGCAGGGTTACCTATCAAGCTTGTAATTTTAATAAATTCTTACATGATTTTAGAAAAACTAGTTACGAAAAAAATATCTGGAAAACTTCCAAAAAGTATCACTAATGAGAACTTGTCTTTTGATTGTGCAGGATTACCCATCAAGCTTGTGATTTCAATAATTTTCTACAAGATTTTAGAAAAATTAGATTGGAAAAAGATACCAAAAAAACTTCCAAAACGTATCACTAAAGACAACTCGTCTTCCTCCAGCTGACACACGAAACGAAGATAGTAGTCTACACCTTCTAAGTTAGCGCTTATTAATGAGTGAAAAATATCATTTCAAAGGTGTGTCTATGGAGGTGGAGAAATTGCCTACACGGTTAAAAGTGGCTAGAATATGGGGAAAAAAATAAAAAAAATTGGTAATAACAATGTTTGAATCATGTTTGATGGTGGAAGGGCACCCAAAATCTTGTTTGACAAATGTAACCTAGATTTACAAAAATTCATGCCATATTTTATCAAAATCTTGCTGGAATTTCAAATTTACAAGCGGTTTAGATTATGACCAATGGCCATTTGAAATATTGACATGTGATTTAAATATAAAAATAAGAAAAAAGTTTTAAAAAATAAGGGTAGCCTTGCCATTGAAAATTTTTCCAAAAAATAAAAAATGCAACTTTAACATGGTGTGGATTATTTGCTTTTTGATTTTTCCTTTATTTTGAACATTTCTTTTTCCAAAAAACAAAAAATGCAATTTTAACATGGTGTGGATTATTTGCTTTTGGATTTGTCACTTATTTTGAACATTTTTTTATCTCTCCGACCCCAAATTACTTCAATGAATATTTTTTGCGAAAATAATGAATGCCTTTATGTCAATTTATATTGCCAATAAATGGTTTTTTGGAGGGGCTTCGCTGTATTTTCCGGCCGACGAAAAGTCAGGTAAAATTTCAGCCGAAATTTTATAATAAATTCGGCTGAACTTTTGTGTCGTTAGACTTGACAGGCCGTCGACGCAAAAAAAAATTCGACCGAACTTTTTTTAAGAGTTCGGTCGAACTAACACGTCTGCAATTACGCAGAGCCAAGCTCTGAATACATATCTTCAACTTTGGACTGATTAAACTCGAAACATTATGAATTAACTATCGGAACTAAGACAAGAATTTTCAGAATTAAATCTACTTTCAAAAAATACAAATTTTATGGAATTTCATAAATATTTACTAATTTTAATTAATTTTGTAATAAAATGGGTGCAAACAATTTCTGAAGGTCATAATGATTCAGTGAAATCAATATTCTGTATCTTCCAAAATACAGTGTAAAAATTGAAAAATTTTTGGTGCATTATATTGGTTTATCGTCTGTAATGGGTAGTTTTTAGATTTTTAGTTTATAACTTATATGTTAAGAAATTCTGTGCATCGTGAAACATATTCAAAATATGCAGTTTTTTTCATATTGGATCAGTTCAAAAAATTCTAGTATTTATGATATGCATTAGTTGGCTTTGTAAATATAATGAAATTGAATTAAACTCTGTCTAGATTGTTGTAAGACATTTTTTTTCTCAAAAACACAAAGTTTCAAAGAATATAACAGTGCATATTAACATGACTTCTTATGAATCCTTTGATATTTAAAAAAAAACACTCTCAAAGAAACGTTAAGTTGACATATCAAATGTGTATAAAAAAATTCCAAAAAATAAGTAATAGAAAGCTAATAAATTTTCTGACAACTTTTATTTTTATCGCAAAATAAAATTCTAAACTGAAAAAATGTTTTGGCTTGCAAAAAGTTGAAGAACAGAAAAAAAATGAATTTTTTTTCTCAAAAAAAGGGAAAAAAGTATAACCCAACTTCACATTTTCTCAATTATTTTTAAGGATTTTACAAGAGATGCAAGGTGCCCTTTTCAAACTTCTCTTTTATTTATTTTTTGACACCAAGCTTAGCAACATTATTCAATTTTATTTTAGGTTTACACTCACCAGATGAAAATATCAAGAAGTGATAGTTTAATTTAACTTCACATCACGGGGCTTGCCGAATCATTTTTGGTTGCATGTCGCATTAGCCAAATCGAGTTTCACATGTGGTGTGCTCTTGTTCACACTGACCATTAGTCTATATATATGTGTTTGTATAATATAAAAGGTTGGTCCAATAAATAATAAATAATATCCCTATATGTCTTAGCTATCTCTCCATTACTGCATTTCTCATATCTTAATATGCTTGTTGTGTAATTGCTTGAATTTTGTCTACTGGTAACAATGTATGCTTTTCGCTAGATTACAATATTGGTTATGTTGCTGGTAATCAGAAGTCGAGTCATATATTATCCAAGTAAAAATGTTAACACTAGATGAGATACAATTATGGTGGGAAGAAAATATTAATAATTATTTTCAAAACTACGCACGAAGGAATTGGTTGTCACTTGTGGAAGCTAGATCTAACATTTTCACAGAAGCACATGAGTGATTTATAGAAGGTTCTCTAGCACAAATCAAAATGTTTCTCGACAACGTCGCCCATGAAAAAACTTCAAAATGAAACTGATGCCTGACTATTATTGAAATTTTGAAATGAAGGTAGAATGAACTTACATGAGTGGCGCGAGTCGATTCTAGAAGACTATTGCGAAGAACAACCCCTACAAGACTAGAATTCCATTGAACATATAAAAACTAGATTTTACGACAACTTAAATGACGACTTCCTCAAACTATATTTTACGATGACTTACATGACGACTTCTTCTACACAATTCCAACCTTACTACACAAATTTATTCTTGAAAAATGTGTAAGCCACATTGTCAAGTATCAACCACCATTAGGGCCACCAAAAAACATTGAATGAAGAAAGGAACAAACAAATTGGCGTAGCGTACATTCCTTAACACTCAAAGTAAATATACGAAATAAGTGTGGTATTATTTGTTAAGAAAATAATTATAGCTGATGGATACTCCCTTCCGAACCGACACTAATTGGGTTGGCATGTGGAGGGGGGGGGGGTAACGTATCATAAGAAATAAAGAAGGAAAATAAAAAAAAAGAGATAAATTTGGATAAGTGTTTATAACTGACAAATATGGAAGGAAGGAAGTCATCCGTCAGGAAATAACAACAAGAAAACAATCGACTAAGTCGTGATCAACAATATAAATAATTGACTGATATATAAAAAATAGCAACTCGGGATAAAATACAAAATAAACAGAATAAAACTAGAGAACAATAATACCAAAGTAAAAGAATGAAGAATCAGGAGCATGAGAGCGAAGATTCACAAGACTCCTCAGAAGAGTTGAGAGGCGTAGCACCGCCTACACTGACAGAGAATGAAGGTATACTGATAACCTTTAGAGAGAAAGTATATTCTATGGAAATTGAGGAATCTGGTGCAACAATAAGGAACACTCTGAATAGATCTATATCAATTCCTAGCATTAGAGAATTTATTCAATCGTGAAATTAATTTGAAGTACCTATAGTCTGGAATACGGAAGACCAACAAAGAGACCATTAAGAAAATTAAAATTTTATCCAAGATCAATCAAGTAATAATAATCAAATAGAAAAAATACTTCTCCAACTGACTAATCTCACGATCATATCCCCCATGTCGAAGCTTGTATTCATTGAAGAAACCAAAAGTACATAATCGGTCAATGAATATTCACGACTGCAAGTAAGTCGATTCATATAATACATAGATAGGGCGTGTCAGACTGATGAATCATTATATCGAGACATCAACTATAGCGAGGAAAATAAGAGACAAGCTTCGACAAGGAAATCAACCAAAACAACAAATTGTATCCATCATTACCCCATACGAACAAGATGGGCCTCAATCATATACCCTTATATGAAGGTGATGAAGATCCGAAGAGACATTGGTTTTTCTATGAAAATTTATGAACTTGAATGACATCAATGATGAAGATAAGAAAATTCTTTAGTTCATTGAAACCTTAAGGAAACACACTCTAACATGGTTCATGAACCTAACCAAAAAAAAAAAAGACATGAGATCAAGACCATCTTCCCCACATTCTTCAAGGAGTAAGATATTAAGCATTTGGTAGCACAAAAACTAAAGGAAATCAAGGAGAGACCAAACGAATATGTACGAGAGTACGACAAAAGATTTAAATACTTACTAATCTAGATCCCATATACTATTGACTAAAATATTCTAGTACAATGGTATGTGGTTGGCTTGCTTCAGAAAATTCGTAGACCGCTCGAAAAACATGAGGTAAAAAAATTTGAAGAAGCCCTTAAATTAGCATAGTGAATTGAAAAATATGACAAAGGACAATCAATCATTCCACCAACCGATTGATCACTTCAAAATAATCATCTATGGTGTACCAATGTCCATATGGAAGGCCATAAATAAGATACCTATAAGTTCCTAGGCTATTTCGATCAAGATATTAGAAGAATACAAACTGAGGTATATTATGATATTTTTCAAATTGCTTCTAGTCACTCCACTAAAGAATGCCAATATAACATAAGGGATTCTAAGCCAATGTGGTGTAAAATATACGAATATAACGTACATTACATTCAAGAATGTCCACAAAAATAAATCTAACTAGCACATTATATACGATACTAAGGCTACTAACCAACTCCTAGATTCATCCTCATTTAGTGGAAGAGGACGAGGCCAAGGAGGCTATGGATGACTTCAAGGTGGTTATAATATTAGGGGTCATGGTCATGGTCTAGGATAGGGAATATTTTATTGTTATACTTGCTGGAAAGAGGGATATATTGTGACTGAATGCCCCTTAAAATACAATACTGGTTTATGTTTCTATAATATGTGTAGTCTGGGTGACCATTATTTAGAATGTTGTCCTAAAATCATAGAAAGTATTAAGCAAAATATATGTTAATATACTACAAAATATTTCGAACACGAGCTTCTAAATTCTAAAAGCCTCCATGTAGTGACAAGATCAGGAGCCATAAAATATAATAATGAACAAAATAATCAAGTGATCTCACCAGTTAAAATTGCGACAAAATTGTTGGATTTCCAATGAAAAAAATGGCACAATGACCAAAGAAATTGAGTTCTTTATAAAATAAATGAAGTAAAGTGTATATCTAAGTATATAATCTTAGAAGAATTCCTTTAACTTTTAAAGGAAGAAAATTTTGTCACTCATCTTGTAAAATTGTTAAACATGTTGAAAAACTGCTACGAAAACATAGAAAGAGGAAAGAACATCATACAACTATTGCAAGGAAATTGGATAGAAGATCACGATCCACATGTGTACTTGGAAATAAATTTTATTATGGTTAAATAGGTTTTTGTTGATTTTTTATCGAAAATAAATATTCCCCGAAGGGAAACATGGATTAATATGGAATGACCTGTTAGAGTCCTATAATAATAGGGTTCATAAAAATTTAAATTGACTTTGATAGTCTTGTAAATATGTACATACCTTGCTTTCTGCAAGTTGTTTTCCCATATTTTGAAAAAATGAAAAATAATAAAAAATCAAAAAGAGGGTAAAAAGTCCTAAAAGAAAGATCAAAGGACTTAGAAAAATATAGACCCCAAAAGAGAAAAAAAGAGAAATAAGACCTGAAAGTGAGCAATATCAAATTCCACTACTTTTACTTTTTACTGCAAGAATAATGATTATGTGCAGAGTGTCAATAAATTCCATAATCCATGATCAGTTAAACAATTGAACCTTAACTTTTCATGCTTTCAATTTCATGTTTTAGATAGAGAATAAAGATTTGTCAAACAATTTAAACTTGACAAATCAGTAAAAATATAGAAAATAATGAGGACCTCAACAGTTTAATTTGAGCCCTTGGATGAAATAAGGTAGACTTAGATAGTTTTATGTTTAAAAAAAAAATGTTTTAAAGGTTGCAAGTCTAAATGCACCTACAAAATGAAGAAAAAATGTTAGAAATAAAGTTGGGTAGGTAGAAAGCAATTGGAAAATCAGGTTATAAAACATCAACGGGAAAAATCACTAATTTCCCCTCCCATAAGTATTCAGTATTCTAAGTTATCAGTCAAATAGGCTCAAAGCATTTCTCTGACTTTTGTTGGGACCGGACCCAAGGCTCGATGACTAGTTAGTTAAAAATATTGAGTTCTTATGTTAAACCCACATTTATCATAATTTACCCTTCATTCATACATTAAAAACCCCCTTTTCCTAAGTAAATACATATTCTTGCTTAGTAAAATTGTAATCCTAAATAATTAACTCCATCCCTTCAAAAGCATTCATAAAACCCCTCAAAATTACATTTATCCTAAGTATTAGTGAAATAAATATAAATATGAGCAATGCTTGATTTTATACTATACTTAGAGATAATATGTATTTGTTTTTATTTCACTAACCTTTCATATTAACCTTTAACATACTTTTATTAAATCCCTAAGCAATACCCTCCCATAGTTATTAATTTCCTTATATTTAAAATACCCTAGAAAACCCACTATTATAACATTTAGACCAAAGTCTATTATCCCATGTGCGTAAATAAAAACCCCGAATTATAAACCCTTTGGTCTAAAACTATCATTATTGAAATACCCCCCTATGGTTTGAAAAACTGTAGAAGTTGAAAAACTATATAACATATATTATTGCGCTCGAACATAACATTTAAAACATGTCATAAAGGTTTTACATACAAATATTAATCCTCGCCTATACCATGATTAAAACATTTCATATATGTTTTATACCTTTACCCCTCAGCTATATTATAAAGGGTTAAATGTATTTTAACTCTTTCGATGCATATAACCAATCCCGGTCCCACATCCCATTTCAACGCAACTTTCGAAGCAATCCTGACCATTCACATCCAAATCTTAAATCTAACGGTCAGAAGCCGATATCGCATAGAAAAGATGCAAGACCGCCCAAATGCCATATTCATGCGAAATGGGTGGTTTTACCCATTACTCTCTCCTCTACGTGGCCTTCCCTCATTCAATCGTGTTCGTTAAGTTTAAAACCACTTACCACCTGAAGCCTGTGCGATAACTGTCGGTTTTAAACACCTTTACATTCTAAAATTGCCTTCTGCCAGACAAGACCTGCATTCAATGCAAATCAATATGTTTTGATAAAACATTTTGTTAATGCGTTTAGTCCTTTATCTCACACGCTTAACCTCTGCATTACTTCTTCCGACTGTATAAACTCTGTTAAAAACCTTGGTTGCCATTTTTATGCCCAAAACCTCCAAAATTTACCAAAGTACACCCGTGAAGACTGTTGAGGAGCTGCACCTTGCTCCAGATAAACTGTTGAAGCCATCAATTCGACGAGAAACTGTAAAAACCCTTTCAAAGCCGATACCTACATCAAAACAGGTATTTTTCTGAGATTTAAACCTGCAACCAAATTGAAAAAACTTTTTTAAAGAAAGAGAAATATTTTAAGTTAAGAAATTGATTAATTCAATAACCAAAAATTCCCAAAAACAGGCCAAACTCTAGCAAAATTTTCCCAGAAACCCTGTTTATCTACTACGTGCTTTTTCAAGGAAATTTACCAAATTTTCACAGTTAAATAGTCCATTTCAAACTTTGAAATAAGCTATAAATCCTCTTCAGGTGCCCTAATCTTCTGTAACCCTTTTCAACAGAGTTTTAGCCCTATTTCTTAGTCAAGAAACTCAAAAAACCCTTGTTTTCTATTTTAGACCAGTTTTAAGGCTCAAAACCTCTTTGATAAAGCTAATTGGGTAGAAAACCCAAAAAGAAACTCTATTTTTCCAAATTTTCCCAATTAAGCCTCTACTATAGTAAAATTTCCTTTGCAAACTGTTTAAACTTACAGAAGCAAATCAAGATGCCTAAAAAATAGAGTGCAAGCAAGCCTGAAGGTTCCAAAGCTCCTAAACCTACTCCTTCCATTACTCGAAACACTACAATTGTAGTCAATCCATTGCAAACCCCAGTTGTTGATATTGAACACATTCCCCTAGCTGATATTGACTACAAAATGACTGATCCCATAGTTGAATTCAATCTACTAGATATCCATAACTGGTGTTTTGAGAAGTCTTTTGATGATCATGAAGAATTTTATATTTGGGAATCCAATCTGCCCAAATATGTAGTCCCTGATCTGACTCGCCCTTGTCAAGAAATTATCAGATTATGTTACCAGTACTATATTCCTGAACAAAGAGCTATTGTGAATGCCAGTAAAGAAGTCCTATTTACCATCACTGTAGAGTCAATAAACCAAATGTTGCAGCTTCAACCATACCCCCAAGTAGTCCCTTTGTCTATTGAGGCCCTCACCAAGCTATACATTGGCTTAGATTTTCCTAATAGGTTCATGATTTTTCAGACTTTTATGCCCCTACATGTTGAAATTCCCAAGTTAAATCCTCCAAATTCAACTGCTAAATTCCCTGAAGGTTCAAGGCATGTAATCTCCATGCTTTCCTTCATACTTGGGTATTTCACCGATGAGCACACTGATCATTCTATCTTGGGATTTTTTTCCACCTTTTCTGCAGGTGAACCACCTTCAGTTATCTTTGATTATGCTGGTTTCATTGCTAATAGTATTCACTATCAATTTACTAATTTACAGCTAGAAGGAGTATTCAGATATACCTCCTATCTTTTCCACATGTTTCTTTTCTTCCAATCAGATAACTTTCCAATTTCACTTCAAAAGTTGGATATAGAAGGAAAACATCTATCTATCATCTTTTGGACATCCATACTCAGAAAAGAAGGCACAAATTTCAGTTATTCAGAGTTTGAAGAGTTTTTTTTACATCCAGTGACCATCATGTTGACCAAAATAGAGTAGCCTAGAATAAGTGAGGAAATGAAGAAAATATTGCAGTTATCAGAGCAGAGTAAAGCTGGTGACTAGTATTTCTATGAGAAATTCACTGAAATTAGAGTTTTTGGGTCAAACTTGTTGCCTTACAAGTTACCCAAAAATCCATTAATGAGGAACTTTGCCTTGGAGTACATCAGGCAGATCCTAAATTCTGATGAATCTACTAACTTCATGGCAGCCAAGAAGAAGACCTAATTCAAACTTAAAAATCAAATTGGGCCATTCATATGTAATCATATAGATGCAGAAAAGGAAGCAGCAAATCAACTACTGGAATACAAATTGGAAGAAATTTTCCCTTGGAACTATGATCCACAATGGATCTTAAGTAACTAAGGGTAAAGTGTAAATTGACACCCTTTATCCATGAATCAAAACTAGAAATAGAGAAATTTTCTAATCAAATTGAGTGGGTTGAAAGCACTTTAACATAAGCAATTAACCAAAGGAATACTAGTCACACTTTGGAAATTGCCAAATAGCCAGAAACATCCACTAAGAGAATCGGAGAAGAGGGAGCTTATACTACAGAAACTACAACAGAAACAAAGTTTAAGATCATTTACAACAAAATGCCAAAATTAGATACAACAGCTAAAGGTAAAGTGATAATAGATGTTGAAGGAACAGAGCCCTTGCATACCAACACTAATTTTCGAGAGACAAATGTAGCTATTGTAGTTATTAGTCAGCCAAATCAGAATGAAGAACAATTGAATAATGAAGATACATAGATGATGGAAAGGAAACAAATTATGGAGGCTTCTTCCTCACATTCAACTGAGGAAAAGGATTTGGATATTAAGAGAAATATAAGCAAATCAAGTTGAAGAATTAGGAAATCAAAACTAAAATTTATTCTCAGATTTTGAAACAAAAGCCAGGCAATCAAAATAGGTTCCTATGAACATTTGATTATTCAAGTAAAAAATTGATTATGTCAGTATTACAACCCATAGTATCAGTGCCAAAGAAAGTTGCTGACTATAAGAAATTTGATATGGAATTAGCTACAGACAAAATCCATGAATTAGATCAAATAGAGTTTCATAGGCAAACCTCAGAGATGTTGATTCTACAGTCACAACAAAAACTATGAGTGCTCATAAGCTTCAAAACACCATCTCTAATATGCAAGATCAAATGAAGATGGATAAAGCTTCATTATATTCAAAGGATCTAAGGATTAAAACCTTAGAAGATTTAGTATTGTAGGTAGGATATGATCCTACAAACATCTAAGTAGCAGAAGCATTAGTAAAGAAGAAAAATGAGGATATAGCTACCTTGAGGAAACAACTCAAACTTCCTCAAAGTGAGCATCCTCAGACAAAGGAAGTCTTACAGGAACAAAAGGACAAAGATGAAATGATGAGTTTAATTCTTCAACTGACAGCTCAGATTAAGGAAATGGAAGTACAAATGGACCAACTTATCCAAGAAAAGGAGACAGTAAAAGAACCAGTGATTCCTACAGTCATCCCAGTCATCACTGCAACAGTGCCTTCAACTTTAGGAGAAAAGTTGGCAGCCAAAGAACCATTGGCCACTGCAGTGCCAGTTGTTGGGCCGCTAGTTTGTCATTATTATTATCACTTTTTAACACTTATTTCATCCATTTCTACCATTCTTTATCACATCATTTATCATGGTTTATCATATAATTCCATTTTCTAATTATTTATGCTCTTATGGATAAATATTATTTCTTCTCCTCTATTTTTAATATATTGGTGATTATTATGCATGATTTTACCAATTATGGTTTATTAATAAATGTGCTGTAACATCACTCACCATTTTAGCCTCCAAGATATTTTCCAGATTGCAGATTTGATCTCTAGCTCATCATTAAATATTCCAACTCAGAAATTCGCTGGAATAAGAAGTGACAGTTTTGCATTGAACAGTTTGGGCAAATGGAGAAGAATCTGGAAAATCCGAAAGATGGTTTTTGTCTAGAACGGACCGAATTAACTTTAATAAAGAGCGGTTTTCAAAATTTCGGTTCGTATTAAGAGAAATAGAAGGTTCTCTAAAGACGATTTTCCCAGATTCGCTGTTGCGACCATTTTCCAAATTATCTCAGTTGCATTACCAAATTCGACCTGTTCATGTTGAATGATTGATGGAAAGATATTTCAGATATGATCTTGATGATCAATTGGTTATGAACAATCCAATTTTGTTATGGGGATAATTTTGTATTCATTTCTGTTGTAACTTCTCTCTGCTCTGTGTATTTAAATAAAAAAAAAACAGAGATCAAGAGAGAGAATTATGAAAGGGAATATAGATTTATTTATGAGAATAATTATGGACAGAACGTAGCTCTGAGAAGACAGAATTATATTGTAATTCTACTCAAGTTCGATGATTAATATCTAATTGAAGTTGTTGTTGTCTCGCATTATCTAAAGTAACTTAGTAGTGCTCGCTGGTGGCTAAGGGCCTAGCCTTTGGTGGAGTAACTGCTTCTTGTATTATGCTTCTGATGTTTTGAGCGTCTAATTGGTTTGATAATTTCCTGTTTCTGTGAATCTATTTTATTCAGCAGTTTATTAATTATTGTTTATGAGATAATATATATTCTTCTTATAATTTGTATTGCTATCATTTGATCATAGCGTGAGTTATCTAGACAACGCATTGCATTGATTTAATCATCTGTAAGAGTTTGGTTATTGCTATTGAACTCTCAGATTGATATCATTTCTATTTGGATAGCTTTGTAGAGATTGAGTCTGATTGGATTGAATCAGCTAAAAAGAGATGAGTTATTGCTACTGTGCTCTCGATTGATGCTATTATTAATTAAAATTGCTTGTGTGAGATTTAATTATGATTTTAGTAGAGGTTTGAGTCTTGAATCTTAGATGTATTATTTCCTTTAAAAAGTTACAGCTTGAGATTTATGATTGCATCTGTTTAGTCTTGTACTGAATTTAATAGATTATCTCATGTCATTACTCTTTGGATTTATAGCGTGCACATATTGTGTACACTCTTGAAACAAAAAGACTTACCTAGGTTGATAATTAATGTGAGGCAATTAGGAGTTTTAAAAGACACCTTTTAGCACCCAACATTTTGGCGTCGTTGCTGGGGAGAGTGTTTCCATTTCACATAGAGTGATGTATGTTTGATATTTGTTGCTGGGAAAGAATTGGGTATTAAAAATGGAAGGTAAGAACCTATGTAACGAGCAACTAAAGTGCTTGCTCCTCTGCCCTCTTTTCAGCACAATTGCATAGAAGTTGAAGTAAGTGTTTGATGTTTGTATGTTGTGAAAGAATTGGGTATTAAAAAATAAAGTTAAAAACCTATGTAACGAGCAAGTAAAGCGCTTGCTCCTCCACCTGCTTTTCAACACAATTGCATAGAAATTGAAGTAGGAATTTTAGAGGTATAATTTTTGAAAAAATCTTGTAATTCCACTCAAGTGGTGATGTAAGCACCACCCATTTCACTAACCAATTGACAGGAACATTTGAAGGAGGATCCTCAAAGAAACACATGAATAAAATCTTCTATTATGGTAAGAAATGGCTCACATTTCAACTTTTGAATTCCCTATCAAAGATCTAGGAGGAGTGACACAAATGCACATAATTCCCCCATCATCTCTACTAAATTTTCATGGTTTGAAAAATGAAGATCCAGATACATTATTATTTGTTTGAAATACTTTGTATAGGATATGATTATTGTACTAATGATCGAAGTTGAAAGTGTTTCCTCTTACTCTAAAAGGAGCAGCTCTCCGATGGTTCATGAACCTTGGTGGGAATTGCATCCAAACTTGGGAGGACATGAAGAACATATTCTTGAAGAAGTAATAAGACTATTGCAAGGCTGATGAAGATATTTTCAATATGATACAAGGGGAAGATGAAAGCTTGAAGGACTCTGTGGAGCGATTTTGATACAACCTTCAAAAATCAAAGCATAAGCATTTGGAAAAAGAGATCTTGAAAACACTCCTTAAAGGAATCAAAGATCAATTTTTAGAACTCTTAAATCTGATAGGAAAAGGTGATGTTTTTTAGTTATCACATGATGATGTTTGTGAATTGTGCATAAGGTATTCAAGAGGAATTTCCAAGGCTGATAAGAATTCTAGAGAATTTTCTTATTTCTTTTCCAAATTTACTACAAGAACAAGAGACATAAGAGCTGAAATCAATGTTTTATTTGAAAATTTTAAATATGATTTTATTAGCTCTCTAAATTCACAATTGAATGTTTTGCAGGTTTAGAAAAATCAAGAATTTGATGAAGTGTTTTTCCCTCATTACCGAAAGTAGCATCCCATAGATAGTTGTTCTTCCTTATCTAGGATGGAAGTAGCATATCAAAGAGATGGGGAAGCTACAACAAGGTCAAAACCATGGAAATATTGGCCTATAGGTATGGTTCAAAACACTTCCTCTCCATTCTCTTACTTTCATAATCCATTATGGAATACTCATATGTTAGGGCAGCCATGCCAATCTCAATATAACCACCACCAATCTTGTCTACAAGTTTGGCATGGTTCATCTTATGATTGCATGACTACTCTCCCTCATCTTGTAGCACAAACACATCTTCCAGCTCTTCCACAACATCTTGCTTGCCTATCAAAATCATCCACTCAACCCAATCAACTACGTCATCAAAATGCTCCATTCCCTACACAATTTCCTGCTCAACTCATCCCACACCCTCACCATAATAAATCAGTACAACATGCTTACAGTGTTGAACTGAAAAATTTAGCCACCCTTCCCACCCATTATATCTCACATGCACCATTGGAGAAAACTTATACTGAGATTCAAAATGTATCAAATCCAAAAATTGTAGAGGTTATGAAATAAAATTAGGTTTCTTCTAACCTACATCAATGAGCCGTTTTGAACACTCAAGAACTTCATGATATGATGGCTATGGGAAATCAAGAAAGTAAGGGATACATTAAAGATTGGTTTCACTCCATTTGTTTGCAGCATCACTCTATACTTCAAAAATTTTTGGCACCATATTTTCAAGGGAAGTTGGCTTCTCATACTCTACTATTTATTAACATGCATTTTTCAAATTTGGGTATGTACATAATAGAAGCCTTATTTCAAAAATGGCTCCACTGGAAGTACTCTTATACATAAGCATATTCAATTTTCAAAGAAGAGTAGGTTAGTGTATAAAATAAATAAATAAGGACATAAATAAATGCATTTTTATTATTATGTAAAAAATAAAAATAAAAATAAATTGTTTTAGTTGCAACATGCTGTGAATATCAACATCGGTGATAAATATTTTAATTTATTTGTGTATCTAGATGTATTATATTGAAAATAACAGTTCCAAAAACACTCATATTCATTTTTATCACCAATATGGAAAAATTTCTTGAATATCATTTTTTTTGGCTTGTAGGCTTGATGAAATTTCTGAAAACAGAGTCGGGACAGTCATGTTTTGAGGGACCAAAAGTAAATATTTTAAAAACCTATTTCTATACTAAGTATTCCTTGATTTCTACTTTCCAAACCAATTTGAATCACTCAATTGGATTTTAAACGAAAAAGTTATATTCCATATATATCGTACAGTGAATCTAGTCCTTTTATTTCTGTGAAAACGCAGCCTGATACCATGTTTTGAGGACCCCGTTGGCACCACAAGAATAACTTTCCCTTTTTCTAAATTTTAGAAATAAAATTTAGAAATAGGGTCCCTTTCTTTAGAAATAAAACACTTAGGAATAAAATTCATTGTTTTGAAATTTCATATTCAACATTCAAAAAACTTATAATCCGATCTAATATAAAAGGCATTATCATAAAAACAAATCAAACTTAAAAGCTCAATCGCAATTGGAGAATCGGAGATAACACTCAAAAGAAATATCATATGCCCATTTCAAATCTTCCGATGCGATTAGTCCAATCGGAAAATTCTAATCGCTAAGAGTTTAAAACAATTAAATAAAGCTTCCGATGCGATGCGGTCAATCGCAATCGATCAATCGGGACAATCTTTAAAAAAAACTCTTTACGCTTAGTTGAAATTCCCCGATCCGATGTACATTTGATAATAAGCACTTTTAAAAGAAAATCGAACATTTGTTTAAAAAATATGGTAGACCCCACCATCAGAGATCGGAAAGATCTGCAATCGCAATCGATCAATCGGGATAAACGTATTGTGATACTCATTTGCCATTCGAAAACTTCCGATGCGATTCATCTATTTTGCATACGAAGATTTTTGTTGAATATTTTAATATATCACAAGCGCCAAATCTTTATTGGTACGAAAGGCATTCAATAACGAATCAAATGAATATGGTTTGAGATTTGGTTTTAAATACTTAAGTGTGACCCTAAAGGAGCATTTACGCAATATACGAAACAAATGAATGAAAACCATAAATTCATAAATCATTCCGTTTGAATGACTTGTTGATCACGACTGAGAGTTTATTGTCTTGCAGAGCCAAAGAACACCAAGTTCTTTCATTCACAGACAAAGAGAAGCGGTAGCAGACGTAGAAATGTCAAAAAGAGGAAGAAGAAATAAGACTGTTCTACCAGTGAAGTTTGCCGAGACTCCTACAGCCTCAAAAGAAAAGCCCGTAAAGCTAAGGCTAGTCACAGATACATCATGCCAAGGTCTTGGAAAAATGACATGGGACACAGTCTACAACCTGTTGGAAAAATTAGACCCCAAGGTCATAGTGGAGAAGGCATCAGTTCCAGACGAGGATAGCTCGGATTCCGATTCTGACATCAATGAAAGAACACTTGCAAATTCATTTCTGCATCGAATTGCAGCCAGAGCAAGCATCATGCCTTACTATGATGCAGTTCGATGGATTATTGACAGTGTAAAGATAAAGGATAGAATGTTTATTTCAGCATCCGGAGTGCCTTTCGGCTCGTTTAAAGCAGAAGACTTGAAAGCAATGTACCACCTTCCAGACCCACAGAAGGTGTATAACAAGGAATTTATCAAAGAATTTGCTGATGATAACAAAGTCCAATCCGACCCTATCATAAATTGGAGGAAAAACCCAGAGAAGCACCGAAATGAAGCATCCGGTATGTATTCTGTAGATTCTCTTCTGCCTCCATATTCCTATGCAGCTGCCATGATGTGTAGGTTATTTGGCAATGATAATTCAGCTAGGTTTTCTATACAAATGGTCCCATTAATCCTAGCTGCTGTGAATTCCGACATTATGGATTGGGCTGTTATTCTTTCCGATAGAATGGCCAATAGGATACTTGAATACAGACAAGAAAAAACCGCTAGAAATTCCACTCCCTTTTTTTTTGTGCCTATATTCTTGATGCTCTTTGTTTCAATTCCGAATTTCCTTTATTTGGATGGAAATGGACTCCCAAAGACCCTGTTCCAATTCATATTTATCATAAATTGCTTTGGAAGGCTCATTTCCAAGATAATGTATATAGAATCTGTCATGGTTTCCTCATCCCTGTTTTCCAAACCATTTTTAATCGTTTTCCTCCTAGATTTTCTGATAAAGCTAAGGCCGACCTATCTGCAATCGGAGATTGGTTTGGGGAGGAAAAATTCACATATATCAGGGTTTTTGGTAGTATAGTGGAGCCGCATGTTCTTCCGCTTTTTGTTCCAGACAAACTTCTCGCTCAAGAAGTTTCCTATCAATTGACAGTCGAAGGAATATCTAGGTCTTTGAATAACAGTAAGAAGAGAATGTGGCCTCAATTTCCACTCAATTGTGGTCAGTTCACTCTAAATGATTTCAAGCATGCAGAAAAAGAAGTCTCCAAGATAAGAGCAAGTTTACAACCATTCTTGAAGGCATATGACTCAAAAGATGGTAATTGATTATCACTGCCATTCACTGCCAAGTTTGAAGAATGGAACTCGAATGTTCAGGATTTATTTGTCTCATTAGAAATTTTCGCATTGACTTGATCAAGTCTACATTTCAACAGGAGGAAATAAATAAATTTCTCTTATTTAGAAGCCAGAGATTGTTGAGAGTACCTCTAGATCAGCTGAGGACTCAAATACAAAAATCAGAGACAGAAGGTACATCCGGCCAAACGCTAGTAGAAACATCTACCAGCAAAATCATTACACAATCGGCTGTCAACCAGCCGATTGTACATACTCAAAAAGTGGTCACTATTGACAAACCTGATGCCCCAAAGGGAAATACTGCTCAAATGACATACAAATGCACAAATATCAATGATCAGGTGCATAATCAAAAGGATGGATCGGATGATAAAAGCACTAAGCAGAGCATAGATAAAGAGAAAGGAAAAGAAATAACTAAGGAGATTATGGTTTCCACTAATCTTGATATTTCTTCTCAACTATTAAATCAATATGATCAGTTTGATCAACAGCTTGGATTGCAGGATAAAGGTAAAGAACAAATAGAGCAGGATGTTGAAATCATTCCTGAACATCCTACAGGGCATATTGTATTAAAAGGTGAGGAGATCCCTCCTTTGGATGTATTTTACAGCCCTAAACATAAGGCTGTTGTCAAAAGACAAAGAAAGAAAAGAAAAACAGAACAGGGCATATTCTCTACTCCATCAGAGGAGTTTATGAATATTGTTTATAAGAACAGTGAAATGAATCCATTTGAAGACCTTACTAAATTGTCACAATATACAGGAGCCTATAGTGCTGCAACAGTTGATAAAGTTGTAGAAGTTTCTCAACTAATAACTCAGAAAGATCTTCACATAACTTCACTGGAAGAAAAAGCTAAGGAGAATCAGCAGCTGATCAGCCAATTGCAGCAACAACTACAGGATCAGATATTCAGGTCTAAAGAATTGGAGAAACAGCTGGCTGAAGAAAAGAAAAAGGTTGATGAAAAGCTTTTAAGCAAACAAAAGCAGCTAAATGAAGAAATTTCTAAGTTGCAGAGTCTGTTACAAAATGAGGAAAAGGCAAAAATGACTCAAGAAAAGGAATTCCAAGCAACTTTGGATAAGTTTAAAGATTATCCAAAGTTAAATGAATTCAAATCGGAAGCCCTTGAAGCTAATAAATTATTGACTCAACAGTTAATCGAATTTTGCTCAAAACTGTCACAAGCAGAACCCTTTTGTGAGATTACTTCATCTTTGATCCAAACTATCATAACTCTTAGACAAGAAATAGATGATGCCGATGAAAAGATTTCTGAGTTTCTCAACTGGCAGGATATAGAAAAGGGAAAAGAAGCAAATCTTCCTAGGATAGAGGAAAAACACAAAGAAATCCTGTTTACAGAATGGGAACATCAATTAATGAAATCTGATAGAGCAATATCAAGAGCCAGAAATATAATGAACAATCTCACGCAATTCATAAATGACAGCCTATATTCAATTAATCTCATTTCAGACTGTGTTCCTGGCAGTTTTCCAAAGATAAAAGAAACTGAAGACAGATGGAGAGAAGAAATGGAAAGGAAAAGTCAACAAATCGGCAGACTTCAAACTATATCCTGGGATAGTATGTGGACTCATGTGATCAAGCCAAACAATCAACAGACAGCTATCAAACTTCTATCAAACGCTGTCGATTGTCTAATTCCAGAATTTTCTGATGCCAGCTATGCTGGACAGTTGCATACTGAGATGAGTCATCCACCAAGACTCCGAGATATGTTGAACATTTGCAACTTGGCTTCATTAAGCGAAGGAGAAAAACAATGAATCTGTTTTATTCAAAATAGCATTTCAGTTTTAATTTGATAGATTGTAGCAATAGTTTTAGGATTTTGTTATGTAATTTATTATTTAAATCCCTCTCATGCATTTAGAGAAGGATCGGAAGTTGTAATATTTTTGGGATTTGGAGCTAACATTTCTGTACTTCATTCCTTATTATATTTACATGAAAGATCACATCTGGTGATTTTTGTGCTCAAATTTATCTTTGAAGTGTGGCATTTTTGTGCCTTTGGAGTTAATTTTGCATCGGAGTTACTAGATCAGAGTATCACATTTCGTTTGACAGTCTGCAAGATGAATGAGGTATTTTTATCTGTTCATTGTTGATTGTCTCTGTTATATGGTATTGATTTGAAGAATTTGCTATCATTTATATATTTGATTTATATAATATTTCCTTTTTATATTATCATTTTTGAGTATAATTGGAATATTATCATTTATAGACATATATGAATGGTATATGATGATGAATGCAATATGCTAATATAACTCTGTTTAATTTATTAAACAGAGTTATCTTTATTCGTTTCTGCACATTTCAATTTAGTCAATAATACATTTCCATGGTTATTATTAGATTGAAACAATTCTAAGTTGTATTCACATATAATTACCCGGGTTAAAATTAGAATTTCTTTATCAGCATTTAGTTTAGATTAAATAGTTTTATTTTCTGTTAATTTAGTCCCATTTTCACCCATTCAATTCAATCCACTTAGTTATAAGGAAACTGGTCCTTTAAATCCAGTCGGAGCCACCATCCCAAACGGAAAAGGAGCTGTCTTAAGGTCCCGACCGAGTGGTTTTCCCCCAATGTTTGAAGCAGAGATTTTCTAGGCTTCAACATTTTTGGCGCTAGAAGGAGGGCATCCAACTGTGAATGGCAAGCAAACCCAAATCTACAAACCATTCTAAGAGTAATTCTCCCTCCACATCACCTCGTACTTCCAAATTGCCCGCTGATTCTTCAGCATCCAAGCAAGAAGAAGAGGTATCCACTATCACTGCTCAAACCCACCATACTTCAGAACAATTAAGTCTTGAATCTCCTGAAGTTCAGTCTCTCATCCAGAAACTTCAGAGCTTCTCGATTTCACCACAGAAATCTGAGCTATCTCAAAGCAGTGAGACTTCGCAATTCAATCTACCTCACCTTCTTACTAGACTTCAGAGTGAAAAGCTCGGTATTGAACCTACTGAATTTCCTTTACCTAAAAGGAAAAAGGCAAAGAAAAATACTGAAGATTCTGACAGTGAAGCACTTTCATCCACATCTTCCATCTCATCTTCCCCAGTGCGAAGTCAACCATCCACTCCCTCATTACATATCGTTGTTCATCAGGAATTGGGAACTCCAACATCTCAACCTGCTCACTCCTCAATATCAATTCCTTCCGAGACATCTGGAATTTCAACAACAGTATCATCCACCACTGGTATTACAATGGCAGATCCATGGACCAGACCTGGTGCAGTCAATATGCCCGCACCATTACATGCATTACCTGATGCTCCTGAAAAATGGCTACCCAAGTTTAATCCAGAAAATGGAACCCAAGCTGAGGAACATATCAATAACTTCATGTTAGCAGTTAATTTGAAAGGAGTGACTGAGCAAGATGTCGTTGTTAGGCTTTTTCCTTATACATTGCAAGGATCAGCAGGATCCTGGTATTTTTCCCTGCCTTCTGATTCTATTACCAGTTGGGACATTTGCCAAGAACAGTTTCTCACTAAGTATGGAGACGATAGATCTTTAGCTACACTAATAAATGATCTCTCCAATCTTAGAATAGAGCATAGGGAACCCATTAAAGAATTTAATGCTCGTTTCAATAAACTTTTGAATAAAATCCCAACGACTTCCAAACCAAGTGAACAAATCAGAAGTGAGTGGTATATTACTGCCCTACCTGCCAATATAGCTATTTTTGTAGACAGGGCCGCAAAACCAAAACTTGCTGAAAACATGAAAGAAGCACTTGCTGTGGAAAAACGTATTAATGCTCTAGAAAAGAAAGCAGCTCTTGAGGAAAGAAAAACCAAAAAAGTTTCATTCAAAGAAGACTCAAAGAAGAAAATCTCAAAAGATCCATATGATATGGAAGGCCTCCAAAAGGTTCTCAAGACTATGTCAAATGAAATGATTGAAATTAAGAAACAAGTAGCTGAAACTTCAACCAAAAGGCCCTTTAAGAATTATAAGAAAACTGAATCAAAACCACCAAATATTATATCTTATGCAGATTCAGATCAAGAAGAGGAAGAGGAGGAAACAATCTCATCAACTGATAATGAAGAGGAAATTGTTGAATGCCATGGCATGTGGGATTTCATACTGCCCAACTCCGATACAGATAATGATGAAGAAGCTTTACCTGTCTCTACTAGGAGTAAAGGTACTCCCGAACCTGTTCAGACAACTTCAAAGAAACGGAGTGCAGGTGCTGCTACAACAAAAGAAAAAGTACCTACAAAGAAATCACCCGCAGCAGTTCCCCAAAACCCACCTTCAACTTTAAATACTCCTCCAACATCCAAAACATTAGTAGTATCCGATCCAATGGATTACAATATTGTTGATGATATGAAGAAAACTAAGGCAAACATAACTATGTTTGAACTTAGCAAATTAAAACATCAACAGAAATTGCTTCTCAAAGAATTGAATGCTGTTCCCTGTTCACCTCTTCCCAGTGCTAAAGCTGCAAATGATTCTGGTCAACCACCTTCTGGTATGATAGAAGCTACTGATTCAGTCCTGATTGGGGATAGATCAAATTCTCACACTCCACCCTTCCTTTTGAGTTTTGAGATCTACAACAGAAACCTACACAATTGTTTGATTGACTCAGGGGCATCATCCAATATAATGCCAGCTTCAGTTTGTTCTAAACTGAACATAGAACCCCAAAAGTCTTCCATACACATTGTACAGTTAGATAGAAGCAAGGTCCAGGTTTTAGGAGAGATTAACTCTGTAACTATAAGGTTAGCAGCTGATCCACGGGTAGTTCAATGAATTGATATCTTAATAGCTGATATACCTGAATTTTATGGGTTGATTTTAAGTAGAGATTGGTCTGAAAAGCTCCACGGGTATATTTCTACCGATTGGTCTCACATGTGGTTACCTTATGGAGGAAAGCCAAATCAAATAAAAATCAATCGAGAAAAACACATGACCCATACTGTAACAGATTTTGAACAGGAAAATCAACCAATTGCATTTAATAACAACATCTTGGGAAATTATTCATCAGATTCATTTTTTGGAAATCTCACTGCCCAACCATCCCCTTTCTCAGTAAACAGTTTAACATCACAGATTGAAAACTATTCACAAACTGATAGGTCAAGATGTTTTAGTGATACCGGGGAAACTGTAAATAATCTTGTTAATACTTCTTTATTTTGGTCTTTATATTTTGACGGGTCTAAATCTAATGAAGGTTCAGGAGCAGGGTGTATCTTGGTTAGCCCGCAAGGTGAAAAGACAATGCTGTCCTGTAGGTTAGAATTTGAATGCACAAACAATACAGCTGAGTATGAAGCTTTAGTTCAAGGTTTGTATAAAGCAATTGGCCTTAAAGTGAAATATTTGAAAGTATTCGGCGATTCTGAAATTATTATCAAACAGGTGAGAAATACAATTCACTGTCTTTCAAATCACCTCAAACATTATCAATCGCTGGTTCAAGAACTCACCACACACTTTTCTGCATTCAATATTTCTTCCATCCCTAGGTCTCAAAATTCAGCAGCAGACTTGCTAGCCAATGTTGCTTCCAGACTCATACCTTCTGAAGATTTTAGCCCAGATAGATTTTCAATAGAATTACTTTTTCGACCATCTGTCCCAGACAATGTCACAAATTGGAGAGTTTTTTACCATGATCAAGATATCTTGAATTTCATGACTTCAGAGAAATCATATGATGATCAAATTATTGACGAAGAAGAGCATGATTTACAAATTTCTTCAAAAAGTAATGAAAATCCCATTCCGAAATCTGTTGTTAGATTGGAGGACTTATATGATATCAAGGACAGATTCAAGAAAGTCACTAATACCAAGCTTCAAAGTTCCACTTTGAAATTTGAATTAGTGAATCTTGGTTCTGATTCAAAACCTCAAAATGTTAATTTAGGACTTAATTTAACATCAGAGGAAAGGGATGCCTTCATTAAACTATTGAGCAAATACAAAAATGTCTTCGCTTGGAATTATGATGATTTAAAAACATATGATACTTCAGTTATTCAGCACACAATTCCAATGCTTCCTGATATTAAACCTGTTCAACAGAAGCTAAGGAAAGTTCATCCAAATCTTGAAGATCAAATCAAATCAGAACTTAATAAACTTTTGAAAGCCAAAATCATTTTTCCTGTCAGGCATTCCAATTGGGTTTCCAATATGGTACCTGTAAGAAAGAAAAATGGTGATATAAGCATCTGTATTGATTTCAGAAATTTAAACAAGGCATCTTTGAAAGACAATTTCCCATTGCCAACCATGGAGCAGATACTCCAAAAAGTAGCTGGTTCTGAAATTATGTCCTTTCTTGATGGATTTTCAGGCTATAATCAAGTCTTAGTTCATCCAGATGACAGATTGAAAACAACTTTCAGAACGAAATGGGGAACTTATGCTTATCAAAAAATGCCTTTTGGATTAATAAATGCAGGAGCAACTTTCCAAAGAGCCATTGACATAGCATTTAAAGGTCTGATCAATAAATCAGTTGTTGTTTATCTCGATGATATAACAGTATTCTCTAAAAACAGAACCAATCATCTACATGATCTTAAACAAATATTTGAAAGATGTAGAAGGTTTGGTATTTCATTAAATCCAAAAAAATCTTTCTTTGCTTTAGGTGAAGGAAAACTTTTAGGATTTGTTGTATCAAAAGATGGTATATACATTGATCCAGACAGAGTTAAAGAGATCTCTGATATTTCTTTACCTCATAACAAAAAATCCATGCAATCATTTCTTGGACAGATCATTTTGTAAAAAGATTCATTCCTGATTTTTCTTTAATTGTTTTACCTATGCAAAATATGATCAAGAAGAATTCAGTATTTAAATGGGGGCATAAAGAGAAAGAAGCCTTTGAGTTAATCAAACAGGCAATCATTAATGCACCAGCATTAAGTACTCCGGATTTTTCTAAAGATTTTATTTTATATACTTTAGCCACAGAGACATCTTATGCGGCTGTTTTAACACAACTCAATGATCAGAAAATTGAAGCACCAATTTCATTCTTTAGTTCAAATCTGCAAGGAGCTGAACTGAATTATTCCGATGTTGAAAAACAAGCCTTTTCTTTGTTCAAATCAATCAAGCATTTCAGACCTTTTCTCTTAAAAACTCATACAAAAATCATTGTCCCATTCTCTGCAGTGAGGCAATTATTAATTCAGAGAGAAGTAGGAGAAAAACGAGCTAACTGGGTAACAACCTTACAAGAATATGATGTTGATATTAAACCAGCTAAGATTGTTAGAGGAAAAGGTTTTTGCAGATTATTAGCAGGAGCTCATAACATACCAGAGAATGATCATTCAAATCAAGATATTCAAGTAAATCAGATAAGTGTTACGGATTCTGAGTCTCAGTATTCTGATCTCATCTATTACTTAAAAAATGGGTATGCTCCTTCTGATCTCAGTTATAAGAAAAAACGTGCTTTAAGATTAAAAGCTGTTAAATATGAGATCATTGATGATGTGTTGTTTAGAAAAAATTATGATTCAATATTGTTGAGATGTCTAGAAAAGACTGAGGCTGAAAAGGTTTTGCAGGAGTTGCATGATGGACCAGCAGGAGGTCATTTTGGAGGTGATACCACAGCTCACAAAATAATTCGTGCTGGCTATTATTGGCCTACCCTTTTTAAAGATACACATGAATATGTAAGAAAGTGCAGAATCTGCCAAACTGCAAGTGGAAGGCAAAGGAAACCAACTTTTCCTTTGCAACCAGTAAATATTGAGCAACCATTTGAACAATGGGGACTTGACATTATTGGTGAGATAGTACCTCATTCTTCCAAGCAACACAAGTACATTCTTACTGCAACCGATTATTTTACAAAATGGGTAGAGGCAATCCCTTTGAAGGTAGCCAATTCTGATGCAATTATTGATTTCATAGATCAATTTATCATAACCAGGTTTGGTGTACCTCAATCTCTTGTCTTTGATAATGCATCTTATTTCTCAGGAAACAGTTTAATATAATTTGCAGTTAAAAGAGGTTTTAAACTCAAATATTCAGCAAATTATTACCCACAAGGTAATGGATTAGCTGAATCCACTAATAAAAATCTCATCAAGATTATTAAAAGGACTATCGATCAAAATCAAAAGAATTGGCATAAATCTTTAATCTTTGCATTATGGGTTGATCGTATTACAGAGAAAGCTTCAATCGGAACTTCACCTTTTAATTTAGTTTATGGAAAAGAAGCTGTGATACCATCAAATTTAACTCTTCCATCATTAGCCCTAGTACAATTTATTGAAGAAAATCCTTCTTCATCCGTTCAATTGAGGTATGATCAAATCCTTAAACTAGAAGAAGAGAGAGATAAAGCTAGAATTGTTCATGAAAAACATCAACAACTTGTGAAATCTTCTTTGATGCAAGTTCTACCGGCTCAAAAATTTTGTCAATTAGTGATCTTGTTCTAAAATGGGATAAGGCACATGAAGAAAAAGGTAAACATACCAAATTTCAAAAGATGTGGCTTGGACCATTTCAGATCGTTGAAAAGATAGGCTCAAATACATTCATGCTCCAAGATCTAACAGGTAAGAGAGAATCTCTTCCTGTAAATGGGCTTATCTTGAAGAAATTCTTCTCATAAGGAGGTAACCCCTTCTTAAATTGTACATATTCCTTTTTGCAAAGTCTTTTATTGTTTTTATAAATAAAGGTTGTTAATAAGTCTCTAATTGACTGTTTACTTGATAGAAAATTCTTAAGGAAAATATTATAAATATTTATTTTAGTGTAAATAAGAATTTTTAAAGAAATGATTATATTCCCTTGATAGTTTTAAATAAGATGTTAAACTTTGAAAGATTATATCAATTATTTGCATAATCTTTTTGGAAAAAACTTGAGGAAAATGTAAATCACTACAAGTTTATTAAGCAGAGAGAAGTTATCTATAAAAGTAAAGATTATTCAAGTCTTGGTATTCAAAAACTCAGAAAATTGTCATCCATTAATTCTTAAGGATAAGACTAGTTCACCCCATTCATTTAGGTTGTGATTTTTTAGAATATAATTCTAAGAAATTATTGAAAACATTTTTTAAGAGATAAGAGGTCTCATCACGAGCCGACTTACCATATTCATAAGAAATAATAAATCTGACATTACCAATACTGCCTATCAAAACAGGGTAATGGCTTATTAATATAAGACAAGGGGTCTCATCACGAGCCAGCTTGTTCAGTTTTAATTATAACTATTGAATGGCATTGTTAACAACTGGCTACCAAACCAGAACAATGGCTCTTAAAAAAGAAATAAAAAATAAGTAAAAGACAAAAACATAAGATAACATATCTTATGAATTTATCTTTTAAAAAGTCATAATCTTAGTTGAATGGGACAATGAACAGTTAATGGTTAAAAGGTAACCCTGTCGAGACTATGAACGTTTGCGGGCAGCAGAGGCAATGCCTATGACAATAGAGTATATTATCAAAACCAAGCTTGAAGAAATCCACTTACTTCATTATTAATACCAATCAAAGCTTAAGACAACTCAAAATGTTTTTATTCTCAAGAAACTAGAAAGAGATTGTTAATAATTTTTATTCTTTTTCATAAGTTAGATTTTATTTTTGATTATCTTAGGATAATTTTTATTTACCTTTAAAAATCTTTACTTACTTAAGATATAGTATTCATTTTATTTTTCAGAGATAACTGGTTCTTTCAAGTGAATCGCCAATTGTTGTACTACACAACAACCCTCCCTTTTTCTAAATTTTAGAAATAAAATTTAGAAATAGGGTCCCTTTCTTTTTAGAAATAAAACACTTAGGAATAAAATTCATTGTTTTGAAAAAATTTCAGATTCAACATTCAAAAAACTTATAGTCCGATCTAATATAAAAGGCATTATCATAAAAAACAAATCAAAGTTAAAAGCTCAATCGCAATCGGAGAATCGGAGATAACACTCAAAAGAAATATCATATGCCCATTTCAAATCTTCCGATGCGATTAGTCCAATCGGAAAATTCTAATCGCTAAGAGTTTAAAACAATTAAATAAAACTTCCGATGCGATGCGGTCAATCGCAATCGATCAATCGGGACAATCTTTAAAAAACTCTTTACGCTTAGTTGAAAATCCCCGATCCGATGTGCATTTGATAATAAACGCTTTTAAAAGAAAATCGAACATTTGTTTTAAAAATATGGTAGACCCCACCATCAGAGATCGGAAAGATCTGCAATCGCAATCGATCAATCGGGATAAACGTATTGTGATACTCATTTGCCATTCGAAAACTTCCGATGCGATTCATCTATTTTGCATACGAATATTTTTGTTGAATATATTAATATATCACAAGCGCCAAATCTTTATTGGTACGAAAGGCATTCAATAACGAATCAAATGAATATGGTTTGTGATTTGGTGTTAAATACTTAAGTGTGACCCAAAAGGAGCATTTACGCAACATACGAAACAAATGAATGAAAACCATAAATTCATAAATCATTCCGTTTGAATGACTTGTTGAGCACGACTGAGAGTTTATTGTCTTGCAGAGCCAAAGAACACCAAGTTCTTTCATTCACAGACAAAGAGAAGCGGTAGCAGACGTAGAAATGTCAAAAAGAGGAAGAAGAAATAAGACTGTTCTACCAGTGAAGTTTACCGAGACTCCTACAGTCTCAAAAGAAAAGCCCGTAAAGCTAAGGCTAGTCACAGATACATCATGCCAAGGTCTTGGGAAAATGACATGGGACACAGTCTACAACCTGTTGGAAAAATTAGACCCCAAGGTCACAGTGGAGAAGGCATCAGTTCCAGACGAGGATAGCTCGGATTTCGACTCTGACATCAATGAAAGAACACTTGCAAATTCATTTCTACATCGAATTGCAGCCAGAGCAAGCATCATGCCTTACTATGATGTAGTTCGATGGATTATTGACAGTGTAAAGATAAAAGATAGAATGTTTATTTCAGCATCCGGAGTGCCTTTCGGCTCGTTTAAAGCAGAAGACTTGAAAGCAATGTACCACCTTCCAGACCCACAGAAGGTGTATAACAAGTAATTTATCAAAGAATTTGCTGATGATAACAAAGTCCAATCCGACCCTATCAGAAATTGGAGGAAAAACCCAGAGAAGCACCGAAATGAAGCATCCGGTATGTATTCTGTAGATTCCCTTCAACCTCCATATTCCTATGCAGCTGCCATGATGTGTAGGTTATTTGGCAATGATAATTCAGCTAGGTTTTCTATACAAATGGTCCCATTAATCCTAGCTGCTGTGAATTCCGACATTATGGATTGGGCTGTTATTCTTTCCGATAGAATGGCCAATAGGATCCTTGAATACAGACAAGAAAAAACTGCTGGCAATTCTACCCCCTTTTTCTTTTGTGCCTATATTCTTGATGCTATTTGTTTCAATTCCGAATTTCCCTTATTTGGATGGAAATGGACTCCCGATAACCCCCTTCCAATCCATATTTATCATAAATTGCTTTGGAAGATTCATTTCCAAGCTAATGTATATAGAATCTGTCATGGTTTCCTCATTCCTGTTTTCCAAACCATTTTTAATCGCTTTCCTCCTAGGATTTCTGATAAAGCTAAAGCCGACCTGTCTGCAATCGGAGATTGGTTTGGGGAGGAAAAATTTACTTACATCAGGGTTTTTGGTAGTATAGTGGAGCCGCATGTTCTTCCGCTTTTTGTTCCAGATAAACTTCTCGCTCAAGACGTTTCTTATCAATTGACAATTGAAGGTATATCCAGGTCTTTGAACAACAGTAAGAAGAAAATGTGGCCTCAATTCCCACTCAATTGTGGTCATTTCACTCTAAATGATTTCAAGCATGCAGAAAAGGAAGTCTCCAAGATAAGAGGTTGTAAGTTTGCAACCATTCCTGGAAGACAATATGATCCAAAAAAGATAGCATTTGATGTCACTGCTTCAGTTTCAATTGCTCGTTTTGAGCATGAACCAGATATGTTCGATGATTTGTTTATCTCATTAGATAATTTTCCTCAGATTTTTGACTTGATCAAGTCTACATTTCAACAAGAGGAAATAAATAAATTTCTCTTATTTAGAAGCCAGAGATTGTTGAGAGTACCTCTGGATCAGCAAAAGGTGAGGAGATCCCTCCTTTGGATGTATTTTACAGCCCTAAACATAAGGCTGTTGTCAAAAGACAAAGAAAGAAAAGAAAAACAGAAAAGGGTATATTTTCTACTCCATCAGATGAGTTTATGAATATTGTTTATAAGAACAATGAAATGAATCCATTTGAAGACCTTACGAAATTGTCCCAGTATACAGGAGCTTATAGTGCTGCAACAGTGGATAAAGTTGTAGAAGTTTCTCAACTAATAACTCGGAAAGATCTTCACATAGCTTCACTGGAAGAAAAAGCTAAGGAGAATCAGCAACTGATCAGCCAATTGCAACAACAACTACAGGATCAGACATTCAGGTCTAAAGAATTGGAGAAACAGCTTGCTGAAGAAAAGAAGAAGGTTGATGAAAAGCTTTTAGGCAAACAAAAGCAGCTAAATGAAGAAATTTCTAAGTTACAGAGTTTGTTACAAAATGAGGAAAAGGCAAAAATGATTCAAGAAAAGGAATTTCAAGCAACTTTGGATAAGTTTAAAGATTATCCAAAGTTATATGAATTCAAATCGGAAGCCCTTGAGGCTAATAAATTATTGACTCAGCAGTTAATTGAATTTTGCTCAAAACTGTCACAAGCAGAACCTTTTTGTGAGATTACTTCATCTTTGATCCAAACTATCATAACTCTTAGACAAGAAATAGATGATGCCGATGAAAAGATTTATGAGTTTCTCAACTGGCAGGATACAGAAAAGGGAAAAGAAGCAAATCTTCCTAGGATAGAGGAAAAACACAAAGAAATCTTGTTTACAGAATGGGAACATCAATTAATGAAATCTGATAGAGCAATATCAAGGGCCGGAAATATAATGAATAATCTCACGCAATTCATAAATGACAGCTTATATTCAATTAATCTCATTTCAGACTGTGTTCCTGGCAGTTTGCCAAAGATAAAAGAGACTGAAGACAGGTGGAGAGAAGAAATGGAAAGGAAAAGTCAACAAATCGGCAAACTTCAAACTATATC
>CM076576.1:571094602-571442087 GCA_034641835.2 Pinus albicaulis
ATGGAATAGCAAAGCAAATAAAGGATTGAACAACAATTCTGAAATAGAACAGCAAGTCTAAAATGGAACAGCAATTGAATAACTAAGTCCCGCAGGTTGTAACCAAACTTAATCTATTAACTCAAATGCATTCTTTGCAATCAAATAACATTCTTTCACTCTAAAAGAAATTCACACAAATCACACTAATGGAACAGCAATAACTATTAATGAATTATGGAACAGTACTGATAAATCAGAAACGCGCACAACACGAACGTTTAGTATAACAGCTCTGTAACAAAACAGTAATAACATGCAATTAACTCTTGAAAGGATTAATAACTTGATGCGGAGTCAACACACGATTCTATCTGTAAAAAACCTCAATGATTCAATCTTTAACAAAGCATGTAATATGAACTTATAAAGCATATCAAATTACCAAATAACAATGATAAACAAACCACACAAAAGTCAAGTCGTAATGGTACAGAAGCAAGTGTCCTTCGGGGCCGGGCCCTTAGCCTCCAAGGATACACCGCTTTAAGTTAATCCAGACGCAGAGATGAAATAATCACCAAGCTTTTATTAATGCATCGGTCAAAAATACATTGAACCAGTTCTCAACGAGACTCAATAATCAAAGTTGATGTTTTACAGAAAATTACATAAAAGCGTATCCTATCTATCAAGCTAACAGTGTTGTCCCTTTATATAAAGGTGATGGCGGAGATGTCCAAGTAACATGATAAATAAAGCAGCGATCCCTCAGGATCGAAGATCCTGAGGGATTCGCCAAACTGTTAATTCTTCATCCTTTCCTTTCTTTGGCGCCGAGCTGGTGTCTTCTCCTTCTTTTCCGAGCCGATTTGCTGTAATCTATTTAGCCTTGTTTGCATTCGGTTCTCGTTCAGAGGGACAGCAGTTATCTCGACTTTGTCCTTTCCTTTGGAACGGAAATTCCTCGTTTTCTCCTTTTCCTGTACAGAAAATAACCATTATCAGTGGCTAAGTCTTGCATATCAATTCTCACATGTTTTGTTATGGTTCCTTATTACTTTCCAAATTCATGATACAAAAAGGTTCACAAATTCTATTAAAAAGCCACTGAAATAGTCATCAAAAGCATACCAGCTGAAAACTCAAAAAATTCTCTAGGTGGGTCGCTCCTGAACTGCGTGGGTCGCTCATGGTCCAGGCTGATTTTGAGGTAGCTCCCGACATCCAAATTGAGCTCATGATAGCTCGTTGGAAAGCCATGGATGTCTACTTTCCAACACAAGTGGAATTTCTGAATTTGGAGTTGATTTGACCCTTCAAAGCCTCATTCTCCCAGAGGTACTTCCTGCTGGTGCAAAAGGTGGCAGCAAGGTGTTTTTTATGGTGTTTTTGAGCTGTTTGCCCATCCAGATTTTGTTGAAATGCTAAGTTGACTTCAGAGGATGCATATTTAACCATGAAAAATCCAAAAATGTAAAAATATCCTCCAGCAAGTGCCTCAAAAAAATGCGAGCGCATGAGCGCGCGACCCACCTAGCCACAAAACCTGTTTTTTAAACCAAAAATTTGGAAATGACAAAATTTTCTCCGAATTTGCCCAAATTCGGAGCGGAGGTCCTCCATCATGTGTCTTGCTCAGTCAATGAAGCTTCAGCCAAAATCCGAAGTGAATTAGGCCTTTTTCGCCGTTGAAGTGCTTTGCGCAACCTCCTCTTCATGATCTTCATCCTTGCTTTGCAAACATGCATGCGAGCCCAGTAATGGCCTTTCATGTGGCGAAGCATGTCTTGGTCTCGGTTGGCCTTTGCCAACAGCTTCTCCAGATGTATATTTACCCGCGTGAGTACAGTATCTCTGTCAGCTGGTGTCATGTCACCGGGCCTCTTTCGATTCCACTGCCTGTCCTCACGGATTTGGCGCACCTCATAAAATGTGAGCTCATCCACGAGCTGTTTGTTGCGCTGCTCCAAATAGTTAATCACCCACTGAGCCTTCTGCAATTGGTCTTTCAGCTGGTCATTCTCGGCCCTTTTCTCCTGGATGACTTCCCTCAGCTTCGAGCTAGGAGAGCCCGTATCAACATCAATGACTGTCATATCGGTGTCCCGGCCTCCTGATGGGCCCTCATCATGCATGAGCCTCTTGCCCCTGTCTTGTACCTGTACCTGCACTGGAGAAGAAAGCGATACCCTTTCCACATCACGTGGAGATAATACTCGCCGTGTCGATGAAGTCGGCAGGACCCCTTCCACATCACGTGGAGATAGTACCCGCCGTGTCGCTGCAAATAAGGCCCTGTGGCCTCGCTGATATGTCTGAACCAAAGGAGTAATGATATGCCCAACCTCAAGCATGTCAGGCTGGTGTGAGGGCTCTCCTGCATCATAAACTGCCTCGGGAGGCTGTTGTGGCACTCTGAAAAAGTCTCTAGAAATGAAATCCTCCCAAGTGATGCCCTGCTCTGCCAACTGATGTGACACCAATATTTTGATCAAAGCGAAATGATATATACTCCTGTACTGCTGCACTGGGCTCGTCTTCTTCTGCACAAATGTAACCATCTTCTCTATGTTGCGGTATATGAAATAAGGAATATTCATCATTCGCACCCTTGTGAAGTGCATCAGCAAACGAACATGATATGAGAAAAGACGAGCATACCTGCCCTCACAACTGAAATACTGAATAATGAGCCTCATGAGTGGTGCATACTCATCTCTCAAAAATCTGAATGGAAAAACTCTGCTCAAGTAAGCCACATATCCAGTTTTAACGTATGGCTCATAGTGAAATTTCTCTAACTGCTTACCCTTAATCCATTCCTCGCCTATGTTAGGTATGCCAGTGGCTTGAGCAATAGTCAAAGGCGAAACAATGAAATCAACACCAGCAAGGTTTACCCGATTACCCCGTAAATGAAGAACAAACAAACGTGCTAATTCACGATGAGGTCGGGTTTGTACAACCATCTCACAAAATCTGAAACATGACAAGAATCGAAAACAATCCATAGCTAATGGACATGCCTGCAACTGAGCCAAAAAGGTAGGCTCCTCTCTGCGATGATCACCACTTCTGTTTTCTCTGCGGGAACTCCGTGGCACATTAACTTCAGCCACCGAATCACTGCCTGACCCTGGCTCATATTCTGACTCTGTCTCTGACATATCTCTGATTAAACCTTTGGCAACGTGTATGCTGATATGAATGCAGTGAAAGCAAAATTAGGATGTATGTTTAACACTCAACCAATATCCCATCGCCAAAACACCATCAAGGAATCAAATTATGGATAAAATCTCTGTTTCAAATGGACTGAAAAGGCACCATCTCTGTTTTGAATGCAAATGGAATTTTTACCAAATAGGAGCAGGCAACCTTCAAAAGTTTGGACACATCTAGTTAAAGGAGAGCACGGTATTAATAGTGATATGTTTGTCTACGAGTTATGACCATAAAGGTTTCAATAGGTCATTTGAAACAATGCTAACATGGGGCAAACAAAGACATGAGCATATGCTAACCTTGGGCAATGTGACTCATTACAATCATGAGAAATGTGACTCAAAGGGTTTAATCATGGGATAACAATAACAATGGTGACAATGGTATTTATGGGTGTGATAACAAATTGGTTTTGATGTTATATAGAAGGCTGGCCATATCACTGTTTAGGATAGCAAACACACTTTTTACACCATTGATTTTTATTTCAAACCCTGAAAACAATAATTTATAACTGTGGGGTTTTAAATCCGTCATTTGCATATTAGAAACCACCATGATGATACAAACATGTTTGAAAACCCCAAGTGAGTGATGAAAACTTGTTTTGATGGCAACTGGAGTCGATTCCGAGCCAATCTGGGCGCTCAAAATCAATTTCAAAACTCTGTCTCTGTTTGGGTCGCGCAGGCTCTGTTTGGGTCGCGCAGCCCAGGTGGGTCGCGCACCTGCAAACCCACAGTGCTGGACTGAGTCTGCGTGGGTCGCGCAGCCCGGGAGGGTCGCTCTGCCTCAAGTTGGGTCGCGCAGCCCAAAAACTCTGTCTACGGCCTTCAAAAATCTGAAATCGCCCTTCAACTTTGCAAATACGATTTGGGAGCAATGAAATCGGTTCAAATGAACTTGTTTGGCCTTTATACACTTCAAAAATATCTTCACCATCATATTTTGTTCCAAATCTAACTTCAAACCCACATTACAAATGTTTTTGTAATTTTCACTTTGGCTTTTCAAATACAAACTTGCTTTGGCTTCTTTGAGGTCGATACTAATGATTTTGCTGTCTTCTTGTAGGGATATGGCTATCTTGGCTAGAGAAAAGACCAGGGGTCTGCTTTTACAATGTCTTCATGGCGGAACAATTACAAATTTATTACAAAATGATAATGACAAATTTCTAGTTCCAAAACAGAGTTTTGGACTAGAAATGTATTTTTTTTTTAAATGCTGATGATAATAAAAATAGAATTTCAAGTACTGGACCTTCCTCACCTTGCAGGCTTTATGACTAGTGTATAAATGACTCGAAAACCCTAGACACCAAGACCTAGGACACTTATTGAAAATTTAATGACCTCATACATAATGACAATGACTATAAATAATTTTTTGAGAAAATATTTTTAAAATAGCGCTGCAGGTATAATATGAGGAAACACAAGATGACACAACCCTTCGTCAGTTCATGGCATGATCCTAGTGATATGAAAAGAAGTGAAACAAGTGAGACACCTAATAATGAAAATGCAAAAGACGAAATGATCACTGACGGAGGGCAGCAAGGGCTGACTCTAACATTGGCTCCAATGGGGATGGTGGCTCCATGGAGATGCCAAGAACCGTAGAACTTGGGAGAGCAGACAGTGCCTCCATCCATTGGGCGATGGAATCATTATTTGAACGGATAACGCAAAACCTTTGACACATTTATTGAATGAAAACTTGACTGAAAACTTGACTCAAACCGACTCGATGGCAAACTGAAATAATCTTGAAAAAAATGACTCAACAGACCAAACACAAATGACTCATGATTGACTTAAAACAAGACTTTACAAAGCTTTTGGAAAAAAGGCAGCAGTCCATCAAGATTTGAAATCATGATGACAACCACCTGCATACTAATGACATATGTACAATCATGTATAATTGGCTTTCCAATGTAACCAGTTAAGCAGATGCCTTGCTAACTGATTCTCCCGATCAAATCTCCTGGTCAACAATACAAACTGATAACTGGGCATCCAAAAACATAGCTGACCATGATCTCCTTCATCACTGAACACTGCAATAATCACTTTCACTGCTGACTGTAACAAATCTGCCATTGGATCCTGAAAAACATGAAGATTTACCTCCTGCTGAAAGAACATGGTGTCCTTCTCTTCTGATTCTGATCTGAAAGGGATAGAAATTGATTTCTGAGGGATAGAAATGCACAAATCTGCCATATGAGTGTTAGCTGTAGGTTCCTTGACCATGAGAAATTCTGGCATATACTCTTCAATTTCATGATCTAGGTCATTTTTAAACAAAAAACAATCTTCAAGATTATCAAACATGACAGCCTTATCATCTTTGTGAAATAAAAAATTATCTGTTTGCTGATCTACACAACTGATTACAAAACAGTCATCTTTTTCAAAAGAGGAAGAAGTTTCATCAACACTTTCCTGACTATGTGTGCACTGCAGATCTGCGTTAACTTGAGCTGGAACATGACCTTTCAATAGCTGATCTATCTCATCTTCAGACAGAGGAGATAATGCCCTTTGTTTTCTTCGGCTCAAACAGTGATTATCTTCATATGACAAGGCATTCAAACTATCATTCATTACTGAGTTATTGAAAGGAGATTTATCACTTACTTGCACAAAGATCTCATTCTGATTTTCATGAACTGACTGAATCACCTCTTCATGAAGGCTGTGTCTAATGATGAGCTGACAGTATGACTGAGAACATTTGGATCCTTTACTGTGTCTTCTGCATCCCAGATGATTTCAACAGCAGAGTTCTCCTTGATGGGCTTTAGCACAAGATATGCTTGGTCATCCTGATCTGAATCTGAATCTGAAGTAGATGTCTGGACATTATCACAATCTGCAATTAGAACTGGACTTACTTGCATGCTGCTGTCTTCTGTGGGCAGATCTGAAATGACATTCTCCCTTTCATCATTTTCAGCCATATGGCCATCAACCTGCTGCACAGTCTCCTGAGCACCTTGATAGGTATCCTTTAGGTTCTCTTCATGTTGCTGAAATGGATTCTCATATAGAGCCTCCATGATTTCATCATTCATGAAATTATCATCTTCATAATATTTCTCCAGGCTTTCAATAAAAGAATAGGCATGTTTGCAACAATCATGAACTAAATTTAACGATGGATAAGATACTTGATATCTTTCAATGAACAGGTCATGAAAATCCTTTAAACAGTAAATACAAGCCAGCGGCAAATTTTCATACCAAGACTGAGCTTCACCTTCCAGAGTGGCCAGGAATATCTTCATCAAACAATCTTCAGGAAAAGCTACCTTCAACTTGCGAATATGCATGTGAAATCTAACCAAATGTAAAGCAGCATCTTTCTTACCATTATCGTTAAACGTAGGCAGATTCCTTGACCAATCTACCTTGGGCATCTTATTCGGAAAACCTGGAATGTGATCTCGGCTCATGGGAGCGTATCTTCTTGTGATTCGGTCCATCTTGAAAATCTCACAGCTACTGATCTCCCTGCAGTGAAATCACCATGAAGCATTGATTTTTGGATTTGTTCAGTGAATGAAGTCACCAGGTGAATGATTTCAGCCTTGCGATGTCTGACCGTTGTTCACCATCAACGATCAGATCTGAACTTGATACATGTACTGGGGCAATTTACAAGTTAAATACTACGATTACAAGTTATACCGGAGATCGACTCAAGCAGCGTTTATCTACTTCGCTGATGCATAGCAACAGCGTTTCGAAGGCTACCTGGCGTGACTTCAGACTCCGTCTATAACAAGCAAACCATTGAGATCTTCCCCAGTATGGTCGCCACTATGTTAGCACTCAAATCTACCTCGGGCTGAAATGAAGTAAAACTCAAGGCTACATCAAACCACGCTCAGCCTCGTAGCTAGCCCTACGAGGACAGGAGAGGGCTCTCTCCGTCAATCTCGAGAAAATAAGCAATAGGATGCGAGATGACTTACGATAGGAACTGATTTTAGGCTAGTAAAGAGATAATTATGTTTGGTTTTTGGTTTTTTGGGTTTTCGCTGGAGTAATGGGAAAACAAAATTTTGGGTCCGGGGATAAGGTCAGACCTTTGCAGAGATCAAGCTGGGGCGAGGTAGGTGATGATCTTGGTGCTTCGAATTGGATTTTATGGATAGATTAGACTGATGAGGAGCTGAAGAGGGCAAAGAAGAACTTGGATCCTCTCCAAACAGCTGAAAACATATAGAACTAACTGAATTCAAAGGCCAAGCACTGTAAACAATGGATTCAACCTTAATCACTCATTCAACTGAGTTCAGAAGCATAATGAAAGGATGGCATACATTAAACATGAAGAAACTTACAGTAAACAAAGAAGAAACACCATCAAGAACAGAACACCACAAGGATCCCAACAAGTGCCGCAAAACCCCCGATCTTTCCTTAGCCAAAATATGAAAAGTATGTACAATAGTATCAAAAGTATCCCAAGAGTCCAACCTCTCCAACCTCTGAAAATGATTGAGAAATTACAATATATAGATCACTCTAACACCTTTCCCCACCTCTAGGGGTCGAATTCCCTCTTCAGGGATCAGTTTCAACCAATTCTAATCATGGAACTACAATCTAGGCGGCTAACCACTTGCCTCTAAAAGAGTGGAAACTGATCCATTACATGATTTTTTACTCATTTGAGAGTGAATCTTCTAGAAGAGATAAAAACAAGCCAAAGTTACATATCAAACATGAATTTACATCATAAAAACCCAATAATTCTATCCATAGGCAAAAATGGTCCAAAATAGGCGAAATACGAAAATTTGTATTTGAAAACAAAAATTCTCAAAACAGGTCGCTCTGAGCCAGTGGGTAGTATTAGACAGTTTTGAGGTAGCTCCCGACATCCAAATTGAGCTCATGATAGCTCGTTGGAAAGCCATGGATGTCTACTTTCCAACACAAGTGGAATTTCTGAATTTGGAGTTGATTTGACCCTTCAAAGCCTCATTCTCCCAGAGGTACTTCCTGCTGGTGCAAAAGGTGGCAGCAAGGTGTTTTTTATGGTGTTTTTGAGCTGTTTGCCCATCCAGATTTTGTTGAAATGCTAAGTTGACTTCAGAGGATGCATATTTAACCATGAAAAATCCAAAAATGTAAAAATATCCTCCAGCAAGTGCCTCAAAAAAATGCGAGCGCATGAGCGCGCGACCCACCTAGCCACAAAACCTGTTTTTTAAACCAAAAATTTGGAAATGACAAAATTTTCTCCGAATTTGCCCAAATTCGGAGCGGAGGTCCTCCATCATGTGTCTTGCTCAGTCAATGAAGCTTCAGCCAAAATCCGAAGTGAATTAGGCCTTTTTCGCCGTTGAAGTGCTTTGCGCAACCTCCTCTTCATGATCTTCATCCTTGCTTTGCAAACATGCATGCGAGCCCAGTAATGGCCTTTCATGTGGCGAAGCATGTCTTGGTCTCGGTTGGCCTTTGCCAACAGCTTCTCCAGATGTATATTTACCCGCGTGAGTACAGTATCTCTGTCAGCTGGTGTCATGTCACCGGGCCTCTTTCGATTCCACTGCCTGTCCTCACGGATTTGGCGCACCTCATAAAATGTGAGCTCATCCACGAGCTGTTTGTTGCGCTGCTCCAAATAGTTAATCACCCACTGAGCCTTCTGCAATTGGTCTTTCAGCTGGTCATTCTCGGCCCTTTTCTCCTGGATGACTTCCCTCAGCTTCGAGCTAGGAGAGCCCGTATCAACATCAATGACTGTCATATCGGTGTCCCGGCCTCCTGATGGGCCCTCATCATGCATGAGCCTCTTGCCCCTGTCTTGTACCTGTACCTGCACTGGAGAAGAAAGCGATACCCTTTCCACATCACGTGGAGATAATACTCGCCGTGTCGATGAAGTCGGCAGGACCCCTTCCACATCACGTGGAGATAGTACCCGCCGTGTCGCTGCAAATAAGGCCCTGTGGCCTCGCTGATATGTCTGAACCAAAGGAGTAATGATATGCCCAACCTCAAGCATGTCAGGCTGGTGTGAGGGCTCTCCTGCATCATAAACTGCCTCGGGAGGCTGTTGTGGCACTCTGAAAAAGTCTCTAGAAATGAAATCCTCCCAAGTGATGCCCTGCTCTGCCAACTGATGTGACACCAATATTTTGATCAAAGCGAAATGATGCTCTCTGTCTTCTTACCTTGGGCTCGTCTTCTTACGCACAAATGTAACCATCTTCTTATGTTACGGTATATGAAATAAGGAATATTCATTAGGGGCACCCTTGTGAGAGATGCATCAAATAACGAACATGATATGAAAAAGAAGCAGAGAACTTATCTGCCTCACAGCGAAATCTTGAATAATGAGCCTCATAGGTGGTGCCACTCTCTCAAGTCCCGAATGGAAAAACTCTGCTCAAGTAAGCCACATATCCAGTTTTAACATATGGCTCATAGTGAAATTTCTCTAACTGCTTACCCTTGCTCCATTCCTCGCCTATGTTAGGTATGCTAGTGGCTTGAGCAATAGTCAAAGGCGAAACAATGAAATCAACCCCAGCAAGGTTTACCCGATTACCCCGTAAATGAAGAACAAACAAACGTGCTAATTCACGATGAGGTCGGGTTTTGTACAACCATCTCACAAAATCTGAAACATGACAGAATGAAAACAATCCATAGCTAATGGACATGCACATAGCCAGAGGCAGGAAAAAGAGTGACCTCTCTGTGATGTTTTTCCCTTGTTTTCTCTATATGAAGGAACTCGTGGCTTATTACCTTCATTATAGATCCTTTGCCTGACCACGGCTCATATTCACATTCCCGTCTCAGTATATCGATTAAACCTTTAGCGGCGTGTATCTTAGGAATGAATGCGATGAACAAAATTAGGATGTATGTTTAACACTCAACTAATATCCCACCGCCAAAACACCATCAAGGAATCAAATTATGGATAAAATCTCTGCTTCAAATGGGCTGAAAGGCAGCATCTCGGTTTTGAATGCAAATGGAATTTTTACCAAATAGGAGCAGGCAACCTTCAAAAGTTTGGACACATCTAGTTAAAGGAGAGCACGGTATTAACTGTGATATGTTTGTCTACGAGTTATGACCATAAAGGTTTCAATAGGTCATTTGAAACAATTCTAACATGGGGCAAACAAAGACATGAGCATATGCTAACCTTGGGCAATGTGACTCATTACCAACATGAGAAATGTGACTCAAAGGGTTTAATCATGGGATAACAATGCTCAATGGTGACAAACGGTATTTATGGGTGTGATAACAAATTGGTTTTGATGTTATATAGAAGAGGTGGCCATTTCCTTTGTTTAGGATAACAAACACACTTTTTACACCATTGATTTTCATTTCAAACCCTGAAAACAATAATTTATAACTGTGGGGTTTTAAATCCGTCATTTTCATATTAGAAACCACCATGATGATACAAACATGTTTGAAAACCCCAAGTGAGTGATGAAAACCTGTTTTGATGGCAACTGGAGTCGATTCCGAGCCAATCTGGGCGCTCAAAATCAATTTCAAAACTCTGTCTCTGTTTGGGTCGCGCAGCCCAGGTGGGTCGCGCACCTGCAAACCCACAGTGCTGGACTGAGTCTGCGTGGGTCGCGCAGCCCAGGAGGGTCGCTCTGCCTCAAGTTGGGTCGCGCAGCCCAAAAACTCTGTCTACGCCCTTCAAAAGTCTGAAATCGCCCTTCAAATTTGCAAATACGATTTGGGAGCAATGAAATCGGTTCAAATGAACTTGTTTGGCCTTTATACACTTCACAAATATCTTCACCATCATATTTTGTTCCAAATCTAACTTCAAACCCACATTACAAATGTTTTTGTAATTTTCACTTTGGCTTTTCAAATACAAACTTGCTTTGGCTTCTTTGAGGTCGATACTAATGATTTTGCTGTCTTCTTGCAGGGATATGGCTATCTTGGCTAGAGGAAAGACCAGGGGTCTGCTTTTACAATGTCTTCATGGCGGAACAATTACAAATTTATTACAAAATGATAATGACAAATTTCTAGTTCCAAAACAGAGTTTTGGACTAGAAATGTATTTTTTTTTTAAAAAATGCTGATGATAATAAAAATAGAATTTCAAGTACTGGACCTTCCTCACCTTGCAGGCTTTATGACTAGTGTATAAATGACTCGAAAACCCTAGACACCAAGACCTAGGACACTTATTGACAATTTAATGACCTCATACATAATGACAATGACTATAAATAATTTTTTGAGAAAATATTTTTAAAATAGCGCTGCAGGTATAATATGAGGAAATACAAGATGACACAACCCTTCCGCCGTCATGCATATCCAATATTATAAAAATAAAGTGAAACAGTGACACCTGTTACCGACAAAGACTAAGATTTACCGACGGAGGCGCGAAGGGGCTGATTCTAATATTGCTCAATGGGACAGGTTCAGAGATGCTAAGAATCCGCAGACTTCTGGGAATGTATGTTATTTTCATCCATCAATATGAATCATTATTAACCGATAACCCAAACTACACATCGTACAACTAAAAACTTGACTGAAAATCAATCGAACCCACTCAAACCACCCATGGCAAATCGATGACCATGCAAATCATCAACATAGAAACACAAAGTCGACTATGTTCACTAAACAAAACTTTACCCAAGCTTTTGAAAAAGTTGGGCAGAATTCATCAAAGATTTAACCGCGATGGAAAACAACGACCTTAAAGAGGCCATTAATATAATACAACATCATGTATAGTGGGATTTCAATGCAACGAACCAAAAGATGCCCTCTTGACTACCTCATCGCATCTCCTGGTCAACAATATAAATCATACTAAGATTCAAAAACAGTAACATCCATGATCTCCTTCATCGAACACCGCAATAATCACTTTCACTGCCTCATTCCAATAAAATCTGCCATTGGATCCCCAAAAACATGAAGATTTACCTCCCACAAGAACATATGTCTCCTTCTCTTCAATTTGATCTATGGATGGGAATGATTGTGGATAAATGTACAATCTACAGCACTGAAAGGTCGTAGCTTCGAATTGGCGAGAAATGTGATATACTTTACCTTCATGATCTAGGTCATTCTAAACAAAGTTCAATAACTTTCAAAGATTATCAAAACATGACAGCCTTATCATCTTTGTGAAAAGAAAAAATTATGTGTTTGCCGGGACGACAATGAATCCATTACAAAACAAATTTCATCTTTTTTCAAAAGAGGTGAAGCCATCAGATCTTCATCTTGTAAAAATCGTGTGATTCAGCTTTTGTCTTGTTAACATGACTCAATAGTTGATCTATCTCACTTCTCAGACAGATAATGCCCTTTTGTTTTCTCGCTCAAAGAGTGATTGTCTTCATGTTGACATACATCACCTATCATTTCTTACCAAATATTGAAAGGATCACTTACTTAAATACCAATTTGACTTTCATGAACCAGATTTGATTGTTTCTTTCATGAAGGTCAGGTCATCGATGGTCAATAGCATGACTCGAGAACATTTGGATCCATTATATCAGGTTCTTCCTGTGATCCTGGATGATTTCATCAAAGAATAGGGTTCTTTTATTAGTTTCCATTATTGTGATATGTTGTCATCACACCAATTCAATCTAAGTGTTATTCCAGATTATTACTGACTCGCAATTAGAACTGACTTTACTTGCATAAGTTGGCTATGTTCTTCTGGGCAGATCTGTACGACATTCTCCTTCATCATTTTTCAGCTATATGGCCATCACCTCAAGTAAAGCCCTCCTGCACCTTGATAGACCTTTTAGGTTCTCTATGTTGTCGAATTAGACTTCGCTATATCTACATTTCAATACCAATTAAATTAATAATCTAATATCTCCTGTGCTTTCAATAAAGAATAAGCATGTTTGCAACAATATGAACTAATCTAATGATGATAAGATATTTATTATTTCAATAATATAGCATGAAAATCCTCCAAAACAATAGTAAAAAAGCTAACCTAAATTTTCATACCAAGATTAAAGCTTCACCTTCCATAGTACTTCAAGAATATTCTCTATCAAAACACCTTCTGTGAAAAGTTTACCTTCAACTTGTTAATATGCATGTGAAATTCAATCATGTAAGTTACATCTTCAACATCTAAACTAGTGAATTCCTCTAATCAACTTATCCTGGTATCCTTATTCTGAAAATCCTGAATGTGGATTCTCGTCATGTGGAGTCGATTTTGTGATCGTCCATCTTGAAAAACTGCCATCATCTCCTAGTGAAATCACCTGCTATGAAGCGACTCATTTGGATTGTTCTAGTGAATGAAGTCGCTAAAAATAATGGATTTCAGCCTTCTTATGTCTGGAATCTATGTTCACCGATCAGTCCATCGATTCAACTTTGATACACGTATTCAAAGTACGCATGTTGTAAATGACACACACAAGTTACCCTGAGACTCATCGTGTTAAATATTATCTACTTCACAGGTATAGCAACAATAGTTTCAAGGCTACCTGGCGACTTTCGACTCCGTCTATAACAAGCAAACGCTTTGTTTCTCCAAGATACTACCATGTTAGCACCAACTACTCAAAGCTGAAATGAAGAAACCAAGTATTACACTAAACTGACAAGCCCTCAGAAGTAGTCTCACGAGGACTGTATAGAGGTTTTCCATTGTTATCAGAAAATAAACAATAGATTAGATGACCAGACAAGAACCTGATTTTTAGCTAGTAAAGATAGTATGTTTGGTTTTGGTTTTTACTCGCCAAGAAGCCGGGAAACAGCTGGTCCGTAGATGTTCTATCTTTGCGGTAGACTGCTCGGCAGGTAGTATTGACTTGATGTCAATGGATTGCAGTGGATAGATTAGACTCACGGTGAGCCGAAGAGGCGAAGAACTTGGACCTTCTCCAAACAAATTTTCCTCTGAAACATAGAACTAATCAATTCACACATCAGAAACAATGGATTCAACCTGAATTACTCAACAATTTAGTTCTAAAGGTTAATGAAAAGTTGATGGTAAGAATAGCCATGAAGAAACTTACAAAACAAAGATAAACATCATCAGCGTTAACACCGCCAAGGATCCCAACAAAGTGCCGCAAAACCCCTGATCTTTCCTTAGCCAAAATATGAAAAATATGTACAATGATATCAAAAGTATCCCAAGAGTCCAACCTGTAGAATGCCTCAGAAATTACAATATATAGATCACTCTAACCCATTTCCCCACCTCTAGGGGTCGAATTCCCTCTTCAGGGATCAGTTTCAACCAATTCTAATCATGGAACTACAATCTAGGCAGCTAACAACTTGCCTCTAAAAGAGTGGAAACTGATCCATTACATGATTTTTTACTCATTTGAGAGTGAATCTTCTATAAGAGATAAAAACAAGCCAAGGTTACATATCAAACATGAATTTACATCATAAAAACCCAAGAATTCTATCCATAGGCAAAACTGGTCCAAAATAGGCGAAATACTGAGCTGGCAGCTGAAAACTCAAAAAATTCTCTAGGTGGGTCGCTCCTGAACTGCGTGGGTCGCTCATGTTCCAGGCTGATTTTGAGGTAGCTCCCGACATCCAAATTGAGCTCATGATAGCTCGTTGGAAAGCCCTGGATGTATAATTTCCAACCCAAGTGGAATTTCTGAATTTGGAGTTGATTTGACCCTTCAAAACCTCATTCTCCCAGAGGTACTTCCTGCTGGTGCAAAAGGTGGCAGCAAGGTGTTTTTTATGGTGTTTTTGAGCTGTTTGACCATCCATATTTTGTTGAAATGCTAAGTTGACTTCAGAGGATGCATATTTAACCATGAAAAATCCAAAAATGTAAAAATCTCCTCCAGCAAGTGCCCCAAAAAAATGCGAGCGCATGAGCGCGCGACCCACCTAGCTACAAAACCTGTTTTTAAGACCAAAAATTTGGAAATGACAAAATTTTCTCCGAATTTGCCCAAATTCAGAGCGGAGGTCCTCCATCATGTGTCTTGCCTAGTCAATGAAGCCTCGGCCAAAATCCGAAGTGGATTAGGCCTTTTCCGCCGTTGAAGTGCCTTGCGCAACCTCCTCTTCATGATCTTCATCCTCGCTTTGCAAACATGCACGCGAGCCCAGTAATGGCCTTTCATGTGGCGAAGCATGTCTTTGTCTCGGTTGGCCTTCGCCAACAACTTCTCAAGATGTATATTCACCCGCGTGAGTACAGTATCTCTGTCAGCTGGTGTCATGTCACCGGGCCTCTTTCGATTCCACTGCCTATCCTCACGGATTTGGCGCACCTCATAAAATGTGAGCTCATCCTCGAGCTGTTTGTTGCGCTGCTCTAAATATTTAATCACCCACTGAGCCTTCTGCAATTGGTCTTTCAGCTGGTCATTCTCGGCCCTTTGCTCTTGGATTACTTCCCTCAGCTTCGAGCTAGGAGAGCCCGTATCAACATCAATGACTGTCATATCGGTGTCCCGGCCTCCTGATGGGCCCTCATCATGCATGGGCCTCTTGCCCCTGTCTTGTACCTGTACCTGCACTGGAGAAAAAAAACGAGACCCTTTCCACATCACGTGGAGATAGTACTCGCCGTGTCGATGAAGTCGGCAGGACCCCTTCCACCTCACGTGGAGATAGTACCCGCCGTGTCGCTGCAAATAAGGCCCTGTGGCCTCGCTGATATGTCTGAACCAAAGGAGTAATGATATGCCCAACCTCAAGCATGTCCGGCTGGTGTGAGGGCTCTCCTGCATCATAAACTGCCTCGGGAGGCTGTTGTGGCACTCTGAAAAAGTCTCTAGAAATGAAATCCTCCCAAGTGATGCCCTGCTTTGCCAACTGATGTGACACCAAGATTTTGATCAAGGCGAAATGATATATACTTCTGTACTGCTGCACTGGGCTCGTTTTCTTCTGCACAAATGTAACCATCTTCTCTATGTTGCGGTATATGAAATAAGGAATATTCATCATACGCACCCTTGTGAAGTGCATCAGCAAACGAACATGATATGAGAAAAGACGAGCATACCTGCCCTCACAACTGAAATACTAAATAATGAGCCTCATGAGTGGTGCATACTCATCTCTCAAGAATCTGAATGGAAAAACTCTGCTCAAGTAAGCCACATATCCAGTTTTAATGTATGGCTCATAATGAAATTTCTCTAACTGCTTACCCTTGCTCCATTCCTCGCCTATGTTAGGTATGCCAGTGGCTTGAGCAATAGTCAAAGGCGATACAATGAAATCAACCCCAGCCAGGTTTACCCGATCACCCCGCAAATGAAGAACAAACAAACGTGCTAATTCACGATGAGGTCGGGTTTGTACAACCATCTCACAAAATCTGAAACATGACAAGAATCGAAAACAATCCATAGCTAATGGACATGCCTACAACCGAGCCAAAGAAGTAGGCTCCTCTCTGCGATGATCACCACTTCTGATTTCTCTGCAGGAACTCCGTGGCACATTACCTCCAGCCACCGAATCACTGCCTGACCCTGGCTCATATTCTGACTCTGTCTCTGACATATCTCTGATTAAACTTTTGGCAATGTGTATGCTGTTTTGAATGCAGTGAAAGCAAAATTAGGATGTATGTTTAACTCTCAACCAATATCCCACGCCAAAACACCATCAAGGAATCAAATTATGGATAAAATCTCTGTTTCAAATGGACTGAAAAGGCACCATCTCTGTTTTGAATGCAAATGGAATTTTTACCAAATAGGAGCAGGCAACCTTCAAAAGTTTGGACACATCTAGTCAAAGGAGAGCATGGTATTAACAGTGACATGTTTGTCTACGAGTTATGAGCATAAAGGTTTCAATGAGCCATTCGAAACAAAGACATGAGCATATGCTAACATTGGGCAATGTGACTCATTACAAACATGAAGAATGTGACTCAAAAGGTTTAAACATGGCATAACACTAACAATGGTAGCAGTGGTATTATGGGTATGATAACAAATTGATTTTGACTTTGTATAGAAGGCTGGCCATATCACTGTTTAAAATATCAAACACACTCTTTACACCATTCATTTTCATTGCAAACCCTGAAAACAATAATATTATAACAGTGGGGTTTTAAATCCTTCATTTACATATTAGAAATCACCCTTGATGACAGAAATATGTTTGAAAACCCCAAGTGATTGATGAAAACCTGTTTTGAAGGCAACTGGAGTCGATTCCGAGCCAATCTGGGCGCTCAAAATCAATTCCAAAACTCTGTCTCTATTTGGGTCGCGAGCTCTTGGCTCTGTGTGACCCCGGGTGGGTCTACGTCAGCCCTAAACCCACAATGTAAGGCGAGTCTGGTGGGTCGCGCGGCCCGGGAGGGTCGCTGCTGCCTCCAAGTTGGGTGTGTGACCTAAAACTCTCATCTACGGCCTTCAAAATTCGAAATTCTTCCTTCAACTTTTTAAAATACGATTTGGGAGGAATTGAAATCGGTTCAAATGAGCTTGTTTGGCTTTATCCATCTCACAAATATCTTCACAATCAGATTTTATTTCAAATCTAATTCAAAACCCATATTACAAATGTTTTTTTTTTTTTTTTTCATTTTGGCTTTTTCAAATACAAACTTCCTTTGGCTTTTTGTGATCGATACTAATGATTTTATTGTCTTCTTGCAGGGATATGACTATCTTGGCTAGAGAAAAGACCAGGGGTCTGCTTTTACAATGTCTTCATGGCGGAACAATTACAATTTATTACAAAATGATAATGACAAATTTCTAGTTCCAAAACAGGGTTTTGGACTAGAAATATATATTTTTTTTTAAGAAAATGCTGATGATAATAAAATAGAAATCACAAGTGCTGGACTTTCCTCACCTTGCAGGCTTTATGACTAGTGTATAAATGACTCAAAAACCCTAGACACCAAGACCTAGGACACTTATTGACAATTTAATGACCTCATACATAATGACAATAACTATGAATAATTTTTTGAGGAAAAATTTTTAAAATAGCGCTGCAGGTATAGTATGAGGAAACACAAGATGACACAACCCTTTGTCAGTTCGTGGCATGATCCTAGTGATATGCAAAGAAGTGAAACAAGTGAGACACCTAATAATGAATATGCAAAAGACGAAATGATCACTCACGGAGGGCAGCAAGGGCTGACTCTAACATTGGCTCCAATGGGGATGGTGGCTCCATGGAGATGCCAAGAACGGCAGATCTCTGGGGGAGTCAGACAGTGCCTCTCATCCATTGGGCGATGGAATCATTATTTGAACGGATAACCCAAAACCTTTGACACATTTATTGAATGAAAACTTGACTGAAAACTGACTGAAACTTGACTCAAACCGACTCGATGGCAAACTGAAATAACTTGAAAAAACTGACTCAACAAACCAAACACAAATGACTCATGACTGACTTAAAACAAGATTTTACAAAGATTTTGGAAACAAGGCAGCAATCCATCAAGATTTGGAATCATGATGAAAACCACCTGCATACTAATGAAATATATACAATCAAGTATAGTGGGATTTCCAATGTAACCAAACCAGTAGATGCCCTCTTGACTGATTCTCCCGATCAGATCTCCTGGTCAACAATACAAACTGATAACTGGGCATCCAAAAACATAGCTGACCATGATCTTCTTCATCATTGAACACTGCAATAATCACTTTCACAACTGACTGTAACAAATCTGCCATTGGATCCTGAAAAACATGAAGATTTACCTCCTGCTGAAAGAACATGGTGTCCTTCTTTTCTGATTCTGATCTGAAAGGGATAGAAATTGATTTCTGAGGGATAGAAATGCACCAATCTGCCATCTGAGTGTTAGCTGTAGGTTCCTTGACCATGAGAAATTCTGGCATATACTCTTCAATTTCATGATCTAGGTCATTCTTAAACAAAAAACAATCTTCAAGATTATCAAACATGACAGCCTTATCATCTTTGTGAAAGAAAAAATTATCTGTTTGCTGATCTACACAACTGATTACAAAACAGTCATATTTTTCAAAAGAGGAAAAAGTTTCACCAACACTTTCCTGATTATGTGTGCACTGCAAATCTGCTGTAGCTTGGGCTGTAACAAGACCTTTCAAAAGCTGATCTATCTCATCTTCAGACAAAGGAGACAATGCTTTTTGTTTTCTTTTGCTCAAACAGTGATTATCTTCATATGACAAGGCATTCAAAATATCATTCATAACTGAGTTATTGAAAGGAGATTTATCACTTACTTGCACAAAGATCTCATTCTGATTTTCATGAACTGACTGAATCACCTCTTCATGAAGGCTGTGTTCTAATGATGAGCTGACAGTATGACTGAGAACATTTGGATCCTTTACTGTGTCTTCTGCATCCCAGATGATTTCAACAGCAGAGTTCTCCTTGATGGGCTTTAGCACAAGATATGCTTGGTAATCCTGATCTGAATCTGAATCTGAAGTAGCTGTCTGGACATTATCACAATCTGCAATTGGAACTAGACTTACTTGCATGCTGCTGTCTTCCGTGGGCAGATCTGAAATGACATTCTACCTTTCATTATTTTCAGTCATATGGCCATCAACCTGCTGCAAAGTCTCCTAAGCACCTTGATAGGTATCCTTTAGGTTCTCTTCATGTTGCTGAAATGGATTCTCATATAGAGCCTCCATGATTTCATCATTCATGAAATTATCATCTTCATAATATCTCTCCAGGCTTTCAATAAAAGAATAAGCATGTTTGCAACAGTCATGAACTAAATTTAATGATGGATAAGATACTTGATATCTTTCAATGAACATGGCATGAAAATCCTCCAAACAATATATACAGGCCAGCGGCAAACTTTCATACCAAGATTGGGCTTCACCTTCCAGAGTGGCCAGGAATATCTTCATCAAACAATCTTCAGGAAAAGCCACCTTCAACTTGCGAATATGCATGTGAAATCTAATCAGATGTAAAGCAGCATCTTTCTTACCATCATCGTTAAAAGTAGGCAGATTCCTGGACCAATCTACCTTGGGCATCTTATTCGGAAAACCTGGAATGTGATCTCGGCTCATGGGAGCGTATCTTCTTGTGATTCGGTCCATCTTGAAAATCTCATAGCTACTGATCTCCCTGCAGTGAAGTCACCATGAAGCATCTATTTTTGGATTTGTTCAGTGAATGAAGTCACCAGGTGAATGATTTCAGCCTTGCGATGTCTGACCGTTGTTCACCATCAACGATCAGATCTGAACTTGATACATGTACTAGGGCAATTTACAAGTTAAATACTACGATTACAAGTTATACCGGAGATCGACTGAAGCAGCTTTTATCTACTATGCACTCGCAGAGCAATGTGCAGTTCGAAGGCTACCTGGCGTGACTTCAGACTCCGTCTATAACAAGCAAACGTTTTGAGTTTCTCCCCAGTATGGTCGCCACTATGTTAGCACTCAAATCTACCTCAGGCTGAAATGAAGTAAAACTCAAGGCTACATCAAACCACGCTCGGCCTCGTAGCTAGCCCTACGAGGACAGGAGAGGGCTCTCTCCGTCAATCTCGAGAAAATAAGCAATAGGATGCGAGATGACTTACAATAAGAACTGATTTTAGGCTAGTAAAGAGATAGGTATGTTTGGTTTTTGGTTTTTTGGGTTTTCGCTGGAGTAATGGGAAAACAAGTTTTGGGTCCGGGGATAAGGTCAGACCTTTGCAGAGTTCAAGCTGGGGCGAGGTAGGTGATGATCTTGATGTTTTAAATTGGATATATGGATAGATTAGACCGACGAGGAGCTGAAGAGGGCAAAGAAGAACTTGGATCCTCTCCAAACAGCTGAAAACATATAGAACTAACTGAATTCAAAGGATAAGCACTGTAAACAATGGATTCAACCTTAATCACTCATTCAATTTAGTTCAGAAGCATAATGAAAGGATGGCATACATTAAACATGAAGAAACTTACAGTAAACAAAGGAGAAACATCATCAAGAACAGAACACCACAAGGATCCCAACAAGTCTTGCAAAACCCCTGATCTTTCCTTAGCCAAAATATGAAAAGTATGTACAATAGTATCAAAAGTATCCCAAGAGTCCAACCTGTAGAATGCCTCAGAAATTACAATATATAGATCACTCTAACCCCTTTCCCCACCTCTGGGGGTCGAATTCCCTCTTCAGGGATCAGTTTCAACCAATTCTAATCATGGAACTACAATCTAGGCAGCTAACAACTTGCCTCTAAAAGAGTGGAAACTGATCCATTACATGATTTTTTTACTCATTTGAGAGTGAATCTTCTAGAAGAGATAAAAACAAGCCAAAGTTACATGCCAAACATGAATTTACATCATAAAAACCCAAGAATTCTATCCATAGGCAAAACTGGTCCAAAATAGGCGAAATACTGAGCTGGCAGCTGAAAAACTCAAAAAATTCTCAAGGTGGGTCGCTCCTGAACTGCGTGGGTCGCTCATGTTGCAGGCTGATTTTGAGGTAGCTCCCGACATCCAAATTGAGCTCATGATAGCTCGTTGGAAAGCCCTGGATGTCTACTTTCCAAAACAAGTGGAATTTCTGAATTTGGAGTTGATTTGACCCCTCAAAACTTCATTCTCCCAGAGGTACTTCATGCTAGTGCAAAAGGTGGCAGCAAGGTGTTTTTTATAGTGTTTTTGAACTGTTTAACCATCCAGATTTTGTTGAAATGCTAAGTTGACTTCAGAGGATGTATATTTAACCATGAAAAATCCAAAAATGTAAAAATCTCCTCCAGCAAGTGCCTCAAAAAAATGCGAGCGCAAGAGCGCGCGACCCACCTAGCTACAAAACCTGTTTTTAAGACCAAAAATTTGGAAATGACAAAATTTTCTCCGAATTTGCCCAAATTCGGAGCGGAGGTCCTCCATCATGTGTCTTGCCCATTCAATGAAGCCTCGGCCAAAATCCGAAGTGGATTAGGCCTTTTCCGCCGTTGAAGTGCCTTGCGCAACCTCCTCTTCATGATCTTCATCCTCGCTTTGCAAACATGCACGCGAGCCCAGTAATGGCCTTTCATGTGGCGAAGCATGTCTTTGTCTCGATTGGCCTTCGCCAACAACTTCTCCGGATGTATATTCACCCGCGTGAGTACAGTATCTCTGTCAGCTGGTGTCATGTCACCGGGCCTCTTTCGATTCCACTGCCTATCCTCACGGATTTGGCGCACCTCATAAAATGTGAGCTCATCCTCGAGCTGTTTGTTGCGCTGCTCTAAATAGTTAATCACCCAATGAGCCTTCTGCAATTGGTCTTTCAGCTGGTCATTCTCGGCCCTTTGCTCTTGGATGACTTCCCTCAGCTTCGAGCTAGGAGAGCCCGTATCAACATCAATGACTGTCATATCGGTGTCCCGGCCTCCTGATGGGCCCTCATCATGCATGGGCCTCTTGCCCCTGTCTTGTACCTGTACCTGCACTGAAGAAGAAAGAGAGACCCTTTCCACATCACGTGGAGATAATACTCGCCGTGTCGATGAAGTCGGCGGGACCCCTTCCACCTCACGTGGAGATAGTACCCGTCGTGTCGCTGCAAATAAGGCCCTATGGCCTCGCTGATATGTCTGAACCAAAGGAGTAATGATATGCCCAACCTCAAGCATGTCCGGCTGGTGTGAGGGCTCTCCTGCATCATAAACTGCCTCAGGAGGTTGCTGTGGCACTCTGAAAAAGTCTCTAGAAATGAAATCCTCCCAAGTGATGCCCTGCTCTTCCAACTGGTGTGACACCAAGATTTTGATCAAAGCGAAATGATATATACTCCTGTACTGCTGCACTGGGCTCGTCTTCTTCTGCACAAATGTAACCATCTTCTCCATGTTGCGGTATATGAAATAAGGAATATTCATCATACGCACCCTTGTGAAGTGCATCAGCAAACGAACATGATATGAGAAAAGACGAGCATACCTGCCCTCACAACTAAAATCCTGAATGATGAGCCTCATGAGTGGTGCATACTCATCTCTCAAGAATCGGAATGGAAAGACTCTGCCCAAGTAAGCCACATATCCAGTTTTAATGTATGGCTCATAATGAAATTTCTCTAACTGCTTACCCTTGCTCCATTTCTCGCCTATGTTCGGTATGCCAGTGGCTTGAGCAATAGTCAAAGGCGATATAATGAAATCAACCCCAGCAAGATTTACCCGATCACCCCGCAAATGAAGAACAAACAGACGTGCTAATTCACGATGAGGTCGGGTTTGTACAACCATCTCACAAAACCTGAAACATGACGAGAACCGTAAACAATCCATAGCTAATGGACATGCCTGCAACCGAGCCAAAGAAGTAGGCTCCTCTCTGCGATGATCACCACTTCTGTTTTCTCTGCGGGAACTCCGTGGCACATTACCTCCAGCCACCGAATCACTGCCTAACCCTGGCTCATATTCTGACTCTGTCTCTGACATATCTCTGATTAAACTTTTGGCAATGTGTATGCTGATATGAATGCAGTGAAAGCAAAATTAGGATGTATGTTTAACTCTCAACCAATATCCCACGCCAAAACACCATCCAGGAATCAAATTATGGATAAAATCTCTGTTTCAAATGGACTGAAAAGGCACCATCTCTGTTTTGAATGCAAATGGAATTTTTACCAAATAGGAGCAGGCAACCTTCAAAAGTTTGGACACATCTAGTCAAAAGAGAGCATGGTATTTAACAGTGACATGTTTGTCTACGAGTTATGAGCATAAAGGTTTCAATGGGCCATTCGAAACAAAGACATGAGCATATGCTAACATTGGGCAATGTGACTCATTACAAACATGAAGAATGTGACTCAAAAGGTTTAAACATGGCATAACACTAACAATGGTAGTAGTGGTATTATGGGTATGATAACAAATTGATTTTGACTTTGTATAGAAGGCTGGCCATATCACTGTTTAAAATATCAAACACACTCTTTACACCATTCATTTTCGTTGCAAACCCTGAAAACAATAATCTTATAACAGTGGGGCTTTAAATCCTTCATTTGCATATTAGAAATCACCCTTGATGACAGAAATATGTTTGAAAACCCCAAGTGATTGATGAAAACCTATTTTGAAGGCAACTGGAGTCGATTCCGAGCCAATCTGGGCGCTCAAACTCAATTCCAAAACTCTGTCTCTGTTTGGGTCGCGCAGGCTCTGTTTGGGTCGCGCAGCCCAGGTGGGTCGCGCACCTGCAAACCCACAATGCTAAACTGAGTCTGCGTGGGTCGCGCATCCCAGGAGGGTCGCTCTGCCTCAAGTTGGGTCGCGCAGCCCTAAAACTCTGTCTACGGCCTTCAAAATTCTGAAATCGCCCTTCAACTTTGCAAATACGATTTGGGAGGAATGAAATCGGTTCAAATGAACTTGTTTGGCTTTATTCATCTCACAAATATCTTGACAATCAGATTTTATTTCAAATCTAATTCAAAACCCATATTACAAATGTTTTTGTAATTTTTCACTTTGGCTTTTTCAAATACAAACTTCCTTTGGCTTTTTCTGAGATCGATACTAATGATTTTGCTGTCTTCTTGCAGGGATATGACTATCTTGGCTAGAGAAAAGACCAGGGGTCTGCTTTTACAATGTCTTCATGGTGGAACAATTACAATTTATTACAAAATGATAATGACAAATTTCTAGTTCCAAAACAGGGTTTTGGACTAGAAATATATTTTTTTTTTAAAATGCTGATGATAATAAAAATAGAAATTCAAGTACTGGACCTTCCTCACCTTGCAGGCTTTATGACTAGTGTATAAATGACTCAAAAACCCTAGATACCAAGACCTAGGACACTTATTGACAATTTAATGACCTCATACATAATGACAATAACTATGAATAATTTTTTGAGGAAAAATTTTTAAAATAGCGCTGCAGGTATAGTATGAGGAAACACAAGATGACACAACCCTTCGTCAGTTTCGTGGCATGATCCTAGTGATATGCAAAGAAGTGAAACAAGTGAGACACCTAATAATGAATATGCAAAAGACGAAATGATCACTGACGGAGGGCAGCAAGGGCTGACTCTAACAAGTTCTAGCCTCTATTTTTCTTTTGGTGCCTCCAAGGTGGGGCATCGTGGGTATGAGAACGATGCTCGTTATTCTCATACATACAATATGGTATTGGATCCATCCTCCCCAATCTCCATCATTGTTTCATATGGAATCTGGGAATTGGATTGCACTAGTGCGCAGAATGCATCTCTATATTAAGGGATTTTGGGGCAATGATGTGTATAATCCCTATAATTTGCACATATGGCACATGCATGGTTGGTACATAATTCATTAATTTGTACATTTGGGACCTTTTCTCTAGTAGGTGGATTTTGGGTTATAGTAATAGTTGTGGCATGTAGAAGAGATTTAAAATCCTCTAACTTTGGGCAAGTGTTGGTAGGATGGCCAACTCCATTACATAACGCACAAGGTACAGATGTCCTAGGAATCTTAGAAGCATCCACATTTTTCCATTTTTCCTTATCCTTTTTAGTGGCACATGCTAGTGTCTCTACCGGTGCTTCCTGAGTCATGATGGCCTCCTTGGAGGTAAAATTAATCACACTTGTAGAAGTGATACCTTCATTTCCTAACATGGCCAATGGGAACAAATACCAAACCAGTATCCTGAGAGCCATGTTTGGTAATGTAAGGGTTTCCACTACTTGGTGCGAAACAAAACCAGGCGGGGGATATAAAAAGTGGGTTTGGGTGATGGAAAATGGGGGAAAGGATGATTTAGCAGTGACAACACTCGTGGTGTCGAGCCTTGGTTCCTGACTTGATTGGGTGTTTGATGAAATCATCATGCACACTACCACTCCTATGGTTGCTGGATATTCTAGTGAAAACACAAGAGGTTCTCTAAGGTATGTTCTTAGGAGCATGGATGGTTTGAATTGACCAGGAGTGAACTCTGTGTATGGTGTAACCAACTTCACATATGGTAGCACACCGTCAAGGGCGGTTACTGGTTTTTTCTCATAATATGTGAGTTGGTCGAGAGTAACAAATTTCCCTTCATGAGGAAACATCATTACTCTAAATACGAAGGATGCTACAGTAATCATTACATACATATAACTCCATCTAAAATGGATGTTATAATCCATTTTTGGATCTAAAACTTCAATGCCAATGAACCAAGTCTCGCATGCCAGATGTACTGGTACGTATTGAAATAGACCTACATGGGCAGAAGGGTGCCCATTATATTATCTAAGCATGATGTCGGATGGTTTTATTTATGGAGATCATAACTTATATGAAATAATTTTTGACAGAATACATGTGGATGCCCCTTCACCCACAATGCAACAATGAATGGTGATGTTCTAGATTGAAACCCATATTTGAAATGCGAATAGAGAAGGGAGTTATGGGCTCACTTTATCTAAGTCAAAAACCATTAAGTGGAAATCAGAAGGGTTAATCGTGACTAATATGGAAATTAGGGATTTTTTTAGGCTAAGAATGACTAGAGGACTTCTAATGCTAGCATAGCTAAGGAGGATTGAGCCAATTCATCGACTATGTTGTAGTTATGAGCAACTTTTGACTTATGTCATGTGTGTCTAATGGGATATTTAACTATTTTTGGCATATTTTCTATAGCTACCCGAGGGATGGTCAATGGTGCTATAGGCATTCTCGTGCTTGAGGAATATTGTTTGGTTTCTTGGGGAGCTTCATAATTTATATTTCACGTGTGTAAGCCTGCCATCTAAATATTCCAATTAGATTTTTTATGAGTTTTTGCTCTAGTATTGGTTTTCTCGGGTGGTTGATGTTGTTGGGTATTAAAAAATTGATGGGGGGGAGGTTCGTGCATTACTACAGGTTTCTAGTTTTTCCATCTGTTTCCCTTATTACCATATATTCTTTTCAACTTAGAGAGCTAAGGAAAGTGGTGGGTGTAATGACTGTATTACCCACACATGGTACAATAATGATTTGTCCTTAGATTAATAGTCTTGTTTTTCCTTTGATATTTATTTTTGGTTTGTTCCTGGTTCTGATTTTGGTTGGGGTTTCCCCCAGCTTGTATTCATGAACAAAACTAACCAACACATAGCCAATTCTCAGCCTCTAGAAAACCTACCTTGCTTTTGCAATCCCTGATGAATGCAATCCCTAAAATATAGAAATTTTTGCTTTCCTTTACTGTGAAAGTATCATGGGAACTCTAATGGGTATTTGGTTGGAAGTGTGCAAACCAATAATTTTACAACTAATAGTCAACTTCCCTTTCACCTAGAACTCAACTGGGTCTCCACTGGATCTGACATGCATGCAACTAATAATAGGAAATCCTCAGTTGCATGAGAGATCACTGATTGTCAATTAATTAATATTTAATTCACTAGATCTCTCACTAGTGTATCTTTAGTTACAACTAGCACAACTGAGTTTAACTCACTTAACCAAGTTAAAATATTTACAGCTTGCATTAACTAATGCACCACTGCACTTCAAACTCTGCTACAACTAGAATTACTTTGCATTCCTCACCAACTACCTCTAACTTGAAATTCACTAGCTAACTAAATTTATCACTTTCAGTTAACTCATTCAAGTCCACATTGAGAATAGATTACATTATAATGTCCATCTTAATTAAGGGATAATCAAAATATACATGTGTTATCACTGGAAAATATTACAAGCAAACGTGAAATTATTTAATGTAAGATAGAAGGATTTATAGGGCTGAGAGACATTAGAGAATCTAAAAGTATTTAAAAAATCTCTAAGGTCTGAGAAAAAATAAAATTTGAACTAGTCAAATATGCTTTTCCGCACAAAATCCTTTGATAAGTGTACCCTTGTGCGCCTTTTGAGCCAAAAAGAATGCAATCCTGGGAGTGGTGAAATTCACTTTCCAGGACCAAAAAAGCACACTCTAGGACATTGATTCCACACTTAAATCTTCCTAATGACAGCCACCCAAGCCTCCTTAGGACATGAAGGGAGAACACAATGGAATAAATGTGGCATAGAATGGAACCACCCTCCTCTCTTGGGTCACCATCCACAATGTACCAAGAGAGGGAAGGAGGATTTGAATTCTCCTATAAAAGGCCACCAAGAGATGAACAACTTGAGAGCACATTGTTATGGTGGCCAGAATTTCCCCAAGCAACACCAACAGTGTGTGATCCAGAGTAGAAATAGAGTGGACTCAGTTGTTGACCATCCAAAAACTCCAATCCACCATAGCAGAAAGAGGAAGACTTTGCGCCAAGGAAGCTCATAAGTAAAGACATCCTTGCATCGTGAAATAGAACCCCAAGTTCTAAGGGCCCCTTGGTAAGTGGGTTAAAGTTTCATCCTCATTTCCTACCAGCACTTAATAAGAGGGGACGTAAGCACTGTCATTTGGATTATTGAAGTTGAATGACTCTATTTAGATATTTTGTGTTACTTATTTTCATTTTACTTTAATTTTTGTATTTGAATATGCATACTATTTCTTTATCTAGTATGTTTATTTTCTAGCATGTTCGAGTAACTTGCTTGAATCCATATATTTTATGCCTATGACCAATAACTTAAGAGGGAATACCACACCCCTTAAAACTCCCTCTCAACAAGAAAGGGATTATCCTTCACCCTAATCTTGTCTCTATGGTATTCGAATTTGATCCTGGTGGGTGCCTTCGTCAGAATATATGCATCCTGATCTTCCGTGGGAATGTGCTGAAGCAACATCATCCTTCTCTACACCCAATATCTAAGATGATGGTACCAGATATCTATATGAATTAGGGGAATTTTGAGTTCTAAAATAGGCCTGCTAAGGAAATTATAAAATAATAGTGGAAATAATAAAAGAAGATTTGATTACATCATCAATTTTAGAGGGAAAAAAGAAAAAAACTACTTATTCAACTCATATCTCCCGAAGTGTTTACTCAAATTTCGAGTGGGAGTAATCTTTGGATGCAAAATCTAATTCCTCATTCAAGGAGTACCCATGTTGCATACTTTCGATGGATCCTTCTACATAAAAAATGAGAAATACATACAAAACATGATTGCAATCACATTTTTTGCTATATTTCTCATTTTTCATGTAGCATAGTCCATCAAAAGTATGCAACATGGGTACTACTTGGATGAGGAATTAATTGTTTCATCCAAAAGTAGTCTCGCTTGAAATTTGGGTAAACAATGTGGGAGATAAGTTGAAAATATGAGTTGGAAAAGTATTTTTATTATTATATTATTTTTTAATATTTTTACCCTTTTACTTAAAAAATGGTGAATCATCCCCAATGGTTGACATCATCATCTTGAATCCTAGTTGATCAGGTGATCATCTCTAAGAGGAAAAAAATTCTCAAAATTGGAACTGCTCAAAATTGGTTGCAAACTGAACGACCGAATAGGCCTCGTTGCTGTGATTCTGGTGTTGCAAAAGAGACCCAAATCCGATGTAATATGAATAATATATTGAAGTTATAAAACACCGAATAACCTTCAAGACAAGATCTTTGAACTCAAAAATTTGTCATCTTCAGAAAATTTTTATGGAAAAAATTTATTTTTTTTGTATGGTTTTGGGAGCTATCAAAGGGTGCCACGTGGCCTGCCCGGAGGGTGCCATGTGGCCCCAGGCCCAAGGTTCAAATTTTGTTTAAAAAATATTTTGGTGGGAAGACCTGACCCAACTTGAACAGAGTCAGGTTGATAGCAGGATGCCCAGCCTTTACCCACATTTTCATTCAATTAGCTATGCATATAAAATGCATCCCAAATCTCTGCCCAATTAAAACTTCAAGTCTGAGAAAATTCATTTAGTTTTGCGGAAGCTTTCATCTCATAACATATACTCTCAACGCATACAAGGCTCTTCTATAAAACCCAATAAATCTCATTCCTCGAATGAAAATTAATTATCAACCAAACCAAAATCTCATTTCAGATATGTAGTCCTCAAGCCACTTCAACTCTTTGAAGAAATTACTTACAATAGTGCACAATGATTTTTCTTTTAATGTTGAATACTTTGTCCCTATGCAATAAAGCCTTTGTAAATTACAATAATGTAAATCCACAAAGAAATAACAACAGAGAATACCCCCTGCTCCTCTTTCCAGATTCCAATCCCCCCAGTATAGAGTATAGCCTCTACATAAATAGATTGCAGATCCAACGCCTCCACTTTCATGAGTTTCTGAACTGATACAATAGTTTTCTCTAAATTTTGAACAATAGCCAAGTTAAAAATGACAAATTTCCTTTTCCAGGTCTGCATTCATTTCTTATTGATATATGTATGGTCAATTGGCATTACAACTCCCAACTCCAATAAATACATAACACAACCATCAAATCAAACATATGCTCAGCTTTGGACTCTAGTGGAAGGCATATACAATGCTACTTATAACCAGCAAAAAAACCTCTGCCTTCATAGTTTGTTCATTCTAACTGTGCCATCAACACCGTTCTTGGTTTCCCATGAACACATTCTAAATTCCGCCATTTTTTTTATTAACCTTTGTTCCTCAACATATTACTCATTCAAGGTTCAATCGACCCCATAATTACCAGTCTTCAAGCTTCTATTATGCCTTTGTCCCATGTCGTCGATTCACAAAATTTGAATCGACTGTGATTTTCTTGAGCGGCCTTCATCTCTCATCTAAGCGTGGGTTAGTTCTAGAACCAATGTCTATGGATCAAGTCTGCAATTAACCCCCCACAACACGATTTCCAAACTTTGGTTGGACACATCATTTGACTTCAAACAATCCGCCCATTTCTAATTGAAGGCTCCTTTCTTCAGATCTGATATATTCAGACATTGAATTCAACATTGAACTCAATTCTCTCCATGTCAGAACTCAAAACACCTCAACTGCAAATTATAATAAATCAGTTCCATTAACATTATTTAAACCATGAACATTCTTGCTGCATTCTATTTGAACTTAGTTCAATCAAACCTTCCTTCTCCGTGAGCATGAATCGATCTCAGATATAAGAATCAAAGTTCTCGATTTCCTTGAGAAATCCCACAGAAATTAGTATAATTTTGATACCAATTTCAACAAGGACCCAACGCCCGTTGATTTTCTCCAACCTTTTGCATAGAATTAATCCTCCACGAATTTTCTGTATTGTGGCTTTTAAACACTTAATCGATATCGATTAATACAAATCGATTCCCTCATGCATTCAGTCCCAAAATCATGATAATTGACTTCGATTTCCCATTAGAACAGAGCACCATTAAAAAACCCAATCACATACAGGATTACAATTTCATCCTTTTACACAAAGATTCATATTACACATTACCCATACAATTGCGTCTTGAAATGAATCAACACACAGAGTTTATCACACTGGTTCTCATACATTTTCTTATTGAAATTCGAAGCTCACTTACTCAGAATTTAAATCAATTTATACTCATGTAAAACAAAACAGATTCTTTCATTCATATAATGAAATCACTTACAAAATTCTTCTCATCTTTGCCAGATCTTCAATCGATGGCCCTTTCAACTTCTAAAGACTGAATTCATGCACTCTATAGCCCTCTATCCTACTCTCGTTTGCCTTTGAGGCTTATTAATTTATACAATTTTGGATGAACCAATTTAGTTTCAAATCCCTTCAATAACTCAACAAAGTCCTCAAATATCTCAACAAGCCCTACAATCTATATTTATCCCTAAAATATTGAAACTAAATCTAACTTAGGCTTCATAATTAATTCTTAAATATCTAAAATCTAATTTCCATCATGTTCTCCAATTATTTGGAAACATTAACAAATTATCACAATAATTAATTAAAATAACTCCAAAAAGCCCATTAATTATTACATAAAAACAATATTCACTCAAAAACATAAGACCCCCTATGTTTAATAAAATACAAATTATTTTCCTAAATCTAATGCCCCTACATCAGACTCCCAAGGTTGAAAATGATCATGATCTCCTGATCATGTGTTTTAAGTCTTTGTCTCCTTAGATCCCACACTTTGTTTTGCAACTGATCATCCACTGCAACATTCTTTTTTTGTACTCTTCCAGTCTTCCATACTTTTATGTTGCATCTTCCCGCTTGCTAAACTTTCACAGTCTGTGATTGTCTTCCTCTTGTTGCTGCTGCTTCTCTGCTTTCTTGCTGTTGTCTGATTCTGAGACACTTTCACCATCAGCTTTCTTATCAGTTTAATTTTTTGATCTAATTTATCTTCTGACTGCTAGATACTGCTTCCTCTTGATTGTTAAACTTCTACTTTTTCTTTTGCTTTTTCTTGCTGAGTTCTTACTGCCACCTTTTCTTCCACCCTATCATCCATACCCTCTTGTCTTCTGCAACAAAAAAACTCTTCCTGATTGTCATTTATGACAATTCCTTCTTCCTCTACCTTCAACAATTCTTTGGATTGGTATTTAAATTTCCAGTCACTATCATAATTTATTTTTTCCTCCTGGACTAGACATTCCTTAGTCCTTCCATCAGTACCTGCAATAAATAGACAAACATCAAAGTTACAAAATCTTTGTGTCTCTTCCTCTTCTGGAAACACTTTAATCTGCTGCTCTATTAATCCTTCCAGCAACACTTCAATCTGCTACTCTGTCATCAACACATTAGTATGCTGATCCCGATCCTTCAAATCATTCTTGAGACTGTCAGTTAGTCTCACCTCAACATAATCCTCTTCAAGGATGTCTCCTTGCACTGGTTCATAAAAATGAACCTCTTCATTTCTATTCATCTCTGTTTTTACACTTTTAACACTTATCCTCTGTGCTTCTAGTCTCTTCTCTAGAATAGTTGACTCATGCCATAAACCTGTCATCTCCTTTAAGAAACTCTCTGTGCAATATTCACTACCTTCACAAGCCAAGCTTTCTGATGTCACCATCTCTTCAGTTGTCATCATAACAGAATTCTGATCCTCAACCTCTGCAATAAGCTCAGTTATCTTTCCATCACTTTGTAATTTCCATTTAATAAAAACATTTTTTCATAATCAACATTATTAACAAATTGATCATCATCAAATACAATTTCATTGAAACAATTTTTTTCACAAAAAAAGGAATTTATGAATTCCTTTTGTTGCAGTAACTCAATCTGATCCTCTTCTAAAAGATAATAGTCATCATATGTGACTTGGAAACCTTCAGCTTTATTGAATACAGTTTCATCATGTGCACTGTCTTCTTCAACACCTACATTCACACACAACTTCTCAATTTCAAAACCATAAGACCCCATGGTCTCATTTGACGATTTGATCATCAAATCCTCCTACTGTTCCAAGTCCTCTATACGTTTCAGAAATTCTTCAATGGTATTTTATTCAGTTTCTTTGAACTGTCCAATTGACTGCTCAATTTCCAGCTTCTGGCCATCATCACAACTTAAACCTCCTCTACTTGCAATATGTTGGAAAGAAAAACCTTTCCCCAACTATGTATGGACATTCACAAAATATTTGGCTATCTCATTTTCCTCCTTAGTGAAAACATCAGTAGTTTTTCCTTCTCCAAATTCCTTTCCTGCAAACATACAAAATTGGTCAGATGTAAAGCCATTTGACCTCTTCGTCTAGCTTGAATTTTTAGTATTCAAGTCCTTCTCCAAATAATCAATCATCCTGAGTACTCTCTCTTTCTGTTGAGCATGTGTCATCTACTCTTTATTCATATGTAGCCTGCACCACTTCACTCTCTTCTTCATGAGCCAACCTACTTTCTGGCTTTCCTCTATCATCATCTACAATTTTTTGAATTTCTCCCTAAGCTCAGCTACCTCTTTCTCATACTTTTCCTGATTTAACTGCCTCTGCATGCCATCTATCTTGGCATCCTCTTTCTTCATCTTTATTCCATTGTGGCCTCTCTCAGAACCTCTGCAATCTCTGCTATGACTATTAGTAGTCATATCTTCCTTTATGAGTCTTCACTCAATCATCATGGGCTGCACTGAGACCTCTGCAATGACAATTCCTCCTTGTCACAACTTACCTCACCAATCCTCCCCTCAGATTTGGTATTTTGGCAAGTATCGATCCTCTATCTGGAACCCCTTGATCATCCTCTCTGCTCCTTCAGGCTTCACTCCTCCGCACCCTTTCAAGAACACGTCTGTTCTTTGCATCCAACCTCTGTTGGAATTTCTCCAGGTTCTGCCACAATATTTTTTATCTTTAGAAACCTTCACTGGCTTCCTTCATCACTTCTTTTCAAAGCTGTGATCTTCTTGCTGAGATGCTCCTCACTTGCCTGCAATCTACATTGTACAAACAATATCTTCAAACAAAATCGGAATTACCTCACCTTCAAGGCTTGTTCAACATCCAACTACACTTGTTTCTATAATTTCTCCCAATGCTCTGCTGCACTGCCTGTTGTCCTATCATATTTAGATCTGATAACCTTGCCTTCATCACTATACTTGTATGCTTATTAAAATCTGCAATCAATTTAAACAGATTTAAAACCTCAAACTTTCCTCATTGCTAAAATACACATGCATTCAGAAAAAATAATTTTCAAACGAGGTATTCTAGCTCTGATACCACCTGGTAGCAGGATGCCTTGCCTTTACCCACATTTTCATTCAATTAGATATGCATATAAAATGCATCCCAAATATCTCCCTAATTAAAACTTCAATTCTGGGCAAATTCATTTAGTTTTGCATAAGCTTTCATCTCATAACATATACTCTCAACGCATACAACGCTCTTCTATAAAACCCAATAACTCTCATTCCTCGAATGAAAATTAATTATCAACCAAACCAAAATCTCATTTCAGATATGCAGTCCTCAAGCCACTTCAACTCTTTGAAGAAATTACTTACAATAGTGCACAATGATTTTCCTTTTAATGTTAAATACTTTGTTCCTATGCAATAAAGCCTTTGTACATTACAATAATGTAAATCCACAAAGAAATAACAATAGAGAATACCCCCTGCTCCTCTTTTTGGATTCCAATCCCCCCAATATAGAGTACAGCCTCTACATAAATAGATTGCAGATCCAACGCCTCCACTTTCACGAGTTTCTGAACTAATACAATACTTTTCTCTAAAATTTGAACAACAGACAAGTTAAAAATGACAAATTTGCTTTCCCAGATCTGCATTCATTTCTTATTGATATACGTATGGTCAGTTGGCATTACAACTCCCAACGCCAATAAATACATAACACAACCATCGAATCAAACATATGCTCAACTTTGGACTCTAGTGGAAGGCATATATAATGCTACTTATAACCAACAAAAAAAACTCTGCCTTCATAGTTCATTCATTCTAACTGCGCCATCAACACTGTTCTTAGTTTCCCATGAATGCATTCTCAATTATGCCATTTGTTTTATTAACCTTTGTTCCTCAACATATTACGCATTCAAGTTTCAATCGACCCCAGAATTACCAGTCTTCAAGCTTCTGTTACGCCTTTGTCCCATGGCATCGATTCATTAAATTTGAATCGACTGTGATTTTCTTGAGCGGCCTTCGTCTCTCATCTAAGCGTGGGTTAGTTCCAGAACCAATGTCTGTGGATCAAGTCTGCAATTAACCCCCCACAACACGATTTCCAAACTTTGGTTGGACACATCGTTTGAACTCAAACAATCCGTCCATTTCTAATTGAATGCTCCTTTATTCACATCTAATCTATTCAGACGTTGAATTCAACATTGAACTCAATTCGCTCCATGTCAGAACTAAAAACACCTCAGCTGCAAATTATAATAAATCGGTTCCATTAACATTCTTTAAACCACGAACATTCTTGTTGCATTCTATTTGAACTTAGTTCAATCCAACCTTCCTTCTCCATGAGCATGAATCAATCTCAGATATAAGAATCAAAGTTCTCGATTTCCTTGAGAAATCTCACAGAAATTAGTAAAATTTTGATACCAATTTCAACAGGGACCAACGTCCATTTATTTTATCCAACCTTTTGCATAGAATTAGTCCTCCACGGAATTTCTGTATTGTAGCTTTTAAACATTTAATTGATATCGATTAATAAAAATCTATTCCCTCATGCATTCAGTCTCAAAATCATGATAATTGAATTCGATTTCCCATTAGAATAGAGAACCATTAAAAAAACCCAATCGCATACAGGATTACAATTTCATCCTTTTACATAGAGATTCATATTACACATTACCCATACAATTGCGTCTTGAAATGAATCAACACACAGATTTTATCACACCGGTTCTCATACATTTACTTATTGAAATTTGAAGCTCACTTACTCAGAATTTAAATCAATTTATACTCATGTAAAACAAAATAGATTCTTTCATTAATATAATGAAATCACTTACAAACTTCTTCTCATCTTGGCCAGATCTTCAATCAATGGCCCTTTCAACTTCTAAAGATTGAATTCACGCACTCTACAACCCTCTACCCTGCTCTCTTTTGCCTTTGAGGCTTATTAATTTATACAATTTTGGATGAACCAATTTAGTTTCAAATCCCTTTAATAACTCAACAAAGTCCTCAAATATCTCAACAAGCCCTACAATCTAGAATTATCCCTAAAATCTTGAAACTAAATCTAACTTAGGCTTCATAATTAATTCTTAAATATCTAAAATCCAATTTCCCTCATGTTCTCCAATTATTTTGAAACATTAAAAAATTCCCACAATAATTAATTAAAATCACTCCAAAAAGCCCATCAATTATTACATAAAAACAATATTCTCTCAAAAACATAAGACCCCCTATGTTTAATAAAATACAAAGTATTTTCCCGAATCTAATGCCCCTGCATCATGGGTCACCCTAAACGTATTCATGCAGAGCTAAATGCATTCGGGTCAAAAGGAACAGGTCTCATGTAGAGGTAAACAAGTTGGGTTGGGCTAGTCATTTCATTGAATGTGTCGTCGGGTCGTCGTGAGAAGTTTAAACAACGGGTGGATTTTTAGGTGTTAAGCCCTCAGGACTAAGGGCTATAGGCCCCACGACCACAAGCAGTAACCAAGGGCTAAGCTCCATACAACTGGCGGAAATTTGTGGATTAAGAACTTGGGTACTAGCCCGCAGCCACGTGACTTGCAAGCTATGACCAAGGGTGCAGACTTGACACTAACCGCTAGCATAAATCGTCTCTGAAAATCTAGCATGTGAAGGCACAGTTATCTGACAGTTAAATTTATTGCCTCCGCCAATTTTAGCGCGTGGTTTCGACATTTTCAGAGATTCTGCCTTTCTGGTGGAGCTAACTAGAGTTAGCCAAGTTTAGTGGAGGTTTTTGAGGGCCACTAGGAAAAATATTGTTGGGATCATAACTTTCTCCATATTCAACCAAATTAGAAAACAAATTTAGTAAATTTTGGGTATTTTGATCATTATGGAGCCATTGGGATAGGTTGCAGAGCCAACAGAGGTGTTTTTAAGCCATTTTTCCTTCAGGGAAGATTGGAGAGCCATCACGGCCATGAGGGAAATGGAGTTGCATTGGGCTACACTTCATTGTTTGAGGTGAAATAAAAGCCATACTTAGGTTATTTCTGTCTTTTGAATTCATTTTCATAGTTGTTTCGGCCTATTTAGGCTCATTTCTCACTTTAAAACCAATTTGAGAAACCTAATAGAGCAAGGACATGCCAATTGGGAGCCTTGGACCAGAAAGATGTAGCCCAAGAGGGGCGAACTTCCTCATCATGTTGCTGTGTTGTTATGGTGAAGCCATTTTTCTATGTATTTTTCATTCAAAATGTTAAACAGAAATCTTAACTAACATTCCCTCACACATAAACTCAAAAATAGTTACCAAAAACACTTTGTTTAATTTGAAAGACATGACAAACACTTTTCACACTTAATTACATGGAAATGAATACTTTCAACAACAGATACAAATAGCTTCATTTTCAGATCAATTGGTATCAAAGCTAATGTTTTTAGCCTTAGGAGCTAGATTTTTAATCAGCATTTGTTTTGTGCAAAGATATAGTTGATTGTTTGCAAGTTTTGATGCTTACTAGGCTTAAACTCAAGAGAGGTGAAGGACATTTGGTTGGTGTACAAAGTAATCCACAACTATGAAGGGTCAGAGAGCCACCTCCAAGAGACATAGAAGTAGCTTCAAGCATCTCTTAAACAGAGGGAGAAGCTCCTGAAGAAATGGATCCCAAGGAAGAAGAATGGGTATTCTGAAATTTTTTTTTGACATGACTGAGATGCTGAGGATACTCTACCAAGAGAGGAATGATGGGCTTGTTGGAGAAGGGTCTAAACATTAGAAAGAAGGAGAGGGCTCTTTATGAGGAAATAAAAGTGATGATAAGTCAAAGAAATGACATAGAGGAAATGGTGATCCACCATCCCCATCTTCATCCTCTTCCTCTACTTCGTCATCCTCAACTTCGGTGAATCAATATCACAAGTCTAAAACCACTGGTAAAAATCCATTTTTAAAGCTTGATGTCAAATTTGAGTTGCCTATGTTTAACGGTGAAGTCAATGCATAGAAACTTGACAATTGGATAAGACAGTTGGAATTTTACTTGAGGATACATAACCTTCATGATGATGACACCAAGATACAATTACCCTCTTTGAGAATGGATGGATTAGCATTGGTATGGCGAGAAGACAAAACCAAGGATGAAATTAAAAAACATGGTAAGATCACTTTATCATGGGTTGAATTTATTACTGCAATTAAAAAGAAATTTAATCCATTAGCTCATTTACACAATGCTATCATGAACTAGCAAAACTTCAAACAGCTTAAGGGACAAAATGTACAAGACAACACCCAAGATTTTAGGAGAAGAGCACTCTTATTAGGGGTAGACTTAAAAATTCAAGATACTTTGCTGAAATATATAGGTGGTTTGCACAACTACCTTAGACATACTATCCTTATGTTCAATCCTACTAGTCTAGATGAAGTTTGTGTACAAGCTACACATTTAGAGGCTAGAGGGAAAAACACTTTTGATGAGGGTAGAAACAAGAATTTTAAGGGGAAAAGCAAAGATAAAACCTTTAAGGGAAAAGGAGAAAAGAATGCATCTATCAAAAAAGAGGGTCAGAAAGTGATATGTAAACATTTTTCAAGAGAAGGCCATGAAGAGAAAAACTGTTGGAAATTACATCCTAAAAAAATAACTCAGTTTAACAAAAACAAAGGAAAGAAGAAAATTGCATCTACTACAACTATACCACAAGACTTAGGTGATGATTCAAGTGACGAAACCAAAATTGCAGCCATGGGTTTGAAAAGTATGAAGGGAAAGGAAATTGAAACTAAGCCAAGCACTAGTACTTCAAACTGTCATGTACAAGCTCCAAATGAGGAAGGAAGAATTGAATTGTTCCATGTGAGGGTAGTCTTAAAATATACAAAAATTGACACACTGTTTGATAGTGGGTCACAAGAAAATCTCTTTATCAAAAGACTTGGTCAAAAAACTTAAACTTGAGACCATTCCACATCCAAAGCCTTATCCACTTGGGTTGATATGCAAGGATGAAAACTTACAAGTCTCAAGAAAGTGCATATTGTGATTCACAATTACTGTACACTTCATTGACATGGTTGAACTTGATGTAGTACCGCTTGATATATAAGGAATTGTTTTGGGAAGTACTTAATTATTTGACAAGAAAGTGATCTTCCATCTCCATGAAAATAAGTATCATCTCTTTAAATATGGCAAGGAGTTCATTGTCAGAGCACATCGCAAGAAGGAAAATATAGCGATGGTAAATGCGGTACAGGTAAAAATGCTAGTGAATTCTAGTAAGAGTTTTGTACTTCTTATTATTAAGCCCAAGGTTGATGTGAAACATGAGTCATTTGAAATTTTCATTCCAAGCTTAAATCAGATTTATATGATGTTTTTTATGCACATCATGAGATGTTTCAGGAACCGACATGTTTACCTCCTAAAAGGGAGATTCAGCATGAAATCTAGTTACACCAAGATTGTCCTCTTCCTAACATAGGCATGTACCGCATGTATAGCATGGAGAATGCTGAAATAAAGAGACAAATGGAAGATTTATTGGACAAAGGATTCATAACACCAAGCACTTCACCATGTGGGTCACAAATAGTGTTTATTCCAAAGAAAGATGGAACTTGGCGCATGTGTGTGGACTTCAGGGAATTGAACAAGATAACGGTAAAGAATCGTTACTCACTCCCAAGTATAGATGATTTGTTAGATCGGCTGAAAGATGCTAAATATTTCACTAAGTTAGACATATGTAGTGGTTATCATCAAGTTAGAATTGCAAAAAGTGACATTTAGAAGACATCATTTAAAACCAAACAAGGACTCTTTGAGTGGCATGTTATGTCGTTTGGTTTATGCAATGCACCTGCAACTTTGATGTGGGTAATGGATGATGTCTTACGTCATTTTATTGATTATTTTTTTATTGTCTACTTAGATGACATCTTAATTTTCAGCAAGACTAGAGAAGAGCATGTCATGCATGTTAAGAAAGTACTTGATATTTTGAAGAAAAATCAGTTGTTTCTTAAAATGTCGAAGTGTGAATTTGGGAAGACTTCTTTGGTTTATTTGGGACACATAGTAGGAGGAGGTGCTTTGAGAATTGATCCTTCTAAGGTAGAAGCCATTTTGAATTGGCCTACTCCCAAATTTGTTATAGAGGTAAGAATTTTTTTGGGTGTAGCTCAGTATTGGAGGAATTTTATTTCTAATTTCTCTGCCATAGCAGATCCTATCCATGCAGTGACAAGTGTGAAGCGTGTTTTCTAATGGGGAGGCAAGCAAAATAAATTTATAATCTTTGAAAGAGAATATAATTTTAGCTCCAGTCCTTTCATTACCGTACTTGAGACAGCCATTCGATATTTAGACCAATGCTAGTGATTACGCCATTTGTGCAGTTCTCTTACAAAATGGTAAGCCTATCGCATTTCATTCTGAGACATTTAATGGTGCTATTGTGAATTATCCTACATATGATAAGGATTTTTATGAACTGGTACAAAATATAAAAAGTGGAAACACTATTTGATGGGAAAAGAAGCAATTGTTCATACCGACCATCAACCTTTACAGTACTTGCAGTCACAAAGTAAATTACAACAGTCACGACATTTCACATGGATGGGTTTCCTAAAATAATTTCACTTGGTAATAAGGTACAAGAAAGGTATTTTCAATAAATTTTTTGATATTATTTCAAGGCCTATTATTAGTGATACTACTTTACTTAAGAATGATTCTATTGTACATGAGAGCTACATAGAATAGTATGCATCAGATGTTAATTTTAAGGATGTGTATGCTAACTTCAGTGAAGGGAATCATGTTGAGGAGAATGATTATCATTTGCATAATAATTTGTTGTTTCATATGGGCAAGTTATGTATACCACAGGGGGAGAGACTATGCATCATGAGAGAAGCTCATTCTTCTCTTATTGCTGGACATTTCGGGGTAAGCAAAACAGTAGCACATTTATAGAGGTATTGTTATTGGCCTGACATGGTAGATAGTGTTTCATGTTTCATTAGAGGTTGTTCATTATGTGCTACAAGAAATCCTAGCAATAGGAATCTTGGTTTATACACGCCATTTGTCGGTACCTTCTAGACCATGGGAAAGTGTTTCTATAGATGTTGTTGGAGTTCTACCATTATCTAGAACGCGGCACGACTATATTTATGTAGTAGTTGATAGATTCAGCAAGATGTGTATTCATATGCCATGTAAGAAACTATAATTGCTGAAAAAACTGCTGATTTATATTTTCAACATATATGGGTTCATTATGGCTTGCCTACTTCTATTGTTAGTGACATGGATTCCAGATTTGTTGGGAGTTTTTGGTCCAATTTATGGAAGATGATGGACACCAAGTTGAAGAAGGGTACTGATTTCCATCCACAAACATATGGAAAAACAAAGGTAGTGAACAGAACCATTGCACATCTTTTGAGAGGTTATTGCAGCAAGCATCCCAAGCTTTGGGATGAGCACTTGCATTACATTCAGCATGCTTACAACCGGGCCAAGCACTCTTCTACAAATACTTCACCTTTTGAAGCTTGCTTTGGGTATTTTCCTAAGTCACCTTTAGATTTCATACTTGAAAAGGATGTTGCCATTTATGGGCATAGTGACATTGACAAAGCTTGCATGTTCATTGAAATAATTCAGCTCATACATCAGCAGGTTCAAGAGCAACTTGAAAAAAGTCAAGGAAAGTACAAGGAGAGGCATGAAAAACACAGAGTTGATCATAAGTTTCAAGAAGGAGATGAGGTATGGCCACATATTAGTAAGGAAAGAAAGCAAGGACAAGGTAAAAATTTGAAGCCTATTCATTATGGTCCATTCAAGATCCTTAAAAAAGTTGGAAATAATGCTTTTCAACTAGATTTGCCTTCATATATCCAAATGTATTCCGTTGTGAATGTGGAAAATTTACGTTTGTATGAAAATCCTTTAATTTTTTATTATGAAAGTGACATTCAGTTGCCATCCATGGAGGATTTCTCGGAAAAAATTTTGAATGAGCTGAAAGAGGATGCTATCCTTGATAGAAGGACATGCACTTCGAGGAGGGGAAATGTTGATTTGTTCGGGTTGGTCTTAAAGGTAGCAAACCAAGTAAGGCAAAGTGGATGGAGGTGGAAAAGGTGAGGGATCTATACCCTCATATTCTTAATAGGTAATTGAAGGCTTTTGGGGTCCAAAAGCTTCCCAATGGAGAGGTGTAATTAGGTGATCATGTCCAAGAGGAAAAAAATGCTCAAAATTGGAACTCCTGAGAATTCGTTGCAAACTATATGACTGGATAGGCCTCATCGTTAGGATTCTGGCGCTGCAAACAGGACCCAAATCTGATGTTGTATGAAGAAGATATTGAAGTTTTAAAATGCCCAATAAGCTTCAAAATAGGACCTTTGAACTCAAAAATTTGTCATCTTCAGAAAATTTTTATGGAAAAATTTTATTTTTTTTATATGGTTTGGGGACCTGTTAGAGGGTGCCATGTGGCCTTCTTAGAGGCTGCCACATGGCCCCAGGCCAAAGGTTTAAATTTTGTGTTAGGACACCGTAGTTTACAAGATTGCCAAATACAAATGCCGCGGAGCCAACATCAAAACCGCTTTGGAATCTAAGGATCTAGCCCTCCTAGATTTAGAGAGGGATCTCTCTATGTATGTGCTTTGAAGAGGTATTTCTTTAAGCTTTAAATATGATTTTTAGGCTAGTTATGAAGAACGAGGTTTTTGTTTGTTTTGGTTGGAATGAACATCATCAAAAATGAAGGAATTATTTTGAAGGGTAAATTTGTGAGCAGGTTGAAAATGGTTCAGCTGATAAGATAAGTAAAAAAACAATATCAATCCATTGGGCTATGGAGTCATAAAGGATATAATTGCACAACAATTTTCAAGAGTAGTCTATGGGGCAAGTCATCTATGTAGATAGATCTCTTTAAGTTGAATTTATGGAATGAAACATTAACAGTGGTGAAAGAAGCAAACATATAAGAAAAACAAAGGACAACCTAAGATCAAGTAAGTACTTTTAAACTAGCCTGCTTTTGGCATGCACTTAATAGAAAGACACAAAGTAACCTAAGATCAGGTAAGTACTTTTAAACTAGCCTGCTTTTGATATACTTTCAAGAGAAAACATTAAAAATAAAGAATAGCTTAAGATCAAGTAAATACTTTTAACTTAGCCTTATTTCAGCATATTCAAAGGAAAACATTTCAAGATTAACATAAAAATAGTCTAAGATCAGGTAAGTAATTTTAAACTAGACTGCTTTTGACATACTTTAAAAGGAAACTTTCAAGACAGCTTTTGGAGAAAAGACTACAGGACAGGGCTAACCATAGACTTCCCTAGTTTAACTTTAATTAGCATTCAAATGAAAATAACATTCAAAAATAATATCTCAAGTTTTACTCAACAATATATGGGCTCACCAACATTCCTTGATTGATTACACTTAGTTGAATTATCCTCAAATACACAATTAGCAGAAAAAATAAAGGATAAAGATTTATCAGTGAGATTTAGGGTACCTCACAAGTAAATCCTAATCTATATTTGTTGTTCTTCATCAGAGAAATTTGGACAGAATGAAGACATAAAGAAAATAACAATTATAGTGAGAAACACATCACCATTGACATAGACCAGGATCCCATGAATCAACTTGTATATTTGATGTCCAAACCAGTTGCAATATTCAAGTCTAGTGGGTCTCTACAGCTTCAAATTTCTTATCTCAGCCTATCTTTCTTCTATTAAAAAATAGAGCTTCAGCAGCTTCAGAGCTATTTACACTTCATGAGTATTCAAAGGCCAACCCCTATATTGTCTTCTATAGAAGTATTTATAGAAGAATGAGGAGGTGGAGTGTAAGAAGGGTTCTTTTGTTCAATTAATACATAGTAATGGTTTCTTGACCTTTGGGATTCCTAAGGGATAAGATTTCAAATTCTCATCTCTTTTTTTAATCAATTTTACATTAAATTTTATCAACTTTAGTTGCTTTTTTTGACTTTGAGGGTTTTAGGTAGGTTGGTAGTTAATTTTGAGCTACCTTTAAAAATATCCCTGACTATGTAATTAATATGCACTCTTTTAATGAAATAAGCTTGCAGGTGGTAGTTTGAGGAGTTACAGCCTCAATGATGTGGCATTCGGAGGCTCCTTCATTGATTTTGTGCTGATCTGGTGGCTTTAAACACTGCTTAAGCCCTGATTCTTGCTTTATGCCCTCATAATCATCTCGGAGTCTTTAATCCTGATATGTTGACTGCGTTTACTAATTTTAGCTTTGACATATGCCTTTTAACATTTCCTTCCTCCTTTAATTATACGTTTTAAACCCTTAATCCTTGGCTTTGACACTTAACCCTTGACACTGTGTATAAACCTTCAAACTATAAATTTAAGCCTTTAATCCTTTAACTCTTCATCTCGCGCACGGGAACTTCTTTAATCTCTTGATCTTTAACCTCTGGCTTCACTGTTTTTCTACTTTGTTGCGGACAAGAGGTTTTTAGTGTGTTGAGGGGTTTTTATTTTTTTTAACAGTGTTAATGGGTACTGATAAAATGGGTTAAACTGTGGAAAATCCATATTTGCGCTTTAAACCCCAAGGATCATCAAACTAGGAGTCTTCCTCCAATGGTCCGACTATGGAGGTCCTTTTAATATTTTAAGCGCCTTTAAAAACCCTGCAAACAAAACATCAACGTTAAAAAACCCTACAATTTGGTTTAACTGCTAACAGAGGTTGGGCGAGAGCGAAGGAGCATTGCAGAGGGGTGGAATATGCAGACGGAAGAGGTTTCATGAAGACAATAGGAGAAAATATGATTCAAAATGGAATTTGGTGCGAATTCAGGCAAAAGTGGTTTTTGAAATACTAGGAATGATTATCGCATTCAATTCGAGTGGTAAGTGGTTTTCGACAAATCGAACGCGATCCAATTCTATCACGCCGCGTGGAATTTTCAATACCACCGGTATTGCGTGATTTTGGAGTGTTAAACTCTGGACAGCAAAATCACACGATACGCGATGACAACCATCGGATGAGGGGGATGATATCTAATGGTGCAGACCTAGCGCGATGGAAAATTTTCTTAGGCGGACGCTGTAGTGGGGGACGGGTGTCAGGGAGCGATAGGATGGGTGATTGGCTAGTGGGATGTGGGACCGGTAGGTGAAATCACAACCGTTTGTCATGTATCGAGAGGGTTGTTGGACCGTCGGGTTTGATCGGGGCCATTGGATCATATAGATCGGCGGTGACAATGGACGGGGGAGCCGCGAAAATAGAGCAGGGAGAACATAAAGGAGAAGGGAAAGGGGCCTAGAGCAGGGCGTCGGGCCATGGTCATCTGGAGGGGATGGGTGACCAGGGCGGAAGGATAAGGGGCTAATCGCATCGGTAGGGGAAGGTTATAAAGAGAATGCAAGGTTTTAGTGGAAATGTTGATGTGATGAGAATGCCCGATGCGATGGGGCTAGCGCCTGGTTGCGGGTGTAGGTTATATGGTGGAAGGGGCTAGGGCTCAAAACCCAAGGGGCTTAAGGCCCAAATTTTTATGAAAGAGCAAATATAGGCATTAGAAAGAGGGTTTTTTAGCTTTTTAAAGCTTCCGATAGGCAAAAGAGGTTCTTAAACCATTACAAAGGATTTTTTAATGGTTTAAAAAGGGGTTTTTTAGGGAAACTGAGGATTTTTAGTGAGGGAAAAGTCGGGTTTTTAGAGGAAAATAAATGATCAACAAGGGGAAATGAGGGTTATGAAATGATGAAAATGGGGCTGCTTTAGAAAACAATTTGAAGGATAAAGTAGATTTCTTGGTATATTTTCTCAATGAAACAACAGTGAAGATTACATTTTGAGTTTACGAAGCACAAGAAGGCTTCAAGAATGAGAAGTTTTGTAAAAAAAAAATTCTCTTGAAGGCTCAGGATTTGTTTTAGCCATCATTTTCTCTGACAAAAATTTACTGATGGCTAACAGTCTTCTTAAAAAATATTTTGGTGGGCAGACCCGACCCGACCTAAATGAAGTTGGGTCACCCTAAACGCATTCGTGTAGAGCTAAAAACATTCAAGTCAGCAGGAACGGGTCTCGTGCAGAGGTAAAAAAGTCAGGTTTGGCAATTCGTTTCACTGAACATGTCGTCGGGTCGTCGTGAGAAGTTTAAACAATGGGAGGAGTTTTAGGTGTTAAGCCCTCAGGGCTAAGGGCTATAGGCCTCGCGACCACAAGTGGTAACCAAGGTCTAAGCCCCATAAAACTGATGGAAATTTTTGGATTAAACACTCAGGTTCTAACCCCCAACCACATGACCTGTAGGCTGTGACCAAGGGCACAGACTTGACACTAACTGCCAGCAGAAATCGTCTCTGAAAATATGGCATGTGAATGCGCATTTATTTGAAAGTTAAATTTATTTCCTCCAACAATTTTAGCATACGGTTCCGAATTTTTTAGATATTCCTCCTTTCTGGTGGAGCTAACTGGAGTTAGCCAAGTTTAGTGGAGGTTTTTGAGGGCCACTAGGCAAAATACTGTCGGGATCATAACTTTCTCCATATTCGACCAAATTAGACATAATTTTAGTCAATTTTTGGTATGATGAGAATTATGGAGCCATTGGGATAGGTTTCAGAGCCAATAGAGGTGTTTTTAAGCCATTTCACTTCAGGGAATCTTGGAGAGCCATCAGGGCCATGAGGGAAATGGAGATGCATTGGGCTACACTTCACTGTTTGAGGTGAAATAAAAGCCATAATTAGCTTCTTTCTGTCTTCTGAATTCATTTTCACAGCTATTTCAACCTATTTATGCTTATTTATCACTGTAAAACCAATTTGAGCGACCTAATAGAGAAAGGACATGCCCATTGGGAGCCTTGGACCCATCAGATGTAGCCCAAGATGGGTCAACTGCCTCATCATGTTGCTGTGTTGTTATGGTGAAGCTATTCTGCTATGTATTTCTGATTTAATATGTTAAAATATAGTTTTAACTAACATTCCCTCACACATAAACTCAAAAATAGTTACCAAAAACACTTTGTTTAATTTGCAAGACATGGAAAACACTTTGCACACTTAATTAAATGGAAATGGATACTTTGAACAAGAGATACAAATATTTTCATTTTCAGATCACTATTTTTTCTTATAAATTTTATTTTGGTTGTACATTTTTCTTAGGAGGCCCATTTTATACCTCAAAATTCCCCTAATGCTTGGACATATCATGAAACACGGGATTAATAGAGAGTTTAATGCAACTCTAATTATCACAATGAATCACTGTTGGATCCATCTGAGAACCAAAAAACCAACGAAGATCTTTCTCATCTAGATAGCTTCACACATAGCTTGAATTTCTGCCATGTATTCTTCATCCACTGAACTGAGTGCCACAGATCATTGCTTCCTACTGTAGCGGAAAACTACCGTCGATCTAATGCTAAAAATCCTCCCTGATGTGCTCTTTCTATCTCATGGAATACTATCCCAATCTGCATCCATGAAGCCATGCAGCTTCACTCCCTCTATCCTTCTATACCACATACCATACTCTGATGTGCCCCTCAAGTATCTTAGGACATGCTTCCCTGGCTTCCAAAAGAGCTTGGTAGGATTAACCATAGCTTGACTCAGCTGGTTAGCTGTGTAGAAAATGTCTGGTCTCGTATTCACCAAATACATTAGCGAACCCACTAACTATCAATAGAATGTAGCATCCACTACCTCTCCAGAAGTAGCATCCTCTTTCCTCCAATTTCCTGGAAGAGGAGTATCCATGGGTTTGCAACTCTCCATGTTAAACTTACCTAGTATATCCTTTGCATACTTTCCTTGAGACACAAAAATTTCACCATCCCACTGCCATATTTCCAATCCAAGGAACTAATGAAGGAGTCCCATGTCTTTCATTTCAAACTCCCTTTCAATATCCTCTTTGCATGATTGTATCAGTTGCTCATCACGAGTCAAAATTAGATCATCAACATATAGAAAAATACTCAATATCTTACCCTCAACCACAATCTGGTACAAGTTTGCATCTGTTTCACTTTTGGTGAGGCCTAGTCGAGTGAAATAGTTGTCTATCCAAGTGTACCAAGCACGAGATGCTTTCTTTAGCCTAGACAGTTCTCTTTTCAGTCTGCACACATGCAACTCACTGTTGAAGATATCGAAACCTTTGAGCTACTCTATCTACACTTCTTCCTCAATTATCCCATTGAGAAACACAGTTCTCACATCCATCTGATGAATGCGCCAGCCCATCTATGCTGAGAGTGCAAGGATGGATATTATGGAAGAGTCCCTTACAACAGGATCAAAATTCTCATCATAAGCTATCCCCTCGATATGTGAGAATCCCCAGGCCAAACATCTGGCCTTGTATTTCTCCACACTCTCATCAACAAATTTCTTTACCTTGTAGATCCATCTCCATCCAACCACTGATTTGTCGACCGGTCTTGGGACTATGTCCCTTGCATTGTTCTTGACAATGGATCCATACTCCTCCACCATTGCATCAACCCAAGTTGGCTGCTGCACTGCTTCCTGAAAGGAATATGGTTCAGTCACAATACATTTTCTCATAAGAGCTATGTATCCAGTAAATCGGTGAGGACATTGTCTTTTTCTGCACTGTGATGTAGGGGCTCCTACATTCTTTGTAGCATAAAGTCTCAATCTATCAGCTTTCATGGTGTGCCTTCTGCCATTTCTGATTGATGGATCTGCATGAGTGTTTCCTCCACTCCATGAACCTCATCATGTTGCTGATCCACATCTTGAACCTCCTCATCCTTGGGAACCAATAGTTCCTCCTCTGCATGAAATTCCAGCTCCTTCTCAAGGGACAACCGCAGGGCCTTTTTCACATCAAATTTGATATCCCGGTGCACATTAGTCATTCTTCTGTTTGGAAAATACACATCATAATTTGGGGTGTTTCAGTGTACTACACAAAAATCCCAACCTCAGTTGTTGTCTCCAGCTTCTTCCTAGCATCCTTGGCCACATTCACATAAAAAGATGAGCCAAAAATATTAAAGTGTGAAACATCAGGTTTCTTACTAGTGAAAGCCTCTTCATGTGTATTCATGCCAAGTACTCTATGAGGACAACAGTTTTGCACATGTACCACTGTATTGCATGCTTCCTCCCACATATGCATTGGTAGGCCTTGATCATGCAACATTGCTCATGTTGCACCCACAATAGTTATGTTCTCCCTCTCCATGACCCCATTCTGTTATGGTTTATGAGCTGCTATGAATTCTCTTCGAATTCCTTCTTTTTTGCAAAATTTATTGAATTCGTTAGAGATGTATTATCCACCATTATCTCTCCTAAGAGCCTTCACTTGCTTCCCAGAATATTTCCCCACCAGTGCCTTAAACTCGCAGAACTTACAAAATGTTTCATCTTTCTTTTGCATGAAGAAGATCCAACACTTAAGAGAAAATTCATCAACAAATATTTCATAGTACTTATGTTTTGTTTTTGAAGCAACAGAGAAAGTACCACACATGTCTGTGTGAAATCTCTCAAGGATCCCCGAAGCTCGATTTTCCATCTCATGAAAGGTGGCCTTTACATATTTTCTCATAGTAAATCCCTTGCATGTGTCTAACTGCGCAAGTGTACCCGTGGGAAGACCAGTAGAAATTTTCTTCATGAATTTCAAGGCTCCATGGTGAAGATGGTCCAATCACCTGTGCCATAATTCACCCTCATCCCAGCTCACTAGTTGATCTGCCTTGCCCATCATTTTTTCACAGCCATATACCTCCAGCTTATACAAATTCTTAACTTGAATCCCTATCCTCTTGGCTTTCCCTGTTGTTTTATGTTGCAAGAAATCTTTTCCATTACTAAAAACAACATCATAGCCTCTATCCTCCAACATTGCCACTGACACCAAATTTTTCTTTAGACCTGGTACATGCATTACATGTTTTAATTGAAATGTTTTACCTAACTCCCCCTAAAAGTAATGGTACTAATCCTGGTAGCATTGTATCATCTGTTGTCACCCATTTCAATATGCATCTGGAGATCTTTCTCCTCCAAGTCACTAAAAATTTCCTTATCTCCCATCATGTGAAAGGAAGCACCACTATCCAAATACCACACAGATCCTAATGCAATTGAAACCATTCATGCTATCAATGAGAATTCAAGCTCAAAATGTGAGGAAAGGGCCTCACCAGCTGTAGATCCTCCAAGCTTCTTGTTCTTATTCTTTTGTGTAAATTTAGTAGAAAAATGCCCATGCTCGTGACGGTGAAAACAATTCACCTTGGACATGTCCTACTTATTTCCATTCTTGGAATCATATTTAGAATGTAATTTCTTCCCCTTCCCCTTCCCCTCCTTGGAAACCAAATAATAATCCTCTTCATCCTCATTCTTAAATGAGTATCCATCTCTGGTGTTCCATAGTATCTCCTCCTGCACCAAATATGACCACAGTCATCCCCAATATGGTAATTTTTCCCTTCCATTGATAAAGTATTGATAACTGTGCCAACTCTTGGGAAGTTCTAGGAGAGCCAAGCTCACCAAATCATCATCAGAAACTGTTATTCCAATGCTCCCCAGTTAATCCTGACATTGGACAAACTTTGTTAGATATTTTGGAATCGTGTTGCCCTTTTCCATATTGATCTTCCCGAGTTTATCTTTGAGCTCCAATTTCCTATGCTCGCTGCTGCTTTGGAATAGATCCATAAAATCCTTCCATATTTCATATGGTGTGGATTTCCCATGGAGGATTGGGACAATGTGGTCTCGTACTCCCTCCAACAGGATCCTCCTCACCTTTGCCACTTTCTTTTGCCATGCATCAAGATTTGGAGCATCTGCAACATCAGGTTTAGGAACATCTTTGTCAATGAGTTCCTTCAACACATTGTCTTCAAGTACTGCCACCATCATGTCCTTATAATCAATGTATTTCAATATTCCCTCAAGTTCATACTCTAACCTGAAGCCATTGAAATCCATTTCGATCTTGAATCAGTTGTACCACTAATAAACTCTTTCTGCAAATTTGAATTCTATCTAGTCACAAACTCAGCTCCTGCTTCACTTCTGCAATTTCCTGTGCTCTCATACCATGTATAAATTATACAACATGCATGTATATCTTTGATTCAAATGATATAACAATGTACTAAATTTAAATATTGAATCACTTCTACAAATATTTTACGGAATTAAAAACACAATCGCTAATCACATGAACATGAAGAAAGCTCTATCACACACAATAGAGATAATTTCCCGGGGAAATATTACAGCTAAAAACCCCACTATCTTCTATTGTATATTAAGCATGCATCATGAAAAAATTACATACAAAACTATTCTCACAAGAGCCCTCCAATACTCAGCTAATTGTCTCACACACTTATATGCAAAACTGACTAACACATATCCAATTCTCAACCTCCAGACAACCTGCTTTGCTTGCCCAATCCTTGATCAATGTAATCCCTAAAAGATATGAATTATCGCCTACCTTGACTGCACAAGTATCATGGGAACTCCAATGGGTGTTTTTTTTCCAAGTGTGCAAGCCAATAATCCTACAACTGATAGTCAAATTCCCTTTCACCTAGAAATCAACTAGGTCTCCACTGGATTTGACATGCATGCAACTAATAATTGTAAATGTTGAGTTGCATGTGAGATCACTGATTGTGAATTAATTAATATTTAATTCACTAGATCTCTCACTAGTGTATCTTCAGTTTCAACTAGCACAAATAAATTTAACTCACCTAACTAAGTTAAACTATTATACAAGTTGCATTAACTAATGCACCACTGCACTTCGAACTATGTTACAACTAGAATTACTCTGCATGCCTCACCAACTACCTCTAACTCGAAATCCACTATCTAACTGAATTTATCACTTTCAGTGAACTCATTCAAGTCCGCATTGAGAATAAATTATAGTTTAATGCCCATCTTAATTAAGGGATAATAAAAATACACATGCACCCAAAAATAGCGTTGTGGGCTCCACCCTAGTTTGGGTGCTTAATGCAACTAGGTGCTTAATGCACTAGGCGTGGGCGATGAATCTTCTTGTTGAATCTCAACATCCATAACCTACAATGTTGACACCACAAAAATTGGAAGAAAAAAGAGAAAAAGGGATTTGATATAGTTGTGATAGAAAATACACTAAAGTTCATAAGTGTGCTAAGAAGAAATTATTTTACATGGATTGTGAAGAGGAGGAATAGAAGGAACAAGAAACTTCAAAATAAGAGGATATACACCAAAAACCAACCCTAGAGGAAGAATAAATGAATCTAACCATACCGTGTAATGCATTGGTAGGAATTACCACTCCTCAAACTCTCAATATAGAAGGAAATATCAAGAATAAAAATGTAATAATTATTATTGATTCGAATAGTACCCATAATTTTATTCATTGTAAGGTAGCTATGGAATTGAATGGATTTTTATACCCACCATTAGAGTTTTAGGTGGTGGTGGAAAATGGAGGAACTATAAATTACTCTAGAAAGTGCCATAATATCAAGCTTACCATGGGGGAATATGTATTGAATAGTCTAATGTTTTCCATTTCAATGGGTGGTGTTGATGTTGTACAAGGAGTAAAATTGTTACAATCTTTGGGGACGACAACTTTTAATTTTCAAGAACTTTTCTTGCAATTTTTTTTGGAAGGAAGGGAAGTTAAATTATGAGGTATCACAGGGAAGATAGGAAACATAATCAGCTCTAATTTCATGACAAATATTATAAATAAATAACAATGAGGCATCATTGCACAATTATGCTCACTAGAAGTTCCAACATCAAAATCATCTATTTCTCTAGATCTCCAAAAACTATTGGACAATCATTCAAAGGTAATTGAAACTCCCAAAGGACTCCCACCTATTCGTGATAATCATCATGCTATTCATTTGATTCCAGGAAGTGTTCCTCCAAATATCAGGCCTTACAGATATCCTTATGTTAAAAGAGTGAAATTGAACGTATGATTGCAGAAATGCTATAGGATGGTATAATTAAACTTATTTAAACTTCTTTTTCTGCTTCAGTAGTATTGGTGCACAATAAGGATGGATCAGCACATGTGTCCTGATTATAGGGAGTTCAATAAGGTCACTATTAAAGATAAATTTCCCATTCCTATGATTGATGAATTATTGGATAAATTACATGGAGAAATTTATTTCACCAATTTGGATCTTTGTTCAGGATATCATCAAATTATAATGAAGATTGAATACATTATGAAAACAACCTTTCAAACTCATGAGCGTCATTATGAATTTTTGGTCATGACTTTTGGCCTTACTAATGCACCTTCTACATTTCAAGGGTTGATGAATTCCATTTTCAAACCCTTCCTTAGAAAATTTGTGTTATTATTTTTTGATGATATACTAATCTGCAGGAGATCTTGGAAGGAACATGTGACAAGGTGCTCAAACTATTGGAAGAGAAACAATTATATGAAAAAACCTCCAAATGTTTCTTTGGAGTATAAGAGGTGGAATATATTGGTCATATTGTATCTCAGGAGGGTGTTAAGGTAGACCCTAACAAAATTAAAGCCAGTAAGGAATGGAATGTGCCAAAAACCATAAATAAGTGACGAGGATTTCTCAGGTTAACAGGATATTAGCACAAGTTTTCTAAAAATTATGGGAGAATAGCAGCACCTATAACTACATTATTGAAGAAAGATGGATTTTCATTGAGTCTTGAAGCAACTAAGGCATTTGAACATCTTAAAGAGGCAATGTGCCAAGCACTTTATTAGCTATGCCAAACTTCAAAAAAACCTTTATTGTTGAATGTGATGGTTGAGGAAATGAAATTGGTGTTGTTTTAATGCAAGAAGGAAGACCCATTGATTTTGAAAGCTATCGAATCAAAGGAAAGTATGTATAGGAATCTATTTATGAGAAGTAAATGTTGGCAATACTACATCCTATAAAGAAATGGCGACCTTACCTAATGGGAAGACTATTCAAGGTAAAAAATGACCATGATAGTCTTAAATACTTTTTGGAACAAATAATATCCTCAGAAGAGTAGCAAAAATGGGTCGCAAAGATGTTGGGTTATGACTTTGAAATCATCTACAAAAAATGGAAGCTAAATGTTGTTGCAAATGCACTCTCAAGAAAGGATAAGGAAGTGGAAGAATTTCTTTGTGTGATCTATATCATCCAACCATATTGGATAACTGAATTAAGGGAGGAATGGAAGAAGGGAAAAGAAGTATGGAAACTCATACAAAATTTTCAACAAGATCCTAGTACATATGATACATTTAGTTGGGAAAAATATTACTTATGGTACAAATATCGCTTATATATTTGTAAGAATTCCCAACTAAAACAAAATATTCTTTTGGAATTGCACACCTCTCCCTTACGAGGACACTTAGGATTTTTAAAAACTTACCACAAGGTGAAGAAAGAATTTTCTAGGATGGCCTTAAATTTTGTATTCAAAAGTTTGTGGCAGAATGTTTGGTTTGCCAGCAAAATAAATTTGACACAATTAATACCCCGAGTCTGCTACAACCTTTATTAATTCCAAATCAACGTTGGGAGGAGGTTTCAAAGGATTTCATCACATGTTTACCTAAGTCCGAAGGAAAGAGTTTCATCATGGTGGTTGTTGATAGACTTACCAAGTATGCACACTTTTGTGCAATACCTCATCCATTTAAAGGAAGTACAATTTCTACTGCATTTATGGAAACAATTCAAAAGTTACATGGAAACCCAAAGATTATTGTAAGCGATAGACATCCCATTTTCACTGGAAATTTTTGGACAAAATTATTTTCTTGTTTGGGTACTCAACTATCTCATAGCTCATATTATCATCCTCAATCCAATGGGAAAAATAAGACAGTGAACAAATATTTGGAAGGATATATTTGTTTATTTATATTTGATAAACAAACACATTGGGTCAATTGGTTGCCTCTCATTGAATGGTGGTATAACACTTCCTACCACACTGCTGTTAAAATGACCTCATTTATGGAACTTTATTGATATCATTCGTCTTCCACCACATAATATTTAAGAGAAAATTATAAGGTTAAAATAGTGGGAGATCACATGGAGCATCAACAACAGTTCTCCAAGTCTTAAAGGATAACCTAAATTTGGCACAGAATTGAATGAAACAATAGGAAGATCAACATCGTAGTGAGAGAATTTTTTATGTAGACGACTGGGTATATTTATGGCTACAACCATAAAAAAAAATGTCCCTCAAGTAAGCTAAGAAGGATAATAAATTATCACCAAAGTACTATGGTCCTTACAAGGTGTTGCAAAATATTGGTATTATGGCATACAAATTGGAGCTTCCTGCATCTTCCCGATTGCACCCAATTTTCTATGTTTCATGCTTAAATAAGGTTATAAGTGAAAAACTTCCAGTTCAAACAATATTTATATAACTTGATGAGGAAGGAAAAATCATATTGGAACCTGAAGCAGTCACAGAAACAAGAACTCGACAGCAACAAAATCGATCAATTTTAGAGTATCTAATTAAGTGGAAGAACTTACCCACTAAATTCCACATGGGAGGATGAGAATTTTATACATAAGCATTTAGAACCACTCAAGCGTTCAGGATAACACTTTTTTGAATGAGAGAGGCATGCTAGGGCCCTATATTACTAGTTTAGTCCCTTATTATTGTTAGTGTAGCCCCCTTATTGTTATTCTTGTACCCCTGTAGTCCCCATATTGTTATTATTGTGCCTCATAATATCCCACTATTGTTATTGTTTTTACCTTACATTATTATTGTTAGGTCGGCTAGGATTTTATTATGACCCCATGTACTCCTATATATAGAAAGGAGGTCTTTTCATTTGTGTCATCCAAGAATTGTTCATTTATGTAATGTAAAGGAGGTTTCCCCCCCTAAGAGGCTGATTTCTAAAGCGTTGATCTATGTTTTCTTCTATTTTGTGAGTTGGCTTCATAACATGTAGGCTAACTAGGGTTAGTATCATGTTTGTGGTACATTTTTCGTAGTATCAAATTGTTGACTAGAAAACAAATGCCCACGATATGAGTAGGTGTTGTTGGGTTGAGTTTGGGTTAAGGACCATATCAATCCATCGGTAGTATTAGAAGTGCATGATATCTCTTTATAAGTTTGTAGGTGTGGGATGTCTAGAAGAACATGATAAATATATCCAGACAGGGTGTATATGAGCTCTATATGTTGGGATTTTCTAATTGCTTCTTCTTCATTGCACGGGGATGAATTTTCCACATATTTTTAAATTTCCAATGTGGGAGATCCCAAAAACAAATTCTAGGACTCTATCTTCCAAATGGGATTTACACAAACTACAACATTTTCACCATTCATGGATATGGTATGATGTGTGTATGGTGTGTGTTTTTTGAAGTGGGTGAGAATTTCAACTCCTTAGTCGTACCTAATTGGGAGCTAGAATAATGTAAGGAGTGTCGTAACTACGGAACTAAAGCTTCCATGTGAGGCGGAAGGCTGGTCAACATATCATTTCACTGCAGGCCCTCTAAGGGTTTTTTAAAATAGTCATAAATGAATAGTATCCTCTATATACTATTTGACAAACACCACAAGTGAAACATAGTGACATGGTTTCTTGGTTCTTCACCTTGCTCACCTTCAAATTTTGGAATGTATTAAGGGAGATTGGTGGGCATGGCTGGCCAATTAAGGCAATGCGTAATTAGGCCCTTTCTAATTTTACATAAATTTGGTAGATTAAAAAATGCTAAGAAAGGTAAATGTCATATTTTATAAAGAAGGCAAAGCACCTTCTACATATCCACAGATTTTTTGGCCTGTGAACTCAGTAACTACTTGTAACCTAGTTTAAAATATCTTCAATGAGGATGATCATTAGATAAGTACCGAGAGGGGAAAGGAGAAATTCATTAAGGCGACTCCAAGAAACTATGCATTGACATCATCCATTGCAGATGAGGTTATAAGGAAGATTGCATTACTGAATATCATTAGGTAAGTGCAGAGAAAGAAAAGGAGAAATCTATAACTGAACACTAGGAGACAATACATTTGCATCATCCATTACAAATGAGGATTATAAGGAATATTGTATTGCCCAAAATCATCAGGAAATTGTAGAGAGGGAAAAGGAGAAATCCATATATGAGACACGAGGAAGTAACACATTGTAGATGATGTTCATAAGGAAGATTGGACTACCCCAGTGTCAACTATGGGGGGAAATGATGGGACTCAAACCAAGGTAAAGATTCACAATGCTAAAATATATAAGGGTAAAGGGAAGACACTGCGGTAGTATGATGTATGCGGTAAATTTTTGGTAGTATCAAATCGTTGACTAGAAAACAAATACCCATGATATGAGTAGGTCTTGTTGGGTTGAGTTTCAATTAAGGACCCTATCAATCCATCAGTAGTATTAGATGCACATGATATATCTTTATAAGTTTTCAAGTGTGGGGTGCCTAGAAGAATGTGATAGATATATCCAGGCAAGGTGTATATGAGCTCTAGATGTTGTGATTTTCTAATCGCTTCTTCTTCATTGCACGAGGATGAATTTTCCACATATTATGAAATTTACAATGTGAGAGATCTCAAAAAAAATTCTAGGAGGAATCTATCTTCCAAATGAGCTTTACACAAGATACGACGTTTTATTCATTCAGGGATATTGTTCGATGTGTGTATGGTGGGTGTTTCTTGAAGTGGGTGAGAAGTTCGACTCCTTAGTCATGCTGAATTGGAGCTAGAATAATGTAAGGAATTTCGTAACTAGGGAACTAAAGCTTCCATATGAGACAAAAGGCTGGTCAACATATAATTTTTTTGCAGGCCCTCTAGGGGTGTGTTAAAATAGTCGTAGAGGAATAGTATCCTCTATAATACTATTCTAAAAACACCACAAGTGAAACATAACGACATGGTTTCCAGGTTCTTCACCTTGCTTTCCTTCAAATTTTGGAATGTATTAAGGGAGATTGGTGGGCATGGCTCTCCAATTAAAGCCATGAGTAATTAGGTCGTTTCTAATTTCACATAAATTTGGTAGATTAAAAAAATATAAGAAAGGTATTTTCGATTTATCTTCCATCGGGAAATAATTTTGGACAGCTACATGCAAAGGAGTATTTTGTGGGGAGGATGGAGTAAGACTACCCTAGTGAAATATCCTATGGCTATACAGAGGAGTGGTATGTGGGATCCCCAAAGGGGTAGTGATTGGTGACCTTTGTGGAGTTGTGAAAGGTGTATTTGTTTGAGGATGGGTATCGACCAAAGTTTCCCTGATAAAGGAAGATCCTATAACAGTGGTTTTGTGACGTACTCTAAGCCTAATTGGAGATAGGCATAGCACACCTCCTAGTAATGGTGGGAGGTTTAAGAAATGCCTATATCGACACAGTGTCGGGGGGTACCCTATTGTGTATACTAATTTGTAATTTTCTAGTGTAGAAGATTGCTATCAATGGGATATAATCACATACATAAAACAAAGAGAAAATGGAAAGGTAATTTTCCTTTAGATTAAGTTATGTGATCAATAAAGAATTTTTTATTTTTTTTTGGTTTGCATATGATAAAAATCCTATGTAGTCCTAATCATCCTTTCCCATCTCAAATTAATTTGGCCTTATAGAGATATATTCTCCTGGGTCATAGGGAAACATCCCGAAAGGACTAGCGACAACTTCTAGTAGCCAAAGAATCAACCAACGTAATAGAAATGAGGATTGAGTGTTTCTTGCACCATCACCTATAGGGAAAGCATGCCCTATATTTTGGTCACTAAAGTACCTTCATCGTGTGTGAGCATTCAGGTCTTCAGGTTCCTGGTACTTAGTTACCAGTACTAAGCACTAGATGGGTCAACTAGCCCTAAAGAGTATTGCACCTACTAGACCTAAGTCGAGCCACCTTTGAATGGGGTTTCTATTATGCTCGAGTATTTTATTTTTTTTTGGCATAATTGAAAGATTTTATGCACCCCGGAATTCAACTTATATGTTTCATAGATGTAAAATTACCATGGCAGATTATGGGATTCCTACCCCCAATGTTATTTTCCTGAACTATTACTTCTTTTATGACTCCCTTTGGGAGAATTAGTTGGTTCACCTTATGGTTTTTTTTAATTGTTTTAACTTCTCTTAGGGTTTGCATTGGTAAGAAATGGTAATATAAGCGCAAAAATCTCTGTGCATCGAATTCTATCTTATGCAAAACTTACAAGTGATTAGTATGTGGAGACGTGAACATACAATGTGTGATCAGATGTCGACATGCGATGATCCTTTACTATATCCCTCTAATTAAAGTTAGTGTTTGATTCTTCCTTGCATAAAATTGAAATGATGTGTGTAAAATGGGTCGCTTACAATCCTTATAATTATACTAAATGGAACTAAAGGGAGATTGGGGATCCAAATTATTTGAGAAGGCATTCATATGCAAGCCCAAGTTCACTTAAAGGTGCAAGAGAAGAAAAGACAACTTGCTTTCTATACTAACACTTGGTCATAGTACCAAAACTAATAAAAATAAAAATAACTTGTTTAGTAGCAATATTTGTGGATGTTGGGCAACTTACTCCTTTACTAATTAAACTATGTGATTTTTATACAATTTAAAAAAATAGTTTGAAAAAAATGTGTGGTATTTGGCCACTTACTCTTCTCCCTAATTAAGCTATGTGTGTTTTTTAAAATATAAAAAATAAGACAAAACTATAATTTCTCCACTAATTTTGGTTAGCACAACGATCAAGAAAACTGAACAAAAATTAACATAGTGCGGAGGTGAAGGAAATTCACTAAAGGCTACCAATCACCTGAAAAAATGAAAATGAAGGGAGATTTATTACTTTATGGATACCATACATGTTTTTACAACAAAGACACGTCACGATGCACCTGTTACAAAAAAATTCATGCGGACAATAATATAGAACAAAAATTGACTTCCTGAGGCTCAGAACAGGTCCAAGGGGTCCTGCAAAAAATATCTAGAGAGGTGCTAAGAACTTTGTAGTTGTTTATCTGTCGAGGAGGTCCTAAAAAATAACCATTAGAACAAAGAAAAGAAGCTAGTGGAGTCACCAATTCGATGTTAGTGTTTTTGTGGAAAAGGAGTACCAAACAATGTCTCATTAACAGTTGGTTGTTCCCTACAAAGGATCATGAATATAATTGGTTTTGTTAGTGGAAAAAAAAAAAAAACAAAACATAACTAGTAATGGTAGCAATGCATTAAAAAACATAATATTAAACAAAATAAACAAATACATCACAATACTCAATGGATAAAACATGTCAATACAACAATGGAGAAAGACTCCCTCTATTGAATTCTTGTGGTAGAAGAATACAATATAATTTTAAAACACTTGAAGATAATCCTTTGAGGTATGGTTCTAAAATATCCTCATCAAGGGGGTCCTTTTCCTCCATCTCTTTTCAATCTTCTCCTCTATGTCAAAATACTTGGGAATACTCTCCAATGGTGGACTCTTATGCTCTCACTGAGATGTTGGATTTCATAGAAGCAATATGGCAAACATGCTAGTTATCTCACTTCATTTGCTTCAACAATGAAATGTGGTGTTTCTCTGATATAAATTTTTCCAGCATAATAACATCTCATGTTTTTCTCTTCCCATGGCTTCTTTATATATAAAATTTTGAACCCATCTTCCCTCCCTTGGTTCAAGAGTGATAGTGACCCAAGAGTAGGACAAGATGATTTCATTAAGGGTTTCATATCATCCGGGTGATCTCAAGTTAGCTATCCTCAACTAGCTAGGTCTGGGAATATCCTCCCCGAGTGAGGGAAGTGGTCCTAGAATGCTAAGTTTACCCTTCCTTTGACAATGAGACTTTCGAAGGAAAATTCATGTAGTCATGCATTTTTTCCTTTCTTCTCTTCCGTGACCGAAAAATTTCCATTATAACCTTAGGAAAAGTTAAAATTTTATAATTTCCATGATGTATTAAGTTGGAAATTATTTATTTGTACCTTTTTCTGGACAATTTCTAATGTTTTTTATAGTGTACTATCTCCCGGTGTTAACACAATTGAAAGTATTGAGTAATCTAAGGACGGTTAGATTACGAGATTTCTCTTACTTTGATAACTTCTTGTGATGTCATTTTAATTAATTTGATGTAATTTATATTATTTTCTTCTTTCACTTCATTATTATTATGTTATTATCATCTAACAACTACCAAAATATGAAGATCAAATAGAAAAATGGACACAAAATGTAGGTTTGCTGGCTAGGGCCAAAACCTTTCTTCTTGAGAGGAAAACCCACAAGAATTATTGTCTTCTTATATAATGTTTAGATAATGATTGATAAGACCTATGTTCCTTTACAGAGACACCTCCAAGACTAAGTCAAACTTATTTTTGATGAATCTCCCTTTCACAAAGTCAATGCTAGTAAAACATGCTTCAATGCTCTAGATTTTGGCTTCACTTTAGAAATTTGGTCACGCCTTCAAATCTGTAGTTTTTGGCCTTTCTAAAATCCCTAAAATTTCATACATGTGGATAGTTTATGGAAGAACTAGGGTGCTTTTCTTTTTCTCTTTGATTTAATTTATTTCCTTGATACTTTGACGTAGAAACTAGATATTTTTTACTCCAATATTTGACTCCTTAAGGTCACTGTAACTTTTTTTATGTTGCAACAAGATGTGCCCTATATTTCCTAACACATCTGAAAAATGATACCCGAAAATAGTCCTTAAAACCTTGGTTTATCCCTCCTATTATTATCCTCTCATTTTTTTATTATACTTGTGCTTCTTGTGCTTATGATTGATCTTTTTTATGGTCCTTAAAGAGGTCGAGTACTTCTCTATATATATGCCACTTATGTAGAACCCTGTCATGAGGCCGACTTGTTTGACTGCTAGGGTGACTTATATTGGTAGGTGTATTTGACACAATTTTGACTCAAATAAATTATCTTCTCTAGATACAATATTCCCAAAGGGGAAATTACATATTACAATGACTGAATTGACTCCTATAATTTATGACAAATCCCTAGAAACACTAAATGGGTGCTTGACCTACAAATAAAATTTATATTGAGAATTAAACCCATGCTCTAAGATAATAATAATAATAGAATTTATATTTCTATCTACATCAAATACATAAAATCCTAATTACATTAGGCATTATGAATACCGAATCTAGTTACACATTTCAACACTACCTCTTAACTAGGGAGGTATTCATAATCCTTACAAGGTACTTGTACATTCTCATACTGAAGAATTCTCATAAGAAGAGTCATATTGGTAAGCCATGTCATAAGATATTTATTTAACTTATAGCATTTCATATCATTGTATCAACTAGCATTGTCATATAGCAAGGCCTCGACTAATTACTTTATCTCTCCACAAGAATAGAGAGAAATTATAGGAAGACAATAATTTATAGACGCCTTCACCATTGTCTCAAAAGGCACATACCCCATCCAGATGTTCACAATGTATGTCCTTCTAGCACCATTCCCATCTTGGATTAACACATCCTCATGGAATTTCCTCTTTGACTATTTCCTATTTGATTCCCTATCCCATCCTCAAAGAGTATCAAAATCAATATTTTATGCCTATCCAATCCTCCGTTATTTCTTCATCACATGAATACAATAATGATGTGTCTATCTCTCCCTCATAACCAGGTAGGATCTACTCATTCATACAAAAGGAATATACCCATGTTCCCTCTTAACAAGGGACTTTTCCAAGCTCCCTATTAACAAGGGACTTGTTACCAATAGAAGCTCTCTTCAATGGAAATCATGATACTAACAGATGTATGTAAGGCTCCTTCATTCTGCATGATGTCATGAATGTTAACTTATTCATCATGGAGCCTTATTCTTTTATGGCGTTGGGCATATTATCCATCACTTCCCTTCAATGAAATATTGTGGTTAACCAATATCCATGTCATGTTTTTCTTCATTGGGGCGTGACCTTTTAGTCGACATCTTGATATCCTTCATACAACTACCTCTTCCTAGACATGTTACTTTCTAGATATACAATCCAAAATCATGATTATTAGTTGCAGGTGACTTATGAAACACTCTTTTGGTAGCCATGCTTCAACCCAACCATATGATTTTTCAAATATGAAAATAAAAATAAAATCAAAGTTACTTTTTTATGATGGCCTTTTGTCAAGATAGTCACTTCCTGCATCAACATCCTCTCGCATATTGTATGAATGCATCTATAAGATGTACATTACCAAGGTTTTTCATCTTCGATCATTATATTTCTCCATGGATATGCCATATCTAATCCTTCTACTTATTATATGTTGACCACTAGGGACAGTAGATGCTTCTTATTACAAACACTTCTTTAACTTTCTTCACATATGGCTTCCTTAGGATATTCCATATATATTTCCCTTATCATAGGGACCATGAAGTCCAATGACCTCATTTTCTTCATGGCGTCATATTATGTTGATTTCATCTTGTAAATATATATAATAGTTCAATGCACATTTTCTACATGCCTTTATGCATCATTCTAATGGGAGAGTTTATTTTTCTTTCATCATGCTCATGAGATAGAGAATTTTATCATTTTTATCTGTAACCATATGATGGCATGGCTTTTTCTATCAAACATATACATACCTCTTCCTTCTTTTGGTCATCTAGACTTCCTTTGGAAACTCCCTTTCCTTGCTTGAAGATGAAAGTACTTCAACCAAATTGACATGCTGCACTCCTATGTCACCATACTTTACTAATGGATCCTACACAAGGTGGAATGTAGACTATCTATGAGAACTTACTTCTCTTAGGTAGATGTCAACCTTCCAATGAAAATTCCAATGGAATATCTTGATGATCCTCATTCTGAAAGTAGTTATTCCTAATGATGACGATGGACGATGATATCTTTATCATCTGTCTTGCTATATGACTTACTCCAACCATATATATTGTTACTTTGGTTATCTTAATATGCTTTAAAATAATATTTCATGATATTCTTTCTTGTTATCATGATGACTACCTGAACCATATAGGCTTCAACTTCAACTATCCTTTCATGCCTCTATGATGATGTCATACATCCTATCATACTTGTAATTCTTTCTATTTTTACTTGCTAAACTCAATTTACATGAAGATGTGTGGGAGACCTTCTATTAGTGGAGGTATATCACTTCTTCCTTATTTGACTTATTATTTTCAAGTTAGTCTACTTTTTCAATGATATGAGATTCATTTCTCTCCTTTCTCTTCTTGTTTTCCTTATTAAGTTTACAAATTTTTTTTTTGAAACACTCATAACATTGTATCTTTGATATATCAATTCTCATTTGAAACTTCTTCGAGCGCTAAAACTTACCAAATTTTCCTTTCTTCCTTATCAATGTTGCATATGATTGAGTTGGTTCAGTTTATCCAACACTTTCTTCATTTATAATCTATATTCTTCAATTTTTCATAATGACCACAATTTATTGAATGGAGTGGTTTCCTTATTCCCATGTATGCTTGATACAAAATTCCCCCATTCACTAGGTAGTTCAGTGAGAACAATAGTAGTGATTTCTTGACCAAACATTATTTCTCCAAGTTCTCGTAATTGATCTCTAACTGTGGATACCTTCATGAAATACGAAGCTATCCCTTCTTCCTTTGATACCATCATATTGTATAGATTGGTTCTTAAATATATGCTTTCTCCTATAGTGATCACATAAAATAACTCCACCAATTTGTCATATATCTCTTTCATTGTCTTCAAATTTTCTACATAATGGATGAGAGAATACTTAATTCACTCTATGAGGATCCATTGTGCCCTTATTTCACCTTTCATCTACTTTGATAGTGCTTTGGATTTTTGTTGAGATGGTTTGGTGATGGAGCCATTTTCATATCAATAAATTCATTCTCCATGAGAGTTAAATAAATTATCTTCTTCCATACAAGGTAGTTTGAGGTCCCAACGAATTCATTATTCTCCTTTCAAAACGAAGTCATTTGGTTTGTATATTGAAACATAAAAATATAAAATACTTACTAGTCATGTGAATATGCTCCTTTGAATATGGTATCTTCAATTGATGTCTTCTTGATGATTTTGATGATTTAAGATGCCTTATTGGAGAATATTTCTTCCTTGATTATGTCTTCCTTCTTTAAAGATGACAATACTTATTTTTCTAGATGATAAGAGACATAATTCTTAAATTATTCTTGAGATGAGATCATTTCTTCAACAAGAGAAAAATTACCTTGATTTGTTTGATGATTATGAAAATTATTCTTCTTGCTTCCTTTGAATGTATAAATGTAGAATGTGGAGACTTCAAGATTCTTCAAAAGTGTTAAATCGATATTTCCTTGAGATCTAGGGTCTTTGGGTTCCTCTTATTTTTCCAATAGTTGTGATGATGTGATCCTTGTGATGTGATGAATGGTCCTCCTCGATGGTTGATGTAATCCTTGATTATTTGATGTCCTTTATGATTTTTAGTCCTCCATGATGATCTCCTTGTGCTCGATGCTTTTGTATCCTTCTTCAATGATCTTCAAGTCTCCTCCTCTTCTTCTTCTTATCACCTTGGCTCTCATACCATGTTGAGAAATCTAAAGGAAGCTATATTAGGTTATTTCTCTAACTTTTATAATTTCATATGATGTCCTTTTACTTAAATTGATATAATTGTTATTAGTTTCTTATTACACTTAATTATTATTATGTTTTGATCATTAAACAACTACCAAAATATGAAGATAAGAGAGACCAGAGGACACAAAATGTAGGCTGCTAGCCAAGGCCAAAACCTCTCCTCTTTAGAGGAAAACCCACAATAATACTTCACTTCTTAAAGAATGTTGAGATCAAAATTTCCAAGAGTTATGAACCTTGACAAAGACCCCCTAATACCAATTCAAACCTCTTTTTGATGAATGTCCCTTTTATAAATTCAACATTAGTGAAACTTTCTTCAATGCTCCATATTTCGTTTTCACTTTAAAAATTTAGTAACTCTTTCAAATTTGTACTTCTCTTGCATTATGAAATCCCTATGATTTCACACATGTAGACAGTTTAGGTAAGAATTAGGGTTCTTTTCTTCTTCTCTTGGCTTGGAATTCTTTCCTTTATGATTCAGCCAGAAAAATAGAAATTTTTTACTTGAATATTCTGCTCCTTACGGTGATTTTAACTTATTATATGCTGCAACAATATGCGCCCTATATTTCCTCGCATGTGTGAAGAATGATTCCCAAAAACAATCCTTAGAAATCCAGTTTATTACTCCTTTTATTCTTTTCTCCTTTATTGTTTATACTTGTGCTTCTTGTGCTTATTATTGAACTTCCTAATGCTCCTAAATGAGGTCGACTACTTCTCTATATATAGGCTCCTTATGTAGGTCGAACAACCCTTTCATGAGGATGACTTGTTACTATGTAGGCTGATTTATTTGAATGCTAGGATGACTTGTCTTGTGTCTTTGAATCAAATAAATTCTCTTGACTAGATACAATATGCGCAAAAGGGTCTTTACATATTACAATGACTCAATTGACTCCTATAATTTATGACAAAGCACTAGAAGCACTCAATGGGTGCTTGACATAAAAATAAGATAACCTTGAGCAAGAAACCCATGCCTGAAAATAATAATAATAATAAATATTTTTTTATTTACATCAAATACATAAAATCATGATTATCTTAGACATTATGAAGTTCGAACCTAGTTACACATTTCAAATAAAGCTGTGGAAATTTTTTATTATAATGTAGTATTATTAAACTATGGTTATAGAAGTTCTGATTAGGTGAAATTTTAGTCTAAAAGTTGCCTCCTAAGGAAAAATCAAGAAATTAATAAAAAAATGCCATGTAGACTTTTTTTTAATTATAATTTACTTTTATCTATGTTCCATAATATTTATTAGCACAAGTTTCAATTATTTTTTTAAATATATTTCTAATTTTTTACTTTTATCGAAATCCCTAAATATATGGCACTTTTATTAAAATATATCTCTATATATATTTTATATTTAAATATAACTATCTATATTTATATTTTATATTTAATTGTGTATATATAGTTTATATTTTAAAAAAAAATTGATTTTTTTTTTAATTACGATTTCACTTTAAATATTTGTTTGGATCCCATAATTTTTCCTTTCCAAAATACGTTTTTTTAACTATTTAATTATTTTATATTTAGCTTTTTTTAACTATTTAACTATTTAATATTTTTGGTTGGAACTCGGCAATTTGTCCCTTTTTAATACTTTTTTTAACTATTTTATATTTAACTATAGTTAACTATCTTGTATTTAACTATATATTTTATATTTTTGGTCGGAATCCTGTAATTTTTCCATATGTTCTTCAACTATTTAACGATATTTTATTTTTAATGATTTAATAAATTTATATTTACATTTTATATTTAAATACCTTTTAATTATTTAAATATTTTATATATAACTATAATTGTATTTTATTCTTAATTATTTAATTGTTTTACATTTAACTATAATTGTCTATATTTATATTTTATATTTAACTATTTATATATATTTTATATTTAATTATTTTTTTTGGTGTTGTCTTGGCCATGATTATTAATGTCAAATGGGCCCATATTTTAATTTATATTTTTCACTAATATCAATATTTGCATTACATTAATAAAATTTTCAATATTCTAATTCATATGAGTAAGGTAGGTAAATAACATTAATAAAATATTCGACTAATACCCAAATTAATAATAAAATATTTGATCGATACCTAAATTAATAATAAAATATTTCAAGGATACAAAAATTAAACAAATATAAAATTATTTAGGACATGTACCTCTTTTTAATTCAAAACATTTTGATTGGTTTACATATTATGACATGAAAATTACGTGAAAAATTCATGGGCACTTTTAGGAGAAATTTCCTCTAATTTGAAAAAGGGAAGCTCAACTTGTGATATCCCACTAAGGTACTCATTGTCTTTCAGTATTACAACAACAATGATACATATCCAAAGGGTCTCAATCTTAATTATCAACTCAATGTTTGTGCAAAATTTAGAGGGGTATGTCTAGTGGAAACTATCTCTTTCTTTTGTTGATTTTTATGTAGGTGGAAGCATTGAAATGAATGATACATGTACAAAGACCAATATAATTGATATTTTTTATAGAAAAAAAATAATCTGCGAAAAATGACTTGATGAAATGAAAATAGCATACAAAACCAAGCTAGTGGCAGTGGAAGAAAGCACACTTGCACACTTCTATATTATTTGGAATGAATAACAATCACATTGTTGAAATAATCTACTATGAATTAAGAACTGCAATTTGTGGGAAAAAGGAAATATTCTAAAGAAAATCAACAAAATAATATATATGGTATATATACCTACAAGTTACATTATTAGTGTTCTAGGAGTGTTATAATATGCTAAAGTAGTGAAATTGTGAATTTATGAAAAGCTTAGTGGGAATGGAGGGCAGGTTACTAGCTACTATAGGAGTACCTATTTTACTATAGGAAACAATCCAGTGAGAATGTAAAATAAGAAAAATATGAGCCTGAGAAGAGAGGAAGATGAGGAAATGTCAAAAAGTGATCAGATAAATCTAATAAAATCTTCAAAAAAACTTGTTTCAAAATTATCTTAGTACAACTAAGTTATGTTTGTTATAGGTAGCTGTCAAATTGTTACACAACAAAATAAAATAGAGAACAATAAATGTGTAACAATAAGGGAAATAACGTAAATGAATTTTTAAATTGACATTATATAGTGATATTTCTATAATAAAATGCACAAATAACTTCTAAGAAAGACTTTTTCTTGAAAATATTATATTAAAGCATGCATCAGTGGTATGAAGAGATGTCTTCCAAAGATGCTGTAAAAATAAATAAAATAATAACACTAACACAGATTGCAGGATGTCTAGAGCTCCTATGATGGATCCAAATAGTCCCTTAGAGGAAATGCAAACTAAAAATTGAAATAAAATACCACTTCCATTAACTCATAAAAAAATTCACATTACAAAATTGAAAAACTAGATAGGAAATACATGTCTAGTCTTTTCTCCTTTTCGTCATACTTTTATCTACATGTCTATTGGGCTACTTGAGAATATTATTTATAAAATGAGTGCGTAGTAGACTCCTTAAGAGGAGGAAAACATGTCCCTCAAAAAATCTCTAAAAAGGTGGATATTTCTCCTATTCCACCTTGCAACAACAGAAAGGGGCATTAAATTCCCTTAGTTAGGCAGGTTGAGGCTCTCCTATAATAAGGAATATGTCCCAAGAATATCTGTAGTGTTGGATCTCTTGAAATTTGTGCAAAACATCTTCAAATCCTACACAATAAGCATGTTAAGACACATAAAATATGAAAAGCCTCATTGATTCTTCTAATATCTGATTAAGCTATAAAACTATATCATTAAGTGCAAAATGTGTCTTTAATATACCTTTTATGTGCTTACGAGTGGATTGATGGGACTTATGATTTAAATATTTTGGACTCCCATTAATACCTTTGAATCTCTAGCTTCTCATATTTGATGTATGAAACATACCTCAAACACTCCAAAAAGATATTAGTGTACTCATCAATAGTAAGCTTCCCTAGTGTATCCTCATGGAATTATTTAACTTTGTTGTCATTGTACCTCTCAATTTGGTACTTATCGCACCACATACTAGTCTTCCCCTTCAATATTCGAATGGCTACTTTGGCCTCCATGGCTTTAGAGTGGTCATGTAATATGAAGCATTCTTCATTTCCCACATCCATGCTTCTCACTATTGAGCTTCCTTAATTTCTCCATCAAAGGTAGGGGATTATGACTTCTTGATATCCTCTCACATTAAATGTTTCTCTCTCATTTGATTATGGTTTCTTCTACTACCAACACTAGAAGAGTGCTCATGATTGTTTTTTCTTCTCTCTAGATGGTTGAATGCAGATCTTCCTCTCACTATGTCTTCAGTTCCATGTCTGTCTTTTCGTTGAATTATTTCCTTCTACCCTATTAGTCTTAGATCCAAGTTTCCCTATTTTAGATGAGATTTTTTTGGATTTGTTTCTACCTAGATAGTGGGCACCAAGATCATGTTTCCTTTTATTTTAAAGGTCTTATAAGCTCTGAAAAATCAATACATTTAATTATGGTTTTTTTCTTGAGCTCTTACAATTATTTCATTGTCTTCCTTACAACATCTAAAATTAACCCTTATGTTCCTTGGGTTGTCCATCGAATCAAGGGAATTTTCCTCTATCCTCTTCCTAACTAAGTCATTTTTTTAATTTTTTTGGTATCTATCCATGCTAGACTATACCATTATGTTTTTTATTCCCTTATTTCCTTGATGTCATTTAGCATCTTCATATTTTTTGTTACACAAACACACAATATTTAGCTTAGTGAAGTACAAATAAATAAATATATTCACTCTTCCCTTGGAATATTAGCACTTAGGTATGTAGGTTAGAAGAAAAAATATCATATCAACATTTTCATCAAGGTTAGTATTCATTTCAATTGCGTGTCTAAAATTAAGCACACATATAAAAACTAAAATAAATAGTTTTAATTTGTATCCTTCTATTTCATCTCAATTTTAATTTGAAGATTTACTTTGTAGTAGAGTTCAAATTTTCTTTTTTTAAGTGTGGTTCCTCCAAGTGTTGAACCTAGGCTCTTATAACACTCCATAGCATTCCCTCCCACTCACTTGTAGTATCTTAGGTTGCCGAAGGTGTTAGCTATTTAATTTAACCTAACCTCCAAGTATTATTATAAAGATGGGGTTATAAAATCCTCTTATTCCAAAGTATTGAAAACTCAAAAAAAAGTTCCACCATTATGTTCTTCCTATCACAATCTTTCTGGAAATATAAATATTACCTCAATCCCACTCACAGATTGAAATTCATGCACTTATGAAGTTTAGATAATTATATAGAACCACATCAACATCTAATTGCCACATGTCATCCATGTGGCTCACGCGGAACTTTGATGCCAACATAGCACAGTGTCCACCTCATGGAATGTTGCAACATTGAATCCACATGTGTCCCACATGACACAATCATATCACTAGAACATGTGGCCCATATGGAATTCTGAGATCACCATATGGGGTCCACATAATAACTGATCCATAAATCACATCCATGTGGCCACTTTCATGTCCCTGTGGTGTTTCCATGTCAACATAGGTGTGAGGCCCCACTAGGACTTCCCCATTCACCTTTTGCAGCCATTGTAGTCTATATCGATTTTGTAGGTAACCTAGTGCGACAATGTAGCATTGGATCCTACAATCACCAAACTGCAAAATCTACATATCCATCAACTCATTTGAGAATGATCTTGCCCAATTCACATTTGGGACCTCACATGGGTGTCCACTATTTTCCACCACCATATCTTAGATCCTTAGATCCCTAGATCCCCTTTGATATATGAGCATCATTTGGCATAGCCATATATGGGCCATCGCAAGTGTTGATGTGCATATAAATTCTAGCTCAAAGGTAATTTTTCTCATTCGACCTTCCAAGGTCATGTCTTCCCACTCCACCATCATACCCCCCCAATAACTGAATGAATATCACATCTACAATGGAACATCCACATCACCCATATCTAGGTTACATCCACATGATACTACCACATCACTAATAATCTAAAGGTTGTCCACATTGCATCGCCACATCACCAACTCCCCTATCATGTCCAAATTTCACCACCACATCATCACATAAATAGGTCACATAATATTTTTTTTACTGCATAGCCTCCACATGGGCTCACATGGAACTTCCACATAAACCATATTGCAAGGATCCACTAGGTCCTCTGCCTTCATGTTTTGTGAGGTCGCTCAATTATATTTTGTTTTTTTCAAAATCCAATTCATGGATTTGTTAATGATATACATATTATTACCTCTCCCCTAATGCCTAGATCTCTGGATGTAAAAAACATTAGAGGTTCATTTGACTAGCAGGCCTCTGACCCTTCCATAGTTATGATGGTTTCTATCAACTTTAGAACTTAGATATAGAATGAGAATATTAAATAGAATGAAATATATACCCTTGATATTATCGAGGAATCTGTGTAATGTACATCCCCAATAACCCTCCAAAATCTTGAATTACCAAAATTTTTCTCATTATAAAGGGGATGCATCCCATGTCATGATCTAGTCACCAAGAAAAACTGGTGGGGCTTGCCTTAACTTGACCTTGTATCATCAAATGATGATATGTGAATAAAATGGGATATACAACCTACAATTATCAAACCTACACATGACGATTTTAGCACTAGACCTTCCCAAACAAGACAGATCACCAAATTTGTCTATAAGGGTACTAAAGAGAAGGAAACAAGGAAAATACAAAAAATAGTTAATACAAGGGAATTTTCCCAAGACACTTAATTTTTGAAAGAATATGAATAAGGCCTATTCAATGACCTCAGATCGGTGAAACAAGATTGTGACTCAATTTTAGGCACTGTTTCATGCATTTTCTCAATGTGATGGATTATGAGTGAGTACTTCCAAGTTATCATTGAAGCAACAACAACAAGGAAATATTATAGAGATTTATAGATTTTGACCATTTTCACAAGATATGGACCTACCATTAAAACCATGTAGCCACTTAGCTACAAGATTATAATTAATTGATAACACATAAGCAGAGTAATAGTTCCATGGTGTTACTAGTCATTTGAGATATAACTTCCAAATTAGCCAATAGTAAGTGCATCAAAAAATTTCAAACATACACACATGAACATGCATGATCATAGTAACATTCCATAATTGAACAAGGTTGTCATGTCTTGGGACCCTAATATGAAAAAAATTATACTTATATAAGTAACTTAAAATTCCTAGCAAGTGAAGGAGGAAATTCAAATCCCAACCCAACCATAGGCCATCTACACTATAAAACATATTGTAGGTGACAATCCCCGAGTTGGCTCCATAGTAGAAGGGGAGTTTTCCTCAATGGAAACTGATACCATAGATTGGTAAATCACTCAAGTGAAGGATTTTACTATCCAATCGGGTTATCAAATTATATCTAGTAGTAAGAACCATCGTGACTCTCTTCCTCTCTAAGATGAATGACAAGGGTTCACCAAGGGTCAATTTTGGTTGTTTATTTTTTCAATGAGACTGAATCCCACAATGTAGGTGGTTTATCAGCCATGTTTTCATGGAAATCACTACAAGAGACTATAACCCACAATCTAGGTGGTTTATCATCTCTCCAAACAAGCGCGACAATGTCTTAGCTTACCATATCAAGTGGTATATCAACCATCCGAAAAGTACCCAAGTGGTTTATCATCTTATTTAACAAAAAATAAATGGTTCAATATTCCACTAAGCTTTACACTAGAAAATTAAGATTAGGCAAACAGTTCAATTCCTTTTCACCACAACATAGGTGCAGGAATTTCAATTATTATAGTAATATCACAAGGAAAATATGATCCAATATAGTATTTCCACTAACATTTTTCAATAGCTCCTCCTCTACAATATCTCTCTCTAGGTTGCTCCTTTGCAAAAAAATTCTCTCCTCTTCACATTGAATCCAAACTAGTGTTTTCAATCACATATTTCTCTATATATTTTCTTGTCTACATTATCCTTCCTATTTTATCTCTCTATTGTTTTCCTTCTCGTTTTATATGTTGTGTATTCCCTATCTTCTATGTCATCATTATCCTTTTCTTCCACTATTTTTACCTTGTTGTATCTACATTCCTTTGTTCCCTTTCATGTCAAGCTTTATTTTTCTTGTGCAACATGCCATTCTTTCCCTCAATTGGAAATGAGGGGAGAAGGATGGAATTTTCCTCCCCCCTATGCTACCCATTCAAGAACTTCAATGTGTGTTAGCATAGGAAACAAAACATCAAGAGGGTCGGATGGATTTAATGTGGTGGTTAGGGCATTTTTTTGGCATGCCAAAAGAAACCTACCCCCAAAAAAGCTACATATGTGTTCCTCCCTTAGTTCAAAAATCAATTTTTTTCATAGGTTTACATATGCTTAAAAAAATAAATTTACACAATGAATTTATATAAGGAATGGAGAAAAAAGGTTTCTTACACTAGGTTTCACATGTGCTAAAATACACTTTTTAAAACATGTAGTGGTTCAACATGATTATTTCAACACACTTGCAACATTGATTGGTGTTTTGGAATGTACTTGGACAAGGTTTTACTCATTCACCATGACCATAACCAATAAAATGACTTTTGTTATTACCCATTCATCACATTTCCCTTATTAGAACCTGGCACCTAATGAATTTCCATTTGAACTATAATTTTGGTTGCCTATGTGAGTAATAAGTAGAGGAAAAATAGTATGTTCACTAAAGCATATGGGGCCTATGGAATACCTTTTTTTTTAGGCTTATGAGAATATATGGGAATTTTTTAAAGGCCAAGGTTGGATAAGCTTTGTCAAGTGACTATTGGTTTATGACAATGATTTTGAACTCATGCAATTTTCACTAGACCTCTTAAATGATTATACTATTCTATAGGGGAAAGTGGTTCAAGAAGACGAGGAAATATTTATTTTAGTGTTTGGACTACAAATGGTCAAGAAAATATGGCATTTTGAGAGGAAACCCAAGCTGAATTTAATGGAAGAATTACTTGAACAAGCAGATTCTTTGATAAAGACACGAAGTAGTTTTGGGAGAAAATATCTTCCACTAATATCGTAAGAAATAGCTTTTCCCATACAAATGTATTCCACTTTCTTGAGGCACGAAGGATTTATGTGATGGCCTCATCTAAGGCTATTAGGTAACCTTGAGTGTCAAAGTTTGCTCAATATGCCATTATTTTTGCGCAAGACACCTTAGTAGATGACAATCAACATGAAAACGTATAGCATACTATGGGATGCCCTGTAACACTATGGTTGATCAAAATTCCTATGGAGACAACAACTCAATGAGAGAGTGACACCTCAAATGAATTAGTGGGAGTAGAGGTGATATTTTCTTTAGCAGTTGGAAATCTAACTATTGCATCTCCACCATCTATTGTTTTTGTTGCAACATTAGTATAAACCTCTACTAAAACTCCAATAGTTGTATTATGGCTACAACATCAAGGGAACCCTCTTTTCCAACTCCTAAAGGGCCTAAAATCGGCATAGAAGTTGACATCAAACCACAAGATACTGAGGAAATAAACAACCATGAAAGTGGGTTGGAAATAATAGGAAACAAACCTTTAATGGAATTTCCAAGGATGGTGACTGAGCATCCTACATATATAGCCATGCCTAAAAAGAAGAGTGTCATGTACACCTTAGGATAAGGACAACTCCCTCATGCTGAAATTTCAACCCTTGTTACAAAACATTAGCTAATAGGGGTGTAGATTGAAGAGGAATTTGTACCCCTATTGTAACACAAGAACCAACATGGGTAGAATTTAAAGAAAATATAGATATCCCTAATACAACACAAGAACCATTAATTATGGAGGCTGAGGAAGAAACACATGTTGCACATCTAGTGATAGAGGAATTTCCTATTAGAATACATAGAAAGAAAATTTAAGATACCCCACAACTACAAGGACTATTAGGGTTACCTAAGGAAGAAATAGAATATACTAAACTGCAAGAATTGAGAGGATGAGACTTGGGAGTTGAATTTTCTGCATTACAAGATGGGAAAACATATTAAGAACATTTTGAGGAAAAGGTGCAAGAAAAGGTTGCATCTCAACAATTTAGGGTTGCCTCTTAGTGTGTGAAGAATATTTATAATACAAAGAAGAAATCTATAGTTTTACACTCTCTCAATCCATTTTATTCATCTATCATAGAGAGAAATATAATTTTAAAGAGAAATAATGGAAATTTTCATCTCTAAATAATGACTTTAGAAGGTAAACTAATAGCGACCCAATCCATTAAGGGATTGGATGATCTCTCTTAGGAAACAAAATCCCTTGAAATATGAGATGAGGAGGAAACTCTTCCTAAGATATGGGATATATCCCCAAAAAAAGCACAAATATAAAAAAAACTAGGAAAGAGATATTAAAATAGAGAATAAAGGACTTGATTTTTAAACAATTTTACTCATAAATATCCTATTCTGACAAATTATCAATTTATTAAAGTAAACCTTCAATTCCAGTAATAAAAGGCTAAGGAAGATATTTCGAAAGACATGATGGATAGCTATAAATAGGGAACAATTATATTCATGCATCATGAATAGATTCTAAGAAACATTAGGTGGTTATTGGTAAAATACCTAAAATATCACAAACCTAAATGGGATCAATGGAATAAGGAATTGAATGAGGTTGAGAAAACCATTAAACTTTATACATAGGTGGATAAGATAGAAATAAAAAAATATTCACATTAGGTTGTTGCTAGAATTTGTACTTAACTGTAGGTTTTCTCCCCTTTTTTACAACATCTACATATATGAGAAATACCTCATGTCTAAGAGAAAATCCACCATTACCTCCAAACCATATGAGATCACAACCCCAAGAACATTCTTGTAATCCTATTATGTGTGCATTATCAACCTACTACAAAAGCTATACCAACATAATATTTTTTTGCATCATCACCCAATTTGGAACCCTAAACATCTAGTGGGATATTATGTTAATCTTAGAAATTTTCCATCTTACTTGAACAAGAAAATTGATTGGTTAATTACTAATTATATTGTAGAGAATAACTTAAAATTAATTTTATGGATAAGAGGGGAGTGTTATAGGCACATTACACATGGGTGAGGTCCCTACAACATGTGGAGCTTATATCCCAAAATTGACAAGAAGCCATTAATCACTTTAGGGGAAATATTTACATATTATCAATGCCAATTGTAGAAGGATGTCCTTGATGCTAGAGGCAAACAACATATGACATATGTAGAAGGGATACGTTCATCCTCAATAACCTTGTAGTGGCTCTCAAAAGAGTGAATTGATATATTAAATGCATATATGATGTGTAAATAACTGGGTAGGCCTCAAATTATACTACCCAATCATCTAGGTACCTTCCATACATTATTAGTGTTACTGTCAGTATTTACATACTTCCACTGGGGATCAAAAATAATTTTCATGTGCATCTTAGATGTCCCATTCTGAACAAATTTTCCATCATTGCATTAGGTCATGATATAAAATTGTTCCACTGGTGATTTTCCTGGTCAAATAAGCTTCCTTCTCCCTCAGAAGATCATATTGGCTGACTCATTCTCATGTCTCCTTGAGAATAATAACACCTATGGAAATTCTTTGTTCACTTGGAAGCCTTTAAACTCAAAGGTCAAACTCTCATTCAAGAATCAGGTCAAAAAGCAGTCCAATTAGATCATACGGTCAAAATCATGAAAATTGGTCATTTCACCATCAAATTCATCTTTTGAAGCATTAGCAATAGTCAAAGGTCTTCAAAATTTTCAGTTTCTAAAACTATAATTTCCAAATAAGTGGCTTTGTGTTTACCATATTTATCTCTCAGTTGTGCTTGGAAAGCTCATTTCCCTCTCCTAGGGTTTTGAGGGCATTTTTCTTGGTTTCATGAATTCCATGGTTAAATAATCAACACGACTTATGTCCTGATGCTCTTACACCATCCCCTATCCTTAATATACCTTCCTAAACACTTCCCATCACTCCTATCCCTCAAAATCATCATTTTTCCACAAGCCTTAGCCTATTGCTACATTTTGACACTTTTTCGAGACTAGGCATGTGTTTTTCCCTTTTTGGCCCCTTCCCCTCACTCAATCCTTGAAATTCCACTTTTCCCTACTCTCTAACATCTATCCCTATCCCCAAAAATGTTCCCAAGAATTTATACAACCCTAAACCCCTTAATTCCCCTCCCTCTACAAGGTCGTCCTAAATCCCTTGTTTTGCCTACACCAAACCTTAATTTCCTCTTCCAATGAGCTAGGGTTTGCTATGGAATCAGATAAATCAAAGAAGAGGAGGCATAAGGGAGGCCTTTTCAGAAATTATGAATCCATACCAACTCATAAACATCTTTCCTCCATCATTTTCCAAGAAGTCATTCCAAGGGACAAATCATTTGCCACACATAGGGTTGGTTTTTCTTTAAACTATGTTTCTGACCAAACAGAGATGCAATTAACAAAATTTAGAGAGGTTTTTGTCCCTCATAGGTCAATAAAGAAAAAAATCCTTCATGTTTTACACAGGTATCATGGTTTTTTATAAATGTTAAAAATATAGGTGCTACAATAGGTTTGCTACATTTCTGGAGTGCCCTTGGGAAAATCAAGCTTTCTCCTAGTTGGAGTGTCCAAATGACTTGCTTTATGATTCAAATGATAACTATATAGAGAGATAATTCCAATGAGATATCATGAGCTCAATTTGGAGTTGAGGTAGGCCTTCAAACGTTTCCTACACCAACACTCTACATTTCTGCACCCTCATTCAACACTTTTTAACCAGTCTTGGGAAAATCAACTTTTTACAAGGAAAATGAACTCCAAACAGAAAACCAAAGGTAGATTTGGAAATTAGACAAGATAATAATTCCAACGAGCTATCCTAGGCCAACTTGGACACCGGGAACACTTCCAAATGTGATCTGAAAAAATTTGCTGCAGTGGCAGTGCACGTTCAGGAATGGCACCACGTCTTTAGAAGATGTTGCCTCCTTTTTTCATCTTGGCACTACGCATTTACCAGTCTTGGGACAACAAGTTTTTAACAGGTTATATGGACACCATTTTTGAAACTAGACACATATTTCGAAACTAGAATAAGAGATATTTCTAATGAGCTATCATGAAACTAATTTTGACATCGGGAAGGCCTCCAAAAGTTGCCTACAAGACAGACTATTTTTTCTGTCATGGCACTGCGCGTTTAGTAGGAAAATTTAGTTTTCATCATCTTCAGCAAAATTTTGAATTTTTGAATTTTTACTTGGTAAAATGAGAAAATTACTTATGTAAATGGTCATGGTGAATGTAAATTTCATGTTTTGACTTTCATCTAAGGTAGCTACATTACGTAAGTGATCAGTTGAGGTCAAATGAATCAGTTTCCTCTCTTTTAGAGCCAAGTTGTTGAGTCTTCCTAGTTTTCAGTTTCTTGTTTGGGATTAGGTGAAACTGGTCATCATCTCATGGATTCAACTCCCTAAGGCTAGGTAGATTTTTTTTGAGGTCTATATCATGTATTTGATCAGTAATTTGTAGATTTTGGACTCACTTGGAGCTTTGGGCATCCCAAGAGACATATTTGTATCAATTTGGCTTGGACATTAATAGAAATTTGCAGCTATTTCTTTGGGATCCATGTCGTATGCAGTGTTTGGCATAGTTTCTTCTTTTTTATCATTTGTATGGATGTATCGTAAGCTCATAAACAATTTTCATGTCTATGATATGCTTAATTTCAAGTTGAAACACATAATTCATGTTTCAAGCTCTGTTTTGGGAAATTTAGCATAATTTGTTTATCTTGGTCAGTTTATGGATAATTCATCTTCTATTCTCTTCCTAAATCCTCACCAGTATTTTCACCTCACCATAATAATATTTTCATGTCAAGCCTTCTACTTATCTTTCCCTCTAGAACCCTTACAAATTTTGACCTAATTTCCTTGCCCTAATTGTTTCACTCCCCCTGATCTAACAAAACCCTAAAAAATCAAAATCAAAACCTTAAGCTACTATACCTAGCCTAAAATCTTCTTTCTGCAGTCATTTTTACTATGTTCTACATGGAGAGATCCCTCTCCTAGCCTAGTAGGGCTAGCTACCTGGCTAAGAGTGGTTTGAGGTTACCTTAGGATTTCCTCTCTCAACCTGAGGTTTAATCTCAGTGATAACATTTTGGCGACAATACTGGGGAAAAAAAATATCATATCTTCTTTGTGAAAGAATGACGAAGTTTAGATTTGATTGTTGAAGGTGGACAACAATTAGATGCATATGAAGGCTAAACTCTTCACCTGGCGGCTCCAACTTGATGTAAATACTCCACTACAGGATCGAACTTGTCAACAGGAAAATGGAAGGATCTTACACAAAGGTTAGGTATTCAAAATGGAAATGTATTCAAGATCTAATCTGCTTTCTTGTAAATTACTTCTTTTCTTTTCTTGAAACTATCCTGAAATTTTTCCGGAGTTGGTTGTATGATGAATAAGACGAAAATCTTGATTCTACCTATTCGAAAAGTGTAAATACTGAGTTTTCCTTTGATCTTGGTCCACATCCTTTTTTGAATAGTATGATGACCATCTTCAAATTTATGAGCCTAAAGAGATCAATACTAGTCCTACAACTTATGTACATACTCCTACACCTTGTAAAATTCCATATCAATACAAACCACTCATCTTACCTCCTATACTCCATGTTTTCCCTGAAAATGATTATCTATATCTACCGATGTTTTATGGTGAATATGACAGCATCACTGGTGAGAGATATACAATTTTGAGACTTTCCTAGACCTTTTTGAAGTTGACGAAGAGGATGTCAGTATCAGGCTATTTTCTCTTTTGTTTGTAAGGTAGAGTCAAAATTTTGTTCAAAACCTTGCCTGTTGCGAGTATCTTAGATTTCCCGCAGTTCGTCAAAGTTTTCCTTGAAAAGTGGGTGGTCAAAAAAAAACCTTTCCTAATTCTAAAAGAGTATGACTAGTTCAAAAGATAGCTAGGGCAGACATTACAAAATTTTTCTACCAGATTCAAGCAAGTCTATTTTTTGATACTTGTTGACATAAGAACCTCTCCTATATTTGATCTAGAAATGGAGTTTCAGTTGAGAGAAAGAAACCTTGCAACACTTGAAAATATGCAGAAAAGTGTCGGAGATGTAGAGGCTAATTTGTTGATCAGAAGAGAAAAGCTGAAGGAAGAAGAGAAGAATTACATTGCAAAGCACCTGACATATTCAAAGGTAAAGCTCCACATTTTGGTAATTACAATAGAGGAAATGATTCAAAATATCACCATGAGATATGTATTTTCCGTTCAATATGATCCTGACTCACTTATCCCAGAAAAAGAAGATATTGCAAACCCTAAAGATTTTCCTGCTAATCCTAGTCACCGTTGATCTAGAAAATGGATTTGTAGATCAATTTGAGGAGAAACAATGTGATAATCTAATGTTTATGATTGGTGAAATTACTTATATTGACGATTTGCAAAATTTTGATCAGTATGATGGTGATTATGTTCTCAAAACTGAAGCTAATCTTGTATAGCAATCAATAGTTGGTTTCTGTGAAGAAGTTTATTTGCAGCAGCTTGAAAACAGTGATCAGCCGATGCATATTTATGATGACAGAGATGAGGAAAATGCTGAAAATTTTGAAATAAGTGAGGGATATTTTCCTATATGTTTTTCTTCATTTCAATTTCTAAAAGAAAAATTTTCCAAGATTAGAAATCAACAGTCTTTAAGTTTTGATGTTGAGGTTGAGGTAGATAATGAACTTATTGAGCAAGTTGTTAATGAGAAACCTTCTCCTAAAATGGTTGAGGAAATAATTTGCGACATAGAATCCTCCTTAGCTCCACATTTGCAGCCACTGAATGCCATTGAATGTCAAGTTACAGATGAAGGCTTGGAAGCTGAAACATATGATCAAATTATACAAGATGATTCTATACCACTGTGTTTTGAAGCATTTTAGTTTTTAAAAGAAAACTTTCATAATATCTCTAAAGAAAAGGATGAGAAACCTGTAGAAAGTCATGCAGTCTCATTAGAAACAATGGAAAATAGGTTGCAACAATTTTTTCAAATTTTTCATGACCCAATAGCTGATGTGTTAGATGATATCTGCAATAAAAGTCATTCTCCATTAGTTAACTATCATTATGGGAATTTTGAGGTCTAAAATGGACCACCTAAAGAAATAATAAAATAATAGCTAAATAAATAAAATAATATTTATGAATTTGCAATTCACTTTTTGCACCACAATCCATGTAACCATGGTTAAATTCAATTCAAAAGTTGTACCAAAATACAATTAATAAAATAATTGTATTGATGTGACTATAAATAAGAATGAATTTTTCAAGAAAAATTCATTATCATTGAACAACTAATGCATTTTTCCTTTGTACATAAATAACTTAAAATAAAATATAAATATAAATTCTTAAATTCTTAATTATATAATATGTTATTAATTAAAATTTATATTATTTAAACTGTATAATAACATGTGTTACACAGTAATTTGTCACCGTCCCTACCATTCCCCATCCCGCACAATGGAGGACCCATAATGTGACCTGTGAACACTGTCATGCACTGAAAACATCATCATTGCATCCCTCTGAGTATGAGCTTCATTTCCCCTTGAGACATCTCCTTGCAAAATCCATGAAAAACAACTCTTTTTGCATTGGCGCGGGTAGACAGTTCAGTGCTCGCGCCAATCAGGGAAATCATGTAAAGAGGTCGCGCCACTTGGCGCTCTGTCATAGAGCAGCAATCGCGCCACCCATTTTAGGGACTGTTTTTTAAATATGGATGGCGGAAGTTGAGTTCAAACGAACTCACAACCATTGCCTATCTTGAGTTGGGAGGTTTGGCTGCGGGAGTTCTATGGAAGGGAAGTAGTTTTGCCACCTTCTATGGAACCTTCCTTGTTGATAGGGCCAATCCCATAATAATAGGGATCCCAACCCCCTCCTTCCCCATCTATAAAAGCTTGCTCAGATCCATGGCAAGCTAGTCTTGAAGTGCTGAAGCTTTGCATCTCCCTATTCCCAAGTGCCTTTGTGCTGTAAAGAATCCCTTCTTTCCCTTAAGGCCCATTAAGCGAGGAGACCATTGTTACGAGACTCTGGAGAGGTTTCCCTTTCCTTGGCAAGCTTTGCGAGACGTGGACAACCGGAGACCCGTTCGAAGGAAGCTGCGACGTCAGAACTCGGTTGTAACTTCTATTCGTTTATCACTTTAATAGATGACTATGATTATGGTTCCACTCCTTTTGCAATCATGTTAATGTGAGTAATATCTTTTCTCACCGATATTTAGTTACGTATGCTGGTTCCTATGCATGTATCTGTTCGTTTCTTCTGTGTGCAGGTGTTCGTCCACGGAGATCGTGGAAGGATTGTGATCTGCCAGGGCTGAAGGACGGGGACATCTTCTTCTTCAGATCTAGCGCTGGAATTCAGGTAGGCTCTTATCCCAAGTCTTTCATTTCGTAACTAGGAGCTTGCATCATAGCATTGTTTGTTTGTTGCTAGACCCCTGCTGGGCTAGTAGGGATCGCCTCTGTCCGCAGAGGGGATTTACCTCCTCAACAACATGTAATTAATGTATTATATAAAAATAATATAATAAATGTAATATGTTATTTTATGTATGAATTTTATTCAAAAAATGTGAAATGACATTTATTATGAGTACTTTACTTTGACTTTAAAAGTACTTAGAGCACTACATGGTTAACCATTAGTTTTTATCCACCATTGAGAATGTGACAAGTAAGTACCTTTACCTCAAGCAATTCCACCTTAACCATTAGGGATGATGTCATCCCTAAAATGTGATTGGTTCTCATAAAGTGAATTTTGATTGTACATTTTTCTTAGGAGGCCAATTTTAGGCCTCAAAATTCCCCTAATGGAGCGTGAAAAGAGTGTTGATATAAACCTGATCTGACAACCAACTTCATTGTTTTGTTTAGCAGGTGTTTCATTACAAAGCTTATAAGAAGATTTGCAGTCATAATAGGAGAGTAATGAATAATATTATTGTTTTTCTGTTGATCATCATGAAAAATAAGTCATTCACGAGTTTCAGGATCCTTTTGTCAACTTGCTGCAGTCATCAAAGAAAGAAAGTACAGATGTTAGGAAAATTTTAAAATCTAGGTACAAAGACTACCTAGAGCATAGAAGTAACATATTAGATGGGCTAGAAATCAATATGTATTCCTATGAAGATCCTTTCGCAGCATTCTTGAGGTCAATCGGGCTCGTGCTTTGCAATTTCACCAAGATTCGATCTGTTGACAAGTTTTCATGGGAGTTTCCTTTCAGTAGCTCTCTCTTCTTTCTCATAAGAAAGCACTTACAAAGAATTCAAACAACATCAAAAATTCTTACATGGTGGCATTGTTTGTTCCATTTCACACTATCAGGTGATGTATGGATCAGTTAGAGTAGGTTTTGTTGAATAATATCAATTCTGAGCATCATTTTCAGTTTGTCAGTTGTGTTTTAGTCTGAGTCAGTTTAGTTTATTGAGTCAAGTTTCTTTCAGTATTCATTATCGTTTTTAGCTATTGACTCCATTTCCCAATGAAATAGGCACTTGGTCTATGGTGTTCTTGGCACCTCAAAGGAGCTACCATCCCTAGCTGGAGCCAATGTTAGTGTCAGTATTTGCATACTTCCACCAGGGATCAAAACACATTTTCATGTGCATCTTAGGTGTCCCATTCTGAATAAATTTTTCATCATTCCATTAGGTCATGATATAAAATCGTTCCACTGGTGGTTGTCCTGGTCAAATAAGCATCCTTCTCCCTTAGAAGATCATATTGGCTGACTCATTCTCATGTCTCCTTGGAAATAATGACACCTATGGAAATTCTCTGTTAACTTGGAAGTCTTTAAAGTCAAAGGTCAAAGTCTCATTCAAGAGTCAAGTCAAAAAGCAGTCCCATTGTTCATAGGGTCAAAATCATGAAAATTGGTCATTTCACCATCAAATTCATCTTTTGAAGGATTAGTAATAGTGAAAGGTCTTCAAAATTTTCATATTATAAAACTATCGTTTCCAAATAAGTGGCTTTCTGTTTACCATATTTATCTGTCATTTGTGCTTGGAAAGCTCATTTCCTTCTCTTAGGCTTTTGAGGGCATTTTTATTGGTTTCATGACTTACATGGTTAAATAATAAACAAGACTTGTATCCTAATGTTTTACACCTTCCCCTATCGGTAATATACCTTCCTAAACACTTCCCATCACTCCTATCCCTCAAAATCATCATTTTTCCACAAGCCCTAACCTATTGCTACAAATTGACCTTTTTTCGAGACTAGGCCTGTGTTTTTCATTTTGGACCCCTTCCCCTAACTCAATCCTTGAAATTACACTTTCTCTGACTCTCTAAAATCTATTCATATCCCCCAACATTTCCCCAAGAATTTAGACAATTTCTAACCCCTTCATTCCCCTCCATCTACAAGGAAGTCCTAAATCCCCTGTTTTTCCTACACCAAACCCTAATTTCCTCTTCCACTGAGCTAGGGTTTGCTATGGAATCAGAGACATAAGAGAAGGGGAGGCATAAGGGAGGTAATTTTCAGCAATTATGAAGCCATACCAGCTCATAATCATCATGCCTCCATCATTTTCCAAGAATTCATTCCAAGGGACAAATCATTTTCCACACATAGGGCCAGTTTTGCTTCAAACTATGTTTTTGACCAAACAAAGATGAAATTAACAAAAGTGAGAGATTTTTTTGTCCCTCATAGGTCAATAGAGAAAATATTCCTTCATATTTTACACAGGTATCATGGTTTTTGAGAAATGTTAAAAATACAGGTGCTACACAAGGTTTTTTGCATTTCTGGAGTGACCTTGGGAAAATCAAGTTTTCTCCTAGCTGGATTGTCCAAATGGCTTTCTTGATGAATAAAATGATAACTAGATAGAGATATTTCCAATGATGTATCATGAGCTAAATTTGGAGTTGAGGAAGGCCTTCAAATGTTTCCTGCACCAGCACTCTACATTTCTGCACCCTCATCCAGCACTTTTTGACCAGTCTTGGGAAAATCAACATTTGACAAGGCAAATGAACTCCAAACAGAAAAAAAAGGTAGGTTTGGAGAGTATATAGGATAAGGTTTCAAACTAGCTTTCCTAGGCCCAATTTGGACATTGGGAAGGCCTCCAAATTTGGTATGCAAAAATGTGTTGTAGTGGCATTGCGCACTCAGGAATGACGCTGTGCATTTAGAAGATGTTGCCTCCTTTTTTCACCTTGGTGATACGTGTTTACCAGTCTTGGGAGAATAGGTTTTTTACAAGTTAGATAGACATCATTATGGAAACTGGAGGGACATTTGGAAACTATACGCATAGAGCTTTCCAATGAGCTATCATGGAGATGATTTGGACATCAGGAACACCTCCAGAATTTGCCTACAAGACAGGCTATTTTTTCTGTCATGGCATTTCACGTTTAGCAGGAAAATGTAGTTTTCATCATCTTTAGCAAAATTTTGACTTTTTGACTTTTTACTGGGGAAAATGAGAAAATTACTAATGTAAATGGTCATGGTGAATGTAAATGTCATGTTTTTACTTTCATCTAAGGTACATACATTAGGTAAGTCATTAGTTAAGGTCAAATGAATTAGTTTCCTCTCTTGTAGAGGCAAGTTGTTGGGTCTTCCTAGTTTTCAGTTTCTTGTTTGGGATTAGGTGAAATTGATCCTCATCTCATGGATGCGACCCCTTGAGGCTAGGGAGAGTGGTTTTCAGGTCTATATCATGTATTTTCTCAGTCATTTGTAGAGGTTGGACTCACTTCGAGCTTTGGGCATCTCAAGAGACATATTTGTATCAGTTTGGCTTGGACATTAATAGAAATTTGTAGCTATTTCTTTGGGATCCATGTGGTATGCAGTGTTTGACATATTTTATTCTTTTTTATCATTTGTATGAATGCATTGTAAGCTCATAAACCATTTTCATATCTATGATATGCTTAATTTCAAGTTCAAAAGGCATAATTCATGTTTCATGCTCTGTTTTGGGAAATTTAGCATAATTTGTTTATCTTCTTCAGTTTAGGGAGAATTCATCTTGTATGCTCTTCCTAAATCCTCACCAATATTTTCACCTCACCATAATCATATTTTCATGTCAAGCCTTCTACCTATCTTGCCCCCTAGAACCCCTGCAAATTTTGACCTAATTTCGTTGCCCTAGTTGTTTGACTCCTCCTGATCCAGCAAAACCCAACAAAATAAAAATCAAAACCTTGAGCTACTATACCTAGCCTAAAATATTCTTTCCACAGTCATTTTGACTGTGTTATATACGAAGAGATCCCTCTCCTGGCCTAGTAGGGCTAGCTACTTGGCTAAGCGTGGTTTTAGGTTACCTCAGGATTGCCTCTCTCAGCCTGAGGTTCAATCTGAGTGATAACAATTAGAAAGACTACAACATGTATAATAAGGAATAACTAGTCAGTTGGAGGGAATTTGAAAAATAAGAGGCTATTATCATACCCAAGAAGTAGAGAAGACTTAAATGAGTGCCAAAAACCTTTGTGGGAGCCACACCTCTCTGACCTAGAATAACTACTTGGTTCCATAGGGACATGCAGAAGGTTTGTCTAAGGGGATATGATAGGTTCCCAAATTGGAATCTTCTTAGCCCCTACCCAATAGTTTTTTTTCACACCTTTCTCCATTTACATGTCATCTCATAAGAAACTTTTTCTTGTAACAATCCATTTATGATAAAGGCATAGTTATCCTTTGATTATTTCATTTAATGTTAATTATTTTATATTTAGAAAATATTTTACTTCTTTCTATTAGCTTGTGAAAAATAATGAGAAGTATCACAATATTTTAAGTGTTTGTACACCACCTTCATGTTATAGTAACATCTTCATATTGCTATAATGTAGGTCCTACAACACCCAGTTTTGTTGCAACTCTCATAGGTTGGCATGAAATCACTAGGACCCAATTTTGAGATACGCCTAAGAACTTGCTACTCCCTCAAACAAATTTTTGCAACAAAATTGTGACCCACAAGCATGCTCCAACATTTTCACCACTAAAATTCCCATGTTGCAACATGCCCTAAAACCAATTCTACAACATTATTTTCTCAATTATAAAACTTGCTCATCTTACACTGAAATCCGCATGAAGTATGATGTTGCAATTCACCTGAAGTTTGATACTCCAGTTCACTAGGGATTTATGTTGCAACTTGCCTTAAGGTTAGTGTTACAACTCACTTGTATAATGTTTTTGCAACTTACTAATAATTTTTCATTTGACACGACTACTACAATTCCTACGTAGCTAAACTTTATTAGTGCTTGGTTAGAATCCATTTGTGAACCTTCAATTTCCTAGAAAATTTTGTACCCTAAAAAGGAAAGTGATAGAGGTTAAAGATCATCCAGAAGAGAGAAGACAAGCACATTAGGAAATAAAATCATGTATGACCTATTGCATAGATGAAAATAGAGAACAATAAAGAACAATAAAGAGAGAGACTGCATTTGTAATATGCATTCAAAATTCCAAATATAAACTCATGTTTCATATCCACTAAATCAACTTTTCGAATCATGTGGTTATTACTTATCATTCAAATTATTTTATAACAGGTATAAAAGTAATGTAGAAAAGGTTTTTCTCTATAAGAGAGGTTGTGGTAGTTGAAGCCCCTTTGGGTGGAATGAAAATACATCGTGAAATGAATACCCTAATTCAAATAAGGGCCTAGTTCCTACTAGGAATTTAGATATCCGACCTCTTTAATCACAATTAGTTACTATGGTGCCTCCTTTACCAAGGAGATAAGAAGTTAGAAGGAAGAAGGAAATAAAGGAAAACATTTTGTATCTTTCAATGGAAACAAATGAAAGGTGTGTTACATTTGTGATTTTAATCTTGTAACATTGTCCTAAAATCTTAAGTGTACTTGTTATAGCATCATTTCTCACTTTGACATGATTCATGATTGCTACATGGCTTTTTGGGCACCCATTCCTACAGACTTGGACATATTCACTTAAAAACAGTGGAAAATCCTCCATACGCGACTATGCCCGTGTTTTTCCGCGTGTATACGCGAGTACAGCTAGACTTTTCCGCGTATGCCATTTTAATGATTAAAAAATATATAAAAATCCCCAATTTCGCGCTGGGTTGATGGTTACTCAGGTAGTTCAACCACCCCAGCCCGTGGCCAACTGTTTCCAACTGCTGAAACTACTTGGAGGGACTATAAAAGCCCTCATGTGTATGGCCTAAGGGAGAGAGAGAATTATTGATATTATACTCTGTTGGTATTCCCTATCCAAGTCTGATTCCCCGTGCCTCCTGCACTTTCCCAGTTCATTGTGGGAAACCCTTGTTTCCTTGAGATACACATCCCTTTATATGTTATCTCGTATGCACCAGTTTGGAAGGAGTCCTAGCGAGGCAAGGGCTGGACGGATCCGGACGACGGTCTGCGAAGGCCTTGGAAGGATCAGGTGATCTCTCCACGATTACTTTTGTACGTACTATTTATAATACAGAAGTATCATGTTGTTCCCGAAATAAACGTGTTAGTGTATGCTTTAATGTATGAAGAATATTTGTTATACATGCATTCATTATGATTTATTTAATGTTTTATATGAATCTCACTAACATATAGAGTAGAAATATACTGTACAACTTGTCCTTTGTGTTGGTTTCTTCTTGTATTTCAGGTGAAGGAGGAAGGACGGTTGCAGGGAGTTTGAACTCCACGTGGATCTACTTCAAACGTAGGACCAACGGGTAAACCTCTCATTCTACTCGATTTCGTTTTTATGAATGTGCATGATCGTGTGAGTCTCTGTTAAGTAGTACGCCCCTGCTCTGTGGAGGTTGAATCCCAGCCAACCTCTAGGGTGTTAAATCCCCGAAACAGAACTGGCGACTCCACTGGGGATCACATTTTTGTGATTCTCCTGTTGGGTTGTTTCAGCTGTTTGGTAGGTTGCCAACAGTTTCTTCTGTCTTTTACAGTCCAGTTTGCTTTCTTGCAGTCAGTCTGAAGTCTTGATATCTTTCCCAGACTTGTCTTTTTTGTTTTTCATTATCTTTCTTTGTATACGCCTTTTTTTCTTGCACACAGTCGCGTATACCCGCGAGTTTGTGTAGAAGGAACCGCGTATACACGGGTTTCCCTCAACACAGACGCGTATACACGCCTGTTGCATAACTGCAAGGTCGCGTATACCTAGGCTGAATTTGAAATTTTAAGATTCTGGTGTTTTTGGTCTTTTCTGGCTGTGGAGGCCTGTGTCTACAGAGTCTCTATACTTACTGGAGTGTGACAGAAGTGGTTTCAAGTCTTGTTTCTCTTTCGTTTGTCCGAAAACTGATCTTTTTGGCAAAGTGTCCTTGTTGGTGCTGGCACTCCTGGATTGAGTTCCAAGATCGCTTTCTGAGTGTTCTTGGCTATTCTGCTTTATCAGAACAGAGAGCTTCTGCTCACTGACTCACTCCTATCTTTGTGTTGTGCTTTGCATTGCGCTCTTTGCTTTGTTTTCGATTGGTTTTCTTGAGTTTCATAGGCTAGGGTTTTGTTGCAATTTTCGGAGAACTTTTCTTGCTTCTTTGGAGTTTTGTGTTGCAACGAGTTTGCACTATTTCTCCAGGCTGTTTGATTGAGTTTTTGGTCTTCCGTTGCTCTTATTAATCTTGCTATCATTAGCTTTATAAGGTTTGAGAGCATAGTTGAAGTTTATGCTTGAAATTCGGTCTCGTTTTGGCTTGGATTGTGATAGTTGTTCTTGGTTTTTTTTGAAGCTCTTGTTTTATAAAACTAAAAAGCCCAAAAAACATTTGTTTTGCTTTTTGTTTTTGCATATCAAAAACTCAAAAAACATTTGGTCTTGTTTTTGTTTTTGTTGTTGCGTTTTTCATTTTCGTTTGGCCTTATCTTTTGGAGCTTTAGTGAAGTTTCTTGCTTCTAGTTTTTGGTTTGATTTTGAGGAGAAGTTGTCAATTGATTTCTTTTTCTTGTGGTCAAGTATTTTTGTTGTCTCATACTAAGAGTTCTTATTTTAAGAATTGGCTTTCTGGACAACAAAAGATGAGTAAAAACTGAAGGAGCTCTTTGGGAAATTTCACCTTGTTTCAAGGGACTTTTTGCATCTTAGAGTTTACATGCTAGTGGTCATTTGCATTAGGTGCATTGAATCATTTAGTTAGCTTCTTAGTTTTTGAGAGTGTGAGTTTGTAATTCGAAAAGAAAAATACATTTTTTAGTCTCGTAGAACTTATGTAGAAATTGCTCTTCATCGAAAGACAAAGAACTGCATGTGCATGTAGTCAGGTTTTTATTAATTTCTTTTGCGTCAGAACATCATTGGTTTCAACTCCATATCCTTGTGACTTAATATAACAGCCCTTAAAATAAGCGATTTAATCTAAAATCAGCTAGCAAGTTTTACTAAGTGTCAATCACCAACTAGCTAGGTTGTAGGGCCTTGGAATAGGTGAGTGGAGAGTTAACTCTCCAAGGCCGCTCAAACAAACATAGAAGTTGATTAGTTGAGCGAAATCCAACTCCGTGAGGTGGACTGGGAAAGCTCTCATCCGAGAGTCAAGCGCGAGGGGAAGTGAAGGTTAAGAAGAGGGATACCCCCCCTCCGATTAGCTGAATCTAACCTCAAGACCGTTCCGCCCAGCTTCGGATACGGATTGGTGTCCATAGTTGCTGTTCCTAGGTTCCACACAGGTGACTGCGGGGGGGAATACCCGTGGTACCTGAGGCAGACGTCGCATCACTTTCAGCAGTACTTCTGGGGGGTGCCCTTGCGAAGCTTGGGTGCTTGAGCCGGTAAAGGCTGTCGTTAGGAGGTCGGCGTAACTGTTTCTGATACCTTCGCTGGTTGTTCTGGGCCCTAATCATCCCAGACTGCTTTCGGAAGGCCCTATACTTCGCTTTCCTGTATTTTGGTGTCCGGTCCTCATCACCCGGAGCGGAAATACTTGGAGGCTGTTTGCTTGCTGTTTCTCAGGGATTTTGATTTTAGTGAGTGCTCTTTGCTCCTAGCTTGCCTATCTTTTCACTTTTCTTGAGTCTAATATAATAAATCTGTAAAAGTGGCTGATCAAGCGCCTCGACGTTCGAGGAGAATCCGGGGGTTATCTCCCGAGAGTGCAGAGCCTTCTTCGAGAAGGCGTAGGAGCGATTTAGCAGGTGGGCCACGAGATAGCCAGAAGGTACGACGCGCAGAGAATCCTCCACTGAGTGCCGAAGGTTTAAGTAAGCTGATTCCGGTGTCGGTTCCGAGAGGAGCGTTCCGCTCACCTTTGGTAACTGGGCATCCTCGGGGAGGAAGATTTTGGAGATAGAACCTGCACAGGCACCAACGACACGGAGGTCCATCTCCTCTTCCTCTTGATCATCCGTTTGTTATAGAGTACGTCGGACCGGAGTCTGAGAGACCGCCGGATCTTCCATGTCTTTCTTATCTTTCGATGGCCACGACTGGGAACGCGGCTTCTACCGTGAGTGCTGCGGGCATTCAGACCCCTGCTTCTGTCGAGGCAGGGGGCACTCTTGCTCTATCTTCGAGTGCTTCTAGCACTGCTATGTTTGGCTCTGGGTTCACCCAAGCATATGCTTCTCAATATGGTCCCTTCGTTTCAGGGATGTCCATTGCTGGAAATCCCTCTTTTTCCTTTACCGCCGGTGCAGCTGGATCTACGCCCATGTCTAACATGGCTAGTGGATCAGCTTCGTTTCAGGGTTTCCCCTTTGGGACTGGGCATATTCCCAGTCCCAATCCTTCTTTAGGGTCATTTCCTTTTACGTCCCAGACCCAGAGTTTCAACCCTTGGTCTGGGGGGCCAAGTTCGACTGCTTTTATGGGATGGAATCCTATGTTTGCAACGTCGGGGGCAGGGAATCAGTTCTTCGCGAGTCATCAAGGGAATGCTTCTTTCCCTGCATCGAGTGCTTATCAGTTTCTTTCTCCTCTATCTAATGCGTGGAACCCCTACCAGGGGCTTTCCTCTTCGGTCAATACTTCAGCGGGGGGAACTAGTCTGGGTTTTGGTAACTCGGCGTGGGGAGGAGGTTCTTCTCCGTTTTCTACGGGTCCTTTCTGGCAGCCTGGTGCCTCATCAAATCCAGGCTATTCTTTTCAGAATGTTGGAAATCCATCCCATCAAGGATGGAATTCGCAGGCTCCACCTCGATTACCATTTCTGGCAACGTTAAACTTGCCAGACTTGTCGAAGTTAACTAATGACCCGATTCGGTATAGTCCGGGGTGGCCTCCGATTCCAACCAAACTTCCTTCAGACATTCCTAAGTTTGAAGGTAAGAATGGTGAAGATCCGGCAGATCACATCACCACTTTCCACTTATGGTGCTCTTCAAACTCTCTGATCGACGACTCGATTAGATTGATATTATTTCAGCGCACCTTAACTGGAAACGCCGCAAAGTGGTATATAGAGCTCACTGGGGGCAGTTTCGCCACATTTGGAGAACTGGCTATCACTTTTCTGAACCATTTTCAGTTGCCTGTCAGATATGAGGCTGGGACCGAACTCCTGGCTAATTTTAAGCAGGATGAGGCAACTCACATTTCTGATCATATTCAGGAATGGAGGAGACGGAAGAGGCTTATCAAAGCCCATATTCTAGGTGAGTTCCTTCTCGAGTGGTTTTTGAAATCGCTTCAGTCAGATATTTCAAAGGATGTATCCCATTAATCTCAATAGAGATGATGGTTGGAATATCAGCAGATGCTGGATTCCTGCCTTATATTCTTGATTTTTATTATTATTATTAAGTATTTAGTTATTTTTACTTTATTTATTTGATTATAAAAATAAAAAAATAAAAAAAATAAAAATAAAAATAAATAAATAAATAATAATAATAATAATAATAATAATAAATAAATTAAAATAAATTAAAATCAATAAAAATAATAATAATAATAATATTAATTATAAAATATTTTTATTTTCATTATTTATTAGTTTATATTTTTGTTTTTATTTATTAAATTATTATTATTATTATTAGTATTATTTATTTATTTATTTTTATTTATTTATTTTTTATTTTTTATAATTTTTATAATTTTTATTATTTAGTTATTTTTTCTATTTATTATTATTATTATTATTATTATTTTATTTTATATATATATATATATATTATTGATTTATTTATTTATTTTATTTATTTATTTGACTCTTTGGTTGACTCTTTGTTTGACTATTTGATGATGGTTTGTTATAATTAAATCTTATGAATAGAATTAACTATATTTATTAATTAATAATAATAATTGATTATTATACAATTTAATAAAAAATTACGTATATAGTCCACGATTTGTTAAATTACTTTCCATTATATAAATAATAATAATAAATAAAATAAATAAATAAATAATGGAATATTTACTTTTTCAAAGTCAAACTAGCCGTTGTCCTAACGGCTAGTTGAGTCATTTCTACATCTATTTATACTTAATGTCTGGATCTGATCTCTCACATAGTCCTGATGATGAACCACACTGGTTGGTTCGAAACGCGTCGACCTCGTTCTTTTGCATGTGATTACTACCGAAAAATTTCTACAAAAAAAAAAAAAAAAAAAAAAAGGATGTATCCCTGTCAGGGGTATATTCCGAGGAGCAGGCCATCTTTAGGGCCCAGCAGTTAGAACTGATCTATTCTCAGTCTGGGGTACCTTATAAGTATTTTCCCAATGCTCCTCGCTCCAAGTTGGATTTATCGAAACCTAAACCTGGTCCGCATGGTGACGAGCTTGTCGGATCGGTCAGTAGTAGTGCAGCCAGCCTGCTTTCTCAATTGCAGTAGTTGTCTTTACAATCTGCTCCTTCTGGTCAGGCTGTGCCTGCTGATTCATCACCTTCCCAGTCTTTGTCCATTAATGTTGTCCAATCTTCTGAACCCAAAGGAAATCAACAGTCCGATGGGAAGAAGAAGGGAAGTAATAACAAGAAGAAGGGCAAGAATGGGAAGGGCAATGCAAATAAAACCAACGAGCGTGTTGGTGAAGGGCAAAAGGAGAAAAAGAAAGTAAGTTTCCATGCAAGCTTTGTCTTGGAACTATCTCACATATTTGTTTCCAGATGGGATGCTCGTGCTTTGTTATTTCAATGAGGGGTTCTTCTAGTTCCCAGGGCTGTGCTAACAAACCCTTTTCCCCAAGAGCTGACAATTAGTGTACGCGCGAACCAAAATCCTGGGGCTTCCGCTGGAGGTGCCCAGGAAGGGGAAATTCCATCGAATATCTTTATGATGAGTGCTCACGTGGATGTCGCTACGAGATCCCGTGATCATGGCGGAGAGGAATCTTCGAAAGCTAAGGAAGTTCCTGATGCTCCTGAGCCGCTTCATATCACGAAGCCAGCTGTTGAGTCTATGCCTCAGATGCCGAAAGCATCCTCTAAGCGGTCAACGATTAATCCGAACGCAAGGGCTGCCCAGAACTACTCGATTGTAGAAGATCTGGCGCAGAGTCCTTGTGCTATGTCTGCCTTAGAGGTACTCCAGTCTTGTCCGGCTCAGCGCAGTGCTTTGCTCACTGCCATTGGGGCTATAGATCCGAAAAATTCTCTTCTGGTTACCTTTGATATGAAGAATTTTAAGAAGAGACTTCCTCATCATATGGCCTTCCATATTAAATCATCGTATCGGAAGACTAACATCTTTCGCACGGTTGTTGATGAGGGTGCTTCTACTTGCGTGATGTCTTTCGCATGCTGGAAGACACTTGGATCTCCAAAAGCTGCTCCGTCTAGCACTATTCTTACTGCATTCGATGGTCATTCTCACAGAACCCATGGTATTGTCCCGGCTTTGCCCATCTGTTTTGGGGGAAAAACCGTTAACATAGAAGTTGAGGTAGTAGATGCAGCCTTGGACTACAACCTGGCAGGAAGGCGGATATATGAGAAGGATGCATTGCATCATATTGGCTGGTTAGCGTAACTTTTACGAAGGAGGATAAATCCTTATGGATCAAACAGAATTTGTCCTCTGTGAGCACAGATGCGTCTTCTAGCACCATCACAATTTCTAGTTACGGATAATACTAAGGCATACAATTGAAGAATCTCTAGATTCAGAATGTATTCTTCCCTAATGGGTTCTTTTGATCTTCCTCCTCCTAAGGTGTCTATTAATGCTATTTCATCCTCCAAGGCTCCCCTTCGAAGAGAGTTCTTTCGAACTCATTATTTTTCGGACCCTTGGACCTTACCTTCTCCAACAACCACATTGGAAGAAGGGCAAGTGGGTGGAATGGCATTCCCGATTTCTGCAGCTGAGATTGCATATCAGTCTGTTGTTGACACTGCAGAGTCTGATCCAGCTCCTCTTTCGCCGGAAGATTTGGATGGTGATGTGGCTCCGGCTTGGACGCTTACTTCTTCTTCTGCCCAGGATTGTCTAGATACCACTCTTCCATCTGAAGAGGCCATCCTGGAAGCGATGACAGGTATAGATAGACCGTGGGATGATTTGCATCATCGGTCTTACTTCCTACCTGACTTGAGCGAAGTCGAAACAAGTTTTCCAAGTCCTCGGTCTCCTGGACCTGTTCACCCAGTCTTGAGCCCCTTAGCACCAGCACAGGTTTATGCTGAAGGGAACATGGCTGTGATCTCTCCGACTATCCCGGTGAACATCTCCAGGAATCCCAACATTATCGAGAACGTTTTCATTGGAGCTGAATGTTCCCGTGAAGAAGTTCAAATCTATACCGAACTCTTCAAAGAGTATAGGGATGTTTTTGCTTGGTCTTATGAGGAAATGCCTGGCATAGACCCATCTATCGTCCAGCATGAGATCAATACGTATGAAAACGCTAAGCCGGTCAGGAAAAAACTTCGTCCGGTTAATCCTAGGAAGGCAGTAGCTATCAAAGCTGAAGTTGAAAAGCTGCTTAAGGCGGGATTCATTTTCCCAGTTCCTCTGACTAAATGGGTTTCAAACCCCGTTCCGGTAGATAAAAAGCAAGGAACGATTCGAGTGTGCATCGATTTCAGAGACCTGAATAAGGCGTGTCCTAAAGATAATTACCCCACACCGTTCATTGATCAGATTATTGACGAGTGTGCCGGTAACGAGATTTTCTCCTTCATGGACGGTTTCTCTGGTTATAATCAAATTACTATCAGTCCAGAAGATCAACATAAGACCGCATTTATTTGTCCCTGGGGTACGTTTGCATATAAGAAAATGCCTTTTGGTCTTAAAAATGCTGGAGCTACTTTTCAGCGGGCCATGTCTTACGCCTTCCACGACATCAAGAAAATCATCGAGGCATACTTAGATGATCTAACTGCTCATTCTCGAAAGAGGATGGATCATCCAGGTCACCTCCGACAAATATTTGACAGATGTCGTTTTTATAAAATTCGTTTGAATCCGAACAAGTGCGTTTTCGCGGTAACATCCGGTCGGCTGTTGGGATTTATCGTGTCTAGGGAAGGGATAAGGGTAGATCCCTTCAAGGTTGAGGCAATACTTCGGTTGCCTCCCCCGTCTTCAATCCGTCAGCTTCAAAGTCTCCAAGGGAAGTCTAATTTTCTCCGGAGGTTTATCGTTAACTATGCTGAGATTACAAAGGGATATATGAGACTGTTGAAGAAAGGAGTTCCTTTTCTTTGGGACGACTATGCTCAACACTCATTCGATGCCTTGAAAAAGGCATTGACCTCTGCTCCTTTGCTGAGTCCACCCGATTATAGCAGAGATTTTCTTTTGTATCTGGCTACAGCAGAATCTACCATTGGTATGGTTCTGGTTCAGGAGGATGATGCTCTTATTGAGCATGTTATTTACTACCTTAGTCGAGGACTGGTAGGACCTGAACTTCGATACACCCGGATAGAAAAATTAGCCTTAGCAGCAGTCCATGCTGTGCAGCGACTCCGGCATTACATTATTCTTCGCAAAACTTATGTCTTGGCAGCTGCCAATCCATTTCAGTTTGTCCTCAGCAGGCGAGTGATTGGGGGCAAATATAATAGATAGATTGTGATATTACAGGAATTCGATCTAGAGTTCATGTCTGCCAAATCCAAGAAGTCATTAGTTTTTGCGGAATTGATCTCCAAGTTGCCTTGTGGTGAGGAGATGATTTATGATGAGTCCTTTCCGGACGAACACTTTTTTTTAATCTCTCCACAAGATCCTTGGTATGGGGATATCATTGTGTATCTCCAGACTGCGAAGTTTCCCTCTTCTTTTTCGAAAGATGAGCGTCGCAAGCTGCGTCACTTAGCTAAAAGTTATCTGATTATTGGTGATGCCTTGTACCGTCGAGGGGTTGATTCAATCCTAAGACGCTGCTTAACTTTCGAAGAAGCTGAGGCTGTGCTCAATGATTCTCACGGTGGAGCTTGTGGGGGTCATTTATCAGGGCTTGCTACAGCCCAAAAGATTTTGCGTGCTGGCTACTTCTGGCCCTCGATTTTCAAAGATTGTATTGAATCGGTGAAGAAGTGTCATCCTTGTCAGGTGTATACTCGAAAAATGCGCGCTCATCCAGCTCCGCTTTTTCCAGTCGTTACTGTCGGACCCTTCACAAAGTGGGGTATGGATTATACTACTTGTAACCCGCCTTCGGCAAAAGGTCACAAGTACATTATCGTAGCAGTAGACTACTTTACAAAGTGGGTCAAAGCTATGCCTACTTTTTGGAACGATGGTGAGACTGCAGCTCTTTTCTTCTTCAACCAAGTCATCGCTCGTTTCGGTATACCTAGAGAGATTGTCACTGACCATGGCAGTCACTTTCAGAACAGTATGATGGCTGAATTGGCTCTTAAATTGGGTTTCCGGCAGGAGCATTCATCTCCATATTATCCTCAGGCCAATGGCCAGGTCGAAGCCGTGAATAAGTCCTTGAAGACAATTCTTCAACGGACGATTGATAAACATAGATCCAATTGGCACATTATGCTATATCCTGCACTCTGGGCATACAGGACGTCAGTTAAAACTGCAACTGGCTTTACTCCGTTTCAGTTAGTCCACGGGGTGGAATCCGTATTTCCCATTGAGTGCGAGATTCCTTCCCTTAAATTAGCTGTTGAGCTTCTTCCTGACACTTCTAGTCTGGCAGAGCGGCTTCTTCATCTGGAACATCTTGATGAGCAGCGTCGAGATGCCGCCACGTTGAATGAAGCGCATAAAAACCGAGTCAAAGTCCAGTACGATAAGGCGGTTAAGCCTAGGGTCTTTTCCGAAGGTGACCTTGTTTTGGTCTATGCCCAGGAAAAAGATGCCTTGGGGGCGGGAAAGTTTAAGTCGATGTGGTATGACTATAATAAGTCGAGGTCCTTAGGGCGTATACCTTGGTTGACTTGAAGGGAATGAGTTGCCGGGCCCCGAAATGGGCTCTATACGAGAAGAAGTATTATGCACAGGCTTTGGCTGGCATTTGCTTTAATATATAGTAGTTGTGTGCATGTACATATCTGTTTGATTTTCGATTTTTGATGGGATGGTGATGTTTTTGATCTGCTTTGGCAGGTTGTGGTGATGTCATGAGTCATTATGGTTTCGCCGATGGTGCTAGTAGACACACCCGGAACTTAGCTTCCGCGGCTTGGGTGCTTCATTATCCTTCCGGTCAGCTGTTGGTATCAAGAGGGGTCTGCATTGGTCCTGCTTCCAATAACGTAGCAGAATACACTGTAGTCATTCATCTACTCTCGGAGGCAATATCCTTGGGTGTTGATTCATTGGTAGTTTTCTTGGACTCCCTGCTGGTGGTGTCGCAGTTGAACAACACTTATCGGGTACGAGATCCAATTTTATTACGATTGTTCTTGAGGGTACGTTTGTTACAAAGGTCATTTCAATTTTTAACATTCATTCATATTCCTCGAGCTGACAATTGGTTTGCTGACTCATTGGCTAATCAAGATTTAGATTTGCATATTAATCATTCAATACAATAAATTCTAATCATCAAAAACATCATACATTTGATACATTTATCACATCACATCAAATATCGCTGTATATATATCATCGGTATGTCAAAAACTTTACAAAATTTGGATCCATAATCTTGTACAAAACTTGGGCTTATGCCCCATCACGTTCAGTCTCAAAAATATACAGTCATCTAATATATAAAATCTGTCTACTCCTGAGGACCCTGCCCAGAAGTTGCGTTCCTATAGAACATCACTGCAGTGGCCACACGGCGGAACAGTCTAACCCAGTCCCGGGGTACTCCTACAACCCGTCTCTGGACGGCTTCTGGCAAGTCCTCCACAGCAGCCAGAGGGATTTGGCGGGTCAGTCCCTCCAAGTTTCTCTGCACGGCCTGGAGTGTCTTGTCAGAATCCGCTGTCTCCGCCTCACCTCTGCGACGCTTGTGACGTGCTAGGCCCTCAGGACGAACTGGTCCAACATCTGAAACATGATCATTTTTAATTGTCAGTCATTATGAATCCAATCCAAAAACATGCTTGTTTTTCATACATAATTGAAAAATCCAAAAAAATCATATAAGTTAAAATTTTTGAAAAAACTTACCGACTGCTCCCCATGCTGCACCGGGTGGAAGTACTAGATCTGGATCTCCTCGGAAATCCATCCCGGCATAGGGATAGTCGTCTACTGCGATGATCTGTTCTCTCCACCATAAGAAGAACTCATCGTCCCAGGTGGTTCGGGGTACCTCGCTGCCCCCCAGTCTCTTCATCATGTCTGCCCAACGGGCGATTCTTGGGTCCCGCGGGCTGCTGATAGTCGAGATGACTTTGGGTCTCAAAGCTGGAACTCTCTCGAAGAAGAATGTTGTCAAAATGGTCCCATAGCCAAAGTGTTTTGTCTTGGTTTGGCGAATGGAGGTCAGCTGTTGTTTCATATTTAGTAGCAGGGTTGTGCACCAATCATACACATGAATTAAGCACTCTACAGCTATGCTCATGTGCGTCCTGGATGCCTGATGTAGTGAGGCAGATCCTGCCACTCTGCCGATGGTGAACAGGAGGATCTTTATGTGCAAATCCCTGATATCTCTGATAGCAATCTGTGTTCCAACCTTCTTGGAATTATCTACGCAATAGATTTGGACATAGTCTTCCACGGTCAACCCTCCCAGGGGCTTTCCGTGCAAGTCCACTAGGTCTCCCCTCCTGGAGAGTCCAGTGATGAAGTATATATCTTCCACTTCTATGCGTAGTGGCATCTGATCAATGATGAAGCAATCCTGATCTAGTTCCCAGTAATTTACGAGCATTTCAAGCAATCGCACATTACTTTTCATATTGGGCATTTTAAAGAATTTGAACAATTCACAGTTTCGGAGGACATTTTGTGCTGCGCGATCCTGCATGACCTCTTGGTCTATTGCGCTATGCTCACGTTCCCTCCATGAGATGGTCATCTTGAGAAATTTCATCAAAATTTGCATTAGAAACTCTTTTTTGGGTTACGGACTTGCGCATACGCGACTTTTCCTGTGCACAGTCGCGTGTATACGCGGCTTGTCTTCATTAAACCCGCGTATGCGCAGATACGCATTTTTTAATAAGGGTTTCAAGGTAAAAATTCACTTAATTTTAATTTTCAAACGGACAAAATGAATAAACAGGATGATTAAGGAGCCTACCTGAAGTTTCGCTGAACTCTGACGGACGGTTGTTCCTGATTTGACGAAACAAGTTTTTAGCTCCAAAGCTCTTTTTCCAAATCAGCTATGCAATAATGAACCAATTGAGAGGTAATTTGTGTATTTATGGCTAAAAAATTGAAAATTTTTGCAAAAATTTCCTTATGCTTATTTTTTCGATCTATCCTATGCTGTATAACTTGATTGCTTGGAAGTGCCCAGTTTGGTATATTTTCAGGTACATTTTGACGATTTTGGGATTTTTTCCCGGTTTTTGATCCATGATTTCAGACTCTTCACGGCAGGTATATGATCTTCACTGGCATATAGGTTAGGAGATCACTTTCCGTTGCATCTTGCATTCTAGCCTCCATACTGATCACTTGCCTTAGGGTCGATCCCATCAGGTCATGAGTATTACACCCATTTCACTCGCCGATTTTTAATCATGACTTGATGGTAGAGCCTTCCTTTACATGGGCTTCCTAGTTAGTTCCTCGCTATCACTTGTTGCCCATGCTGCTTTTTATGTAGGCTCGAGAGTCCTCTTTAGTCCCGCCATGTCTTCTGTGTTGAAGCTTCATTCTTCTCCTTCATCACTTATCATTTTTCTGGCTTATACCCTAGAGGCTCCCTGGTGTCGTTAAGTTGTATTACTGCATTGCATAGTGGCTACTTGTTTATCCTGGCCTTTAGCCGGCTTCATTTGGACTCGATGTTTAAGCCAACTTTTGACCTTGTCTTTCTGTACAAGTTAACCATTGCATGCACTTAGCTATCACGACTTGACACCTTTGTACCCATGGATGGAACGTTCCTCTGAGTATCACTGACCAGTTTTCGCCACCTTGCATTGAGCATAGGATTGTTCCAATCCCAAGAACTAGTGCATCTGCTTTCTTGATACTCGTTCTATCCATTGTACCATATCATTCTTTTATTCTTTTTCAGGCTTATATATGAAAAAGACACAAAAAAATCAAATATAACAAAAAGAGCGGGAACGGGATGTATCTTCGTTATTTTGATGGCAGTACAGAGTCAGTTTGTCGCCCTTGAACAAAGCACATATACTTATATATATTTCCTTCATTTGGGATGGTTCTAGTTTTGACCTAGGTTCAGCCTTTACCATGTTTCACTTGTCAGTTCTCCCTCGGTTGGTTATCTCTTCCAATCATATGGAGAGTTTGTTCTGCCTCCTGCATAACAGACTTATACAGTGTCACTTTTTACTGCCATGGTCATCACGAGTCATGCTTTTGTTCAAGGGAAGTCTAACCTGAGTCGGCCATTCTGCGGTGTCTCTTGACTCATTATTCAATCGGCCTTCCCGGTCTTGTCAGTATCATGTTCTATCACATCAGATGTTTTGATCTTCTGCTCGTGCTGGTTTGAGAAGGTCTCCATTGACTTCTTGCCGGCGGGTTTGTCTCTTATCGACTACGACACATTGCTCTGAGACCAAGCCTAGAGCCGCACCTTGGGCCTATTTCCATCATTGATAGGTGACCTCGTGCTCAGCATTTGATCATCATCATGGGTCTTTGACTGAGTGGTTTCCCCTGTGTTCGACGTCAGCACACATTATCACACTTGGGATTCGTGCGGTACCTGGATTTCCATTTGACCCTATCGGTGGATTTCTCGCCTCTGTGTCAGCTTTCACTATTGGTTGGTTCAGAGGGTTTCTTCCGTGCGCTAGCTTCATCTTGTGCATGTCGGAAACGTACTTCGGTTTTGGTTCCATCACTCTACTTCGTCCGATTCCTTCCAAATCTTGGCTTGCGGGTTACACTCGCGCTGGACTGATGTGGGATGCCTTAATGCCTTCCTTCCAGCAGATCTTTTCCCATCGACTCCGACTCATTGCTCTGGGAATAAGGTCTAGAGTCTTTTTGTCAGTACCTTAGGGTTTGCAGTCATTAGTGGCAGACTCTTCGCTATCGACAGTGGGGATTCATCATTGCCTCTTGATTGGTAGATTATTTCAAGTGTTCGACTTCAACTCATTCATTCGCACTTGTCAGATTGTACTGGGGCACCTTGACACTCATTATCATTATCGGTGGGTTGTCTCGCGTTGGTTAACGGGATACATCATTGCCCGGTAATCCAGCGATTTCTCACATGGTCAACTTCAGCTCATTTATTCCCATTGTGTAGAATTGTGCCATAGTGATCGGTGAAGACCTCGGGTTGCATCAGCATGTTTCGGTTCACTTTTGACAGTCCTTTCAGTATCTGCCAGTGATGCCGTCCACCCTTATATGTTGCAGTTCAGCACAACAACATCTTATATGTTGATCCCCGAGTTGCGTGATTGTACCGTTTGATCCACCTCTTATGATCCGGTACTTGGAGATTCAGTTACTTGATCAGACATCCAGTTGCACTATCTTTGATCAGCTTTCTATATGTGATACTTGGACATTGATTGAGACTTATATTTCCGGGCCATGCTCAGATGATTCATTCTCAGATGATTCACTATGTACTTTCAGTTCAGTTATACTTGTATACATGTTGGATCTATTCAGTACTTTATATATATATGATGTATTTTTGACTGAGCATGGGTATGCCCGCCTCAGCATGTGTTGACTCTCTGATTTCTTTCATTGGTTTTGGCAGGCTGAAATCTGGTGAAGTCCTCTCTTGTCCTTGCGAAGTTCTTTCTATGTGCATAATACATTTCGGCCATCATGTACCCCTTCTGAGCTCATATATTAGGGGGCATCTGTTATAGCATCATTTCTCACTTTGACATGATTCATGATTGCTACATGGCTTTTTGGGCACCCATTCCTACAGACTTGGACATATTCACTTAAAAACAGTGGAAAATCCTCCATACGCGACTATGCCCGTGTTTTTCCGCGTGTATACGCGAGTACAGCTAGACTTTTCCGCGTATGCCATTTTAATGATTAAAAAATATATAAAAATCCCTAATTTCGCGCTGGGTTGATGGTTACTCGGGTAGTTCAACCACCCGCCATTATTATTTGTTTCAATTTCTTGAGGCTACCGGAGGGACTATAAAAAGCCCTCATGTGTATGGCTAAAGGAGAGAGAGAAAGCGCGCGTATTATGCTCGTGGATTCCTATCCGGTCGTTCCCGTGCCTCACTTTCCCCGATTCGTACTAAGGGCTTGTGTTTCCTTGAAATTTGTCTCTTTCGCCTCGGCCCTCTGCACCCGGTTGGAAGGAGTCTTAGCGAGGCAAGGGCTGGACGGATCCGGACGACGGTCTGCGAAGGCCGTGGAAGGATCAGGTGATCTCTCCACTCGTTACTTTTGTACATGCTATTTATAATACAGAAGTATCATGCTATTCCCGAAATAAACGTGTTAGTGTATGCTTTTATGTATGAGAATATTTGTTATAAAAGCATTCATTATGATTTATTTAATGTTTTATATGAATCTCACTAACATATAGAGTAGAAATATGCTGTACAACTTGTCCTTTGTGCTGGTTTCTTCTTGTATTTCAGGTTAAGGAGGAAGGACGGTTGCGGGGAGTTTGAACTCCACGTGGATCTACTTCAAACGTAGGACCAACGGGTAAACCTCTCATTCTGCTCTATTTAGTTTTTATGAATGTGCATGATCGTGTGGGTCTCTGTTAAGTAGTACGCCCCTGCTCTGTGGAGGTTGAATCCCAACCAACCTCTAGGGTGTTAATTCCCCGAAACAGTACTTGCACTTGTACTCTTATAAGTGAAATCCGAAATTATACATGCTTTGTTTATTCTTATTCCTTAAGAACATATGTAATGTTAATTTTATGTTATAAGAAAATAGAAGTTGCATTTTTTACTCAAGAAGGAAAATAAGATTTTGAGAATTTCTTTGAAATCCAATAATATTTACTCTATATTTAAGACAATGGGTGTCATAAATTTTCTTGATTTCATAAAATTTCTTAAAAAATATTTTATGTTAAAGGAAAACATCATCAATAAATGAGATGTTCTATCATGTATGGGGAAGTTTAGATAAAGAATGATCATGAGGGAATCCTGAAACTAAGGTATGTTAAGGTAATTGTGAAAACTATGAACATAACTATCACATAATTTGAAAGGATTGTTGGTATTTAGGTATTTCACAGACTTTTTAGATGTTCTTAGGATAAAAATAATACATAATAATCATGGATGATTTAGGATCTAAATAATCATGACTAGATAAGTCTTTTAATTTCAATAGTGATGGAAATTTGTAGGTTACATGGCTAGTAAGGTTGAAGGAACAACAAGGGATTTCTATAGTTATGTTTGATAGGGTGGCCATAAATTTTCTATAGGTAGTGGTTCTACAGTATTATTCTTCAACACCCCCCCCCCCCCCCCCCCACATACACAAATCCATATCCTTTCATAAAAAAAATGGAAATTATTTGGGATGATGCATATCTCATAGACAAAGAGATATTATTGATGGGATAAATAATTTTTAAATAAAATGTGGATTTGGGGGGTCAAATAATAGGATATTTTTGGGTACCTATGTACCATATATGCATACCAAACATGATATTTTAAAATATAAATCTAGCCATCATGGGAGCACCTACTTCTTGTAGGGGATAACTAATAAGGGGGGTTGATAAAAATGCTACTTGAGGGTGGGAATTTATACCCATATGGTGTTGAATAAATAATAGTAGTGGTATAAGTAGGATATTGCAAGGATGATTCATGTAATATTCCTAATTAGGGACAGCTAATTGGAATATTCGAATTGTATAGTTTTGTCATTTATGGTTTCTAAATAAATAAAAAGTGAGAAGAGAGGGTCTAACTCACTTTAGTAGAATAAGACATCTGCCTAGTAGCACAACGTTGTGACTCAAGCGGGGGGGGTCAAGGGGGGCCACACACCACGTAGTGCAGGGGAGCCTACGTGCACTCTAGAAGCTTCTGCATAGATAAGAATGAGGATGTGGAGGAGAGAGAGGCCACGACGGGTTTTGGAGGGAAACTAATGCTATAAAAGATGGAGGAGCCTCCTCATTTGGATCATTCTGGATTTGTTGATTTTAGAGTGAGACTTTGGTCTTCTTTAGCATGCTGGCTGTTTAGCCTATCTTCAGCACTATTTAGTGCACTGAGTGTCTCTGTGCGGAGATCTCACCCTTAGCCCCGAGGGACTTCAAGTGCCTGCTCGGGCAAGGTTTGTTTTCTTTCATTTTGTGAGTCGTTTCATTGTTTGGGTTTGTCGTAGAGCTAGAGCTTATAGAGACTACGCAGTCACTGGAAGAGAGGATGTAGTCCATTGTGGAGGAGCTTCGGATTGGGGTTTCTGCAGGAAATTTCACCAAGATTTCGAGTAGAGGGTCAACCTTTTCCCGTCGGAGGTCTTTGGAGGATTTTGTGGAAATATTTTAGCTTTTTATATCCAGCCACTGCATTGTACCTTGGAGGCCAGCGTCATTCACTGGGGAGGCAGTTTCTAGTGTTTTCGAGGGTTGGACATTCTTGGAGTGGTTTGTGGATCTTGTCGGATTTTTTGAGGAGAGGATGTTTGCTGATTTTCATCTCATTCTGGCAAGGGGATCAGCCCCTATTCTTCATTCAGTTCCAGCAGTAGCAGCTACATGGCATTTCTCCAACAGCTAGGATGCAATTCATAGAGTAGCCATTTCCTGTCTTTTCTGAGAGTGTTTTCTCACTTGCCTTAAGCAAGATCGCCTCTTGTATTTCACTAAATTTCTCAGATTAATAAAATGGCTCAGTATTTTCTCTTTATGTTTTCTGGTTGAGTTGCCGTAGTTGTTGTTGTTGTCGTAGTTTTTGTATTATCTTTCTATTCTATGTCTGCTGCATTATTATTTTGAGCGCTCTAGTTCTATACCACGTGGTGTGTTTATCTTTCACTCTTAGACAGAGTCTGGAAAGGGCCAGGTAGCCTCCAGATCTCATCCTCTTTTCAGAGGTGAAATATCTGGTTAATGCCCTCCCAGTCTATCTCTAGTTGGATTTTGTTGTGTTTATGAGATATCCCCGAAACGGGATATTACAGTGGTATCAAAGCATAGTTCTAGCTTAGCCTATGGTCTATGACATCAGGAAAGAGACCGCACATAGGCAGGAAGTATAGAGACCATGAGCGTAGGTTGGAGGCCACCTATGAAGAGGAAGACTATGCCCAAGTAGAAAACGCAGATCAGGAGAGAGAGCCTATGAAGGACGCAGAGGAGGTAGAGCTTGTAGTAGATTTGAGGCAGGAAGCACCAATGGCAGATGACACAGAGGCCAAATAGTTTGGAGCGACACTCCTCAAGTCAGTGCAAGATTTAGCTCAACTTATTTAGGTGATGGGCTAGAGGTTCACAGCTGTGGAGGCTAGGCAGTGTGAGACTCCATGAGTTTTTGAGGTCAGAGAGGGATCAAGTGCATCCCACCATTTTCTGGAGCAGGGTGCTGCTCAGCGTGATACTCCTCAGCCGATGGCTTCTTATGCACCTACCGCTCTACTATGCCCACTTTCTTGGGAACTGATATAGGGGCAGAAGCCCAGCAGGAGGCAAAGCCCGGGCACTTAGATGAGTACTTTGCAGAGTATCATTCCTATGGGCAGGAGTTCAAGGATGCTCTCACATTCAGAGATTTTGTGCAGCTCCAGCAGGATAGTAGAACCCATGACCATGATAGAGGGCACCGGCATTACCATGATGGAGATTCCCATCGTGCCTCTAGTAGATTTCATTTGCCTACATTTGATGGATCATCAAACAATTTGGAAAAGTCTTGGTTGAGAAGTTGGATATTTATTTCCATCTTAACCAAATGTTAGAGACAGAGGCCATTAAGGTGTCAACATTACATTTGGATGGTGAGGCCCAGGACTAGTGGTTCCATGGGATGGTGACACTCAGGCATTCCACAGTTACGACATATGCCGAGTTCACTAGGAGATTGATAGAGCGTTTTGACTGGAAGGATCCGAAACAACATTTTGTTGAGCTGACAAAGCTCAAACAGACAGGGAGCCCGGAGGCATATATTGTAGATTTCTTAAGGGTTTTGGTGATGGTGCCAGATCTATCCGTGACACGGATGATCTATATGTTTTTGGAGGGATTAGAAGAGCCACTTCGAGGTCTAGTCAGATCCACTAGACCAGCTACACTCCAGGATGCTATCAAGAGGACAAGGGATTTGTAGGATGCATTTCCTAGGATGTAGACATCTTACCCCCAGAGACAGGGTTTCCAGCCCAAGGGGAAGGATGTGAGGGCTCCTCCCCCAAAGGGGAATCCAGGATGGGCATAGGTAGATGATGATGCCAGGAGGGAGTTGAGGAAGAAGCGGCTATTCTTCACATGTCAGGAGCTGTGGACACCAGGGCATAGGTGTGATGCTAGAAAAGCACACTTCATTGAGGTCTTCTCCGATGGCAGCGGGGAAGAGGATGAGGAGGATGATGAGAAGGCAAGATATAGTCAGATGACCCAGGATCAATTGTCGCCTCCACCTCCAGGGACAGGAGGTGCAGCCTTTGCACCCACAGGAGGGGCCCTTGCAGCTTTGCGAGTAGTTCCTAAGTATTTGAAGTTGCGCGTACGTGGGACATTATGTGGCCAGTGAGTATTAGCCTTGGTTGACAGTGGGGCAACCCACAATTTCATTGATGCACAGATGGTCAAATGGAGAGGTATACCGACCAAGATTTTTGATGGGTTTTTCAGTTTTGGTCCTAGGAGCCCAGACGATGCAATGTGCCCAATATGTTCCAGAGTTAGTAGTGACAATGGGTACTTACACCATGACTGATCACTTTTTCATGGTCAACATACCAGATACCAATGTGGTACTGGGTGTTCAGTGGTTGATTACGCTAGGGAAGGTCACCACGGATTAGGAGGCCTTAGAGATGGAGTGGATGACAAGAAGATCGGGAAGAATGAGAAGATCCGTGGGATGCATACTTACCCACCTCAAACAATTTCGGCACACCGGATGGAGGCAGAATTCTGGAAGGGAAACATAGAATGGGCAGTTGAGTTGCGGGCATCACAGGCAGAGACCACTGGTCAAGCAGTTCATCCAGAGATACAGGCTATCCTTGATAGACATGAGGTAGTTTTTGGGGCTATACCACCAGGGCGGCCACCAGATAGAGGGTTTGAGCATACCATCAAGCTGGAGTAGGGTATCCAGGCAGTGATCACTACCCCCTATAGGCATCCCAGAGCCTATCGGGATGAGATAGAGTAGGCCATCTAGGAGTTGTTGGATCTTGGACACATAAGACCGATCATGAGTCTGTTTTCTTCTTTTGTAGTGATGGTGAAGAAGAAGGACGACACTTTGAGGATGTGCATTGACTACAGGTCCCTAAACAAGAAGAATATGAAGAATAGGTACCCTATACCCAGGATCGATGAGCTAATGGATGAGTTGAGAGGAGCTAAGTTATTCTCAAAGATTGATTTGAGATCAGGGTACCATCAGAATCGTGTGAGGGAACAGGATATTCCCAAGACCGCTTTCAGGTGTCATTATGGGCACTTTGAGTTTCTGGTTATGCCTTTTGGGCTGACCAATGCACCAGCTACTTTTCAGTCCTGCATGAACCATATCTTTCGTAGTCATCTGAGGAAGTTTGTATTGGTTTTCTTTGACGACATACTTATATACAGCAAGACGTGGGAAGAGCATCTCCAGCATATAGAGGCAGTGCTACGCATCTTGCAAGAGCAACAGTTCTATGCTAAACTCTCCAAGTGTGAGTTTGGGATGACAGAGATGCTGTATTTGGGTCACATCATTGGATTGGATGGAGTGAGGGTCCACGAGGAGAAGATTAGAGCCATTAGATATTGGTCAGAGCCGAAGAATGTGACAGAACTTCAAGGGTTCATTGGGATATGTGCCTATTACAAGAAGTTCGTCGAAGGGTTCTCACAGCTTGCTGCACCGCTTACATATTTGACAAAGAAAGGGGCATTTGGTTGGACAGATACAACACAACAAGCTTTTGATAGGCTTAAGGAGGTGATGAGTAGCTGCCCAGTGCTTGTGTTGCCGGATTTTATGCAGCCATTTGTCTTGGAGTGTGATGCATCAGGAGAGGGGATCGACGTAGTATTGATGCAGGGGGGACACCCTATAGCTTTTGAGAGCCAGAAACTCCTTCCACATGAGAGGTTGTATCCAATTTATGACAAGGAGATGTTGGACATCATGCATGCATTGGCCAAATTCCGGCAATATCTGGTAGGGAACAGATTCAGGGTGAGGACTGACCACAACAGCCTCAAGTTCTTTTTGGAGCACAAGCAGCTACAGGAGAGGCAGCAGAAGTGGATCAGTAAGATCCAAGAATATTACTTTGACATTGAGTATGTCAAGGGTAAGAATAACGTGGTAGCAGATGTCCTTTCATGTAGACTAGCCACGTTATCTCTTATGAGCTTGGATGAAGATTGGAGGGCTCGACTTTTAGTTGAGTACTCCAAGGACAGTTTTGCATGTGAGGTGCTCGATGGACAGGTGGCGGATGACTGGTACAGGGTGGTCGATGAGATCATCTATTACAGAGATTGTATCTTCTTAACTGAGGGATCTCAGCTTAAGAAGAAGATACTGCAGGAATCACATGATTCTCCATTGGCAGGCCATCAGGGGTTTACCAAAACCTATAGGGCCATTAGAGAGCGGTTCTCATGGAAGGGCCTCAAGGAGGATGTACTCCAACACATCACGGAGTGCAATGTTTTTCAGAGGAACAAGCAGGAGATGAGCCATCCCGCAGGACTGTTGCAGCTTCTTCCCATTCTGGAAGGGAAATGGGAGAGCATATCGATGGATTTTATCACAGGGTTTCCCATGGTGCAGGGCAAGGATTGTATCTTTTTCGTCATTGATCGACTGACAAAGTATGTGCACTTTTTCACCATATCCGGGCATTACACAACAGCACAGGTGGCCGAGTTGTTCTTTCAAGAAATTTTTAGGCTACATGGTTTTCCTAAGACCATCATCAGTGACAGGGACATCCACTTCATGGGCGGATTTTGGCAGGACCTTTTTCGATTGGTGGGGATGGAGTTGACACCGAGTACCAGTTACCACCCATAAACGGATGGACAGATGGAGATAGTTAACAAGTGGCTGGAGGGCTACTTGCGTAACTATGTCAGTGGGTAATAGTGAGCATGGTTGAGATGGTTGCATTTGGGGGAGTACTACTACAACTCGACACATCACATGTCTATTGGTATGTCACCATTTTATGCTTTGTATGGATACCATCCTTTATCATTTGTTGATGTGATGTTCGGTGCGAGTAAGGCTCCTAGAGCCAAGATGTGGATCCAAGAGAGTCAGGATATCCTCCGAGCTCTCAAGGAAAACATGGCTACAGTGCAGAACCAGCAGAAGTTGTATGCTGATAGAGATCGGGTGGAGCAACAGTTTGAGGTAGGGGACTTGGTCTACCTATGCCTACAGCCATATCGACAGTCATCGCTGAAGCAGAAGGGAGCTGAGAAGCTCAAGTTGCATTTCTACGGGCCATATAGGGTGATACGCAGGATTGGGAAGGTTGCATATGAGCTAGAGCTGCCCCAAGGCAGTAAGATCCACAAAATTTTCCATGTATCATGCCTGAAGAAGGCGTTGGGACAGAAGGTGATAGTGACAGAGGAGCTGCCACCAACAGATGATGAGGGGCACTTGGTGTTGTAGCCAGAGGCCGTTATTGATACCAGGGAGAGGTGGTTATGGAGTAAGACGGTCCGGGAATTCTTGGTGCAGTGGAAGAATTTGCCGGATGAGGATGCCACTTGGGAGAGCGAAACGATTCTGCAGCATCCATCACTTCAGTTGCTTGAGGGCAAGCAACATTTTGCAGGGGGGGCTATAATATTCCTAATTAGCGACAGCTAATTGGAATATTTGACTTTGTATAGTTTTGTCGTTTATGGTTTGTAAATAAATAAAAAGTGAGAAGAGAGGGTCTAACTCACTTTAGTAGAATAAGACATCTGCCTAGTAGCACAACGTTGTGACTCAAGGGGGGGGGGGGCTCAAGGGGGGCCACACACCACATAGTGGAGGGGAGCCTACGTGCACTCTAGAAGCTTCAGGATAGATAAGGATGAAGATGTGGAGGAGAGAGAGGCTACAACGGGTTTTGGAGGGAAACCAATTCTATAAAAGATGGAGGAGCCTCCTCATTTGGATCATTCTAGATTTTTTGATTTTAGAGTGAGACTTTGGTCTTCTTTAGCACGCTGGCTGTTTAGCCTATCTGCAGCACTGTTTAGTGCACCGAGTGTCTCCATGTGGAGATCTCACCCTTAGCCCCGAGGGACTTCGAGTGCATGCTCGTGAAAGGTTTGTTTTCTTGCATTTTGTGAGTCGTTTCATTGTTTGGGTATGTCACAGAGCTGGAGCTTATAGAGACTGCGCAGTCACTAGGAGAGAGGATGCAGTCCATTGTGCAGGAGCTTCAAATTGGGGTTTCCACAGGCGATTTCGCCAGGATTTCGAGCAGAGGGTCAACCTTTGCCTGTCGGAGGCCTTTGGCAGATTTTGTGGTAGTATTTTAGTTGTTTCTATCCAGCCACTATACTGTACCTTGGAGGCCAGCGTAATTCACTAGGGAGGCAGTTTCTGGTGTTTTCAGGGGTTGGCCATTCTTGGAGTGGTTTGTGGATCTTGTCGGAGTTATTGAGGAGAGGAGGTTTGCTGATTTTCATCTCATTCTGGAAAGGGGATCAACCCCTATTCTTCAGTCAGTTCCAGCAGTAGCAGCTACATGGCATTTCTCCAGCATCTGGGACACAATTCATAGAGCAGCCATTTCCTGTCTTTTCTGAGAGTGTTTTCTCACTTGCCTTGTGCAAGATCGCCTCTTGTATTTCATTACATTTCTCAGATTAATAAAATGGCTCAGTATTTTCTCTCTATGTTTTATGGTTGAGTTGTCGTAGTTGTTGTTGTTGCTGTAGTTGCTGTATTATCTTTCTATTATATGTGTGCTGCATTATTATTTTGAGCGCTCTAGTTCTATACCATGTGGTGTGTTTATCTTTCACTCTTAGATAGAGTCTAGAAAGGGCCAGGTAGCCTTCAGATCTCATCCTCTTTTCAGAGGCGAAATATCCAGTAAATTCCCTCCCATTCTATCTCTGGTTTGAGTTTGCTATGTTTATGAGATATCCCCGAAACAGGATATTACAATTCATTATATCAGGAAGTTTTAATTACTATAATTTTTGGGGAATTATTAATTTAGAATTATTAAATGAAACTATAGTTGTCATTATCAGTGAGAGATCATCATAATGGCTAGGAAATGTTAAATCCTTGATACGTTTAGGAAAAATTGTTGAATGAGGAGATAACTTACTAAATGGAAGGAAATAAACTATTAAGTTTGATCTAATATTTTAGATCATAATAAGTTACTAGATGGTAATAAGATTCCCTTCGTGGAGGAAGCTCATGGTATGGAATAACAAGGAGGAATTGGCTACATTGCATATGTTTAACTACATCCTAAAATATGTTGTAGTACAATAGGTAATATAAAACATCAAACATTATAAATTCCTTTATAATAAAATATATAGGAATATTATGACACTTCATCTTGGCTAGATTATCCATCATACATCTACAAAGTTATTGTATATTGCACAAACATGGAAGAGTGAAACTAATTGAAGACACTAGGAGATATAATGCAAGTACATGCAGCCCCATAAATGATGAAACGTTGAATAAAAATGTTGATAATGGTGAGGCTATGTCGGAATGAGATATAAATATAGGACACTGATTGGATTTATTAATACAAAAAGTAATCATGCTATCATCTAAATTATTTTCTGTAGCAAATGCAGAAAGGTAACGTTTCTATTGTGTATGAAAAATATGGCCATATAGTTGTTTATCAGTAAAAGACAAAAATAAGATGTGATAATTCCTACCTAATATTTTTAATAAGATGTATCTATATAACTATCAGGAATTGAGGGGCACACTACAAGAGACATGTGATAATGAGTACTAATTCCACCATTTGGATTACCATAAGAATTATGTATAGGTGGATAAGGGTATGAATTTCTTTGGGTAATAGAAATAATGACATGATTAGTAGCATGGGATGGCTTCAATTCAAATTGGTAATCTAGTCATGGGAAAGGAGAATTAAAAATAATGTTGTATAAATACCATGACTAGCACATGACAACTCATATTGTTAGGGTTTATGAATGTATTTTTCATTAGCTTTAGGCATTGTCATAATGAAATCCTTGTTTATATGAGGAATCAAGTTCATCCAGTGCTATTAAATAATTAATATATCAATAGTGTCCACCTTATAGAAACAAAATTTCAGAAACCATTCATTGATATCATTGGTAATATTGGTAGTAGTATTGTATTGAAAGTTGGTAAGAAATTCATTCCCTACATCATGGTGCATTTGTAGAAAAAAATAGATCGAGACTACATTGGTAATGAACTCAAATATTATGGGGATTTTATCAATCTAATTAGTATATCACTTGCTATCCACACTAGTTATGGTTCATTGAAACAACCTAAGCCTAATTTAGTTGTCTATGATAAAATTTGATGAACATCAAAGGTGAAACAAAATGATATGAGTAGAGGGGTCCTTTTCGAAATGACCTTGAAATTTAGGAATATGAGAGATTAGTTCAGTCATTGTGGTTTTCCACGTAGCATCATATCAAATATGATCATTTATAACTTTTTTTAAATTTAGGAAATCCAAGCCAAGAAAAGCTAAAGTGAACTGTGTTTCATTTTTAGGTGGGACTTTATTTTGATTATTTTTATCCTTGGTGGGAACCATAGCTATAGACTAGGTAAGCAATGTTAAACCCTTATAAAGGAGACTAACTTTGAATGCGCACAAGCTACATGTCCTCAATGGAGATGGTAATTTTTAATCCAAGGAAGATGATTGATGCATCATAAATTTCCATCTTTGTACATCTTCTTTTCCTTAATAAATTCCTTTTCACTTATCCATGGACCTACATTTATCCCTTTTAATTACTATAATGAAACTATAATTTTAAATTACTCATTGATATATTTATTAATTTTCATTGAATTGTTATTAACATTAGAGATAATAAGTGTTTTATCTATTACTTTGGAAGCATTATCTTATGTGTCTAATCATAGAAAAAAAGTGTAGATTATGATGACATAGAATAAAAATTATTGAGATCTTATTTCATTCTATATTATAGTTTCATATATTTTCATATTATGTTATTTTATTTTATGATGATGTATTTCTAATTCATTTCCCTACGCTTGTCAAGCAGAGCTCACCCCATTAGAATATATTATTGTGAATATTTTTTTTTCATGGTTGAATATGTATTGAATGATGGATTTATTTTGAATATAGTTATAAAGCAATCGATTTAATATAGAAGCGTTCCTATATGCTAATTTCATGAGTATCCATAGAATATATTTATGATCAGATTTTTTAGTTTAGAAGTATTTATAATTTGATTACTTATTAATTTAATTTTGCAAGGGATATATGCTTTCTTGAAAAGTGCAATATGTTTCCATTTTGCAATAGTATTTCAATTCCTAGAATAGTTTTTATAAAAAAATTCCTATATTTATTGAGATAACCTTGGACTTTTTCAATGCGATGATGAAATTTATTTTTTATGAAAAATCATCTTAGACCAAAAAATAATAAAAAAAGAGCACGTTAGGAAATTTTTACCTATTCATACAATCCATAAAATCTCACAAGTATGTTGGAGACCATAGTCGATAAGATTAAATGCACACGTGTAATTGTTCCAATATAAAATAAAGAAACATTTTAAATGACGTTTTCTAGTTTTGACGGGAATGAATATAATGAGGTATTATGATTTTCTATTGGATCATTTCGAAATCGTATTGAAGGAGGTAAAACATAAACTAGATTTCATAATGGAGGAAGACCTTCAAGTCTACAATATAGTCTCTAAGGGGGATAAAATGGCTCCTTAGAACTAATACCTCCTTCAATGGTGCAATTAACATATTGAATCACGTAAATGTGTAGAACAATAAATTAAGAAATATATCATCAAATGAAGGTGTTACATGCTTATGTGGTGCAATAGGTGGTCTTAAGTGTGCTTAACTCGCACTATTACTATCTATATTGAAGTTTTCACCTTATAAAATAAAAATAAATATAGATAAGGTAAAAACGAATACAAACTCAAACAGGCCTAGAATACAATGATTGCAAACATTTCCTTCAAATTGTAATGGAAACAACTTAGGAAAAGGATTAAGTAGATTGAAAAGGATCGTCCAAATACCTAGTCCAAAATATAATGAGACGCACCATGGAAATGAATGAGATGATAATTTCTAGGAGACAAATGTTGATGAAATACTAATGACCCATACAAATCTATCACATGTTCCGTCCAGACTATAAGAACCACTTGTGTAGTATCCTAGTAGATTGACCACCAAGTTAGCTCTTAATAGATATATGTAATAGGTTATGCCACCTTCGAACTAAAATAAAATATTAGAGGAATATCTAGCATTGAAAGATATGGAAGTTTCAATGACACATATAGTCAAAATCATGGCATTATCCACTCCAAATATCTCACCTTTTTTCCAAATCATTATCGACTATATATAGTAGTATTGATTGTAGGTTACCTAATCAATTCATCACTATAAAACATATTTCATTAAATTTGGAATTAAATAGTGGGTCTAGAATATCAAAATAACCAAAAACCTCAATTCTAGTGATATTTTTGTAACAAAAGGCTTTTGTCTTTTATATGGGAGTTTGTGAAAAAACTATGAATAAAAATACTTTTGAACATATTTTCCAAGAAATAACACTAGGAGGATCCTAAAAATTGGAATTTATATTTTCAACCATCACAAATGAGTTTCTTCCCTTTTGTTTTCCTCATTTTACCCTATATCAACCCACTTTTCTCATTTTTCCCATGGCAGTTAGAATCAAAATGCTCTCCATCGCTATTATCTCCATTCCCATGAATTATGAAGAAATCATAATTTTTTTATAGAGCTCGAGATTTCTTTGTGCCTACTAGACGAGACTACAAATTCTTGTAGCAGGCTATAGAAATGTTATATGCCCCATTTTTTCAAGTTACATACCAATAATCCTTTGAGGCGACTTCATCCTCCAACAACCCTACAAATTCAAGAATGCGCTCTAGTAACTAATGAAAGAATCTTGTCCGTGAAGCGGAGGTACAATGGCGGAAGGCATTGACTTTCACCCGATCCACCCAGGATCAAACCTCCATGGAGACATATGCTTGTTGTGTCTTGGCTATAAGAGTAGGCAACCCCATAGTAGACATCTCGGCTCTTGTTGAGGCATAAGCTAAATGATACAGTGCAACTTGGAGGTTGTTGCACCTAGCTTAGGTTTATAGTGGCAACAAGTTGGATTTGAACCTGGGCCTCGCTTAGGAAAAGCCTGACCAGTTACCGATTCCCCTAGATCTAAAAAAACTAATTAAGAAATCTTGAGAGACCACAAGATCCTCTTTAGACGTCCATATGATAGTTCACACATTGCACTTGAAGACACATGCAAAAATGTTTGACTACAACATCACACACCTAAAATAGTAACCATGAGTTATTAAACCAATGAACTTTATTTTTGAGTTCATTTAAACATAGCAAAAAATTACCTTCTATGTCAAAGTAGGGTTCAAGTGAGTTGTCACGTGAAATCTAACTAACAATATCCTAATTGAAACTAGAAGTTAACACTCGCCTCATCAAAAGTATCTTCTCACATGTGGGGAATGAATCAGATAAACAAGTGATTCTTAAAAAATGTAGTCATTGTCATTCGTGATGGATGGTTAAGGTCAGGACGCACAACCAAGGATTGCATTGGGAAATGAGTAGTAGGTGGGACAAATCAACTTTTTGCATTGATCCCCATCTCCACCACCCGAAAAATCAGTTATATTCCTCAATTAATTAGTGGAAAAATTAAGTAGACAACAAATCCTTCCCATCAACACATTGCATGAAAGAAACCATAAGAGCTATGAATTACTGAGATTAAAATTACACACAAACCTAAGCTACTAGAAATGGAATAAATCACACGTGCATAATTCTATACCATCTGCAATGAATAGAAAGCACATTGTTTAAATAAAATGCTATGAATTAAAAACCTTAATTTGTAGGGTGAAAAAGGAATTCTTCTAAAGAAAAAAAAATACCAGTATAAAAGCTCTCTATACCTCCAAGTTCCATTATTAGTCTTTCAAGAATGCTATAATATACAATAGAAATAAAACTTTGAATTTATGACAAACTTGAGCGAGAATAAAGAGTTGGTTACAGTTTGCTACAGTAGTCCCTATTTTGCTACAGGAAATGATCCAATGAACATGCAAAACAGGTTACACAACAAAAGAAAAATCGTGAACATTAAATGCGAAAAAAATGAACAATAAATGTATAACAATAAGATAAATAATGTAAATAAATAATTGAAATGAAATTTAATAGTGATACTACTACAATAAAATGCAGAAATAACATTTAAGAAAGAGTGTTCATAAAAATATTTTTTTTAACCTTGCATAAATGGTATGAAGAGATATATTCCAGAGATGCAACAAAATAAATAAAATAATAATACTAACACAAAATATAGCATGGCTCTAGGGTTCCTAAGGTGGGACCAAACCATTGATGCTCAGAGTCCCTTAAAGGAAAGCCAAGCTAAAATTTGAAATAGAACACCATTTCCATTAACTGAGAAATTTTTTTACATTACAAAATTGAAAAACTTGATTAGAAATAAAAATCTAGTATTTTATTGTTATCTTCACAGTCTTCTCTACATGTATATTATGCTACTTCAACATCTTATTTTTACTAAGTTGAGGCTCTTCTATAGGAAGGAACAAGTCCCAATAATTTCTCTAGTGTTGGATATCTTGAAATTTGTGTAAAATGTCTTCAAATCCTGCAAAATAAGCATGTTAAGACATATCAAATATGGAAAACTCATTGATTCTTCCAATAACCCATTAAGTGAGGAATATGTAACATTGAGTTAAAAGTTGTGTTTAATGTGACTCTTATTTGATTAAGAGTGGATTGATAGACCTTATGATTTACCTATTTTGGATGCCCATAAATACCTTTGAATCTCCAGCTTCTCATCTTTGATGCATGGCACATACCTCAACAACTCTAGAAATCTATTAGTGTACACAGCCATGGTAAGATACCCTAGCTTATCCTCATGGAATTATTTATATTTTTTGTCATAGTACCTCTTAGACTATTACTTCTCCCAGAAATATTTCTCAAACCCTCCCTATGACATATTTTTCTCACTAATTTCCTTTACATTTCTAAAATGCTCCAAACATATATTAGTCTTCCCCTTCAATCGTAGAATGGATAATTTTCCCTTCATTCCTTTAGACTAGTCATGTAAGTTGAAGTATTCTTTGTTCCAAAGAAAGAAGATTCTCCCTCTTGGGCCTTCTTAATTTATCCACCAAAGGTAGGGGTTTTTGATCTCCTTAGCTCCTTTGGAATTAAATTTTTCTCACTCCTCCTTTGCTTCTGGTGTTTTCTATGAGAAACAATAGATAACTGCTCGTGACTATATGCTCTTCTCTCTGGACTATTGAGTGGAGTTCCTCCTCTCACTATCTCTTCACTTGCTTGTCTATGTCTTTTCTTTCCCTCATCTCCCTATCCACTATTATTCTTCAATCCATGTTCCCCTATTTCATATGGAATTTTCTCATATTTGTGCCTACCTAGATAGTTGGAACCAAAATCATGTTTCCTTTTATTTTGCAAGTCTTATAAGCTCTACAAACTCACTAAATTTACTTGCGATTTATTTTCCTGAGATCTGGAAATTCTTTCATTGTCTTCCTTACAACATCTTAATTCAGCCCTTAAGCTCCTATGGATGTCCATAAAATTAGGGGAATTTTCCTTTGTCCTCTTCCTAACTAAGTCTTATTTTTTATTATGTTGGTATCTATCCATGATATACTATACCATTATGTTTCTCATGCAATATTTCCTTGATGTAATTTTGTGTCTTTATATGTGTTGTTACACACACATGCAAAAGCATTAACATCGTGAAGTATAGATAAATAAATATATTCGATCATGCCTTAGAATACTAGGACTTAATAATGTAGGATAGAACACAAAATATCATATCAAAATTTTCATCAAGGTTATTATTCATTTCAATTTCATGTATAAAATTAAGAACACATATAACAGCTAAAAAAAGAGTTGAAATTTTCATCCTTCTCTTTGATCTCAATTTAAATTCGAAAATTTACTCTATATTAGAGTTTAAATTCTCATATTTAATTTTGATTCACTCCGAGTGTTGAAAATGGGGTCTAATACCACTATGTAAGATTCCCTCCCTCTACCTTGTACTACCTCAAGTTGTAGAAGGTGTTAATTGTTTATTTTAACCTGGCCTATAAGGCTTGTTATGAATACGGGGTTGAAAAATCATCTTCTTCCAAAGACTTGAAAAGTCAAAACATGTGCCACCATCATATTCTTCCTATCAAGGGATTTCTTCACGTATAAATTTTATCTCAATTTCACTCCGAGATTTAAATTCATGCACTTCTAAATTTTCCCTAATTATATAGAGCCATATCAACATTTAATTTCCACATGTCATCCATTGGCTCACGCGGCACTACCATGCAAATATAGCACAAGTTCTACCTCATTGAGTTTTGTGACATGTCATCCACGTGTACCCACATGGAACTATCACATCACGAAAATATGTGGCCCATATGGAATTGTGACATCACCGTATTGGTGTTATAGCATCATTTAGCATTCATGTATATTAGATGCTCTTAGCAGTAAAATTATTAGAACGTGACTACTTCAGGTTCCAATATGATGTTTCCATTCTCATAAAGTTCTGGAAAAATTGTTTGAGCTGGAAGTTTTTCACCTATAACTTTCTTTAAGCATGAAACATGGAAAACTAGATGCACTCACGAAGAAGCATGAAGCTCCAATTTGTATGCCATAGTACCAATATTTTGCAACATATTTTAAGGTTTTATTATTCTTCTTAGCTTGCTTGAGGGATATTTTTTTGTATGGTTGTAGCCGTAAAAATACTGAGTCTCCTACATCAAAACTTCTCTCACTGTGATGTTGATATGCATGTTGTTTCATTTGATTTTGTGCCAACATTAGGTTCTCCTTTAAGAGTTGGAGAAATTGTTGTTGATGCTCAATGTTATCTTCCACTACTTGAACCTTAGAACCTTATCTTAAATATTATGTGATGGATGGTGGATGATATCCATAAAGTGCCATAAATGGGGTCATTTTTGTTGTAGTATGGAATACCGCCATTCAGCCAGAGGTAACCAATTGACCCATTGTGTTTTATTATCAGATACAAGAAAATGAAGATATCCCTCCAAAATTTGATCACTATATTAGTTTGACCATCGAATTGAGGATGATAAGATGAGCTATGAGCTATTTGAGTACCCAAAAAAGAAAATAATTCCATCTAAAAATTTCCAGTAAAAATGGATCTCTATCGCTTACAATAATTTTTGGGTTTCCATGTAGCTTTTGAATTGTTTCCATAAATGCAGTAGCAATTGTACTTCCTTTAAATGGATGAGATAATGTAAAAAATTGTGTGTACTTGGTAACTCTATCAACTTCCACCATGATGACACTCTTTCCTTTAGACTTAGGTAAACATGTGATCAAATCCATTCAAATATCCTCCCAACGTTGACTTGGAATGGATAAAGGTTGCAGAAGACTCGATGTCTTAATTGTCTCAACTTTGTTTCGTCGGAAAAACAAAAATTCCACCACAAAATTTTGAATATCAGATTTAAGGCCATCCCAAAAAAATTATTTCTTCACCCTGTGGTAAGTTTTTAAAAATATTGGGTGTCCTCCTAAAGGAGAAGTCTGAAATTCCAAAATAATATTTTGTTTTAGTTGGGAATTCCTACAAAGATATAAGTGATCTTTGTACCATAAGGAATCCTTTTTCAAACTAAATGTATCAGATGTACTAGGATATTGCTACAACTTTTGAATTAGTTTCCACACTTATTCATCCTTCTTCCATTCATCCCTTGCTTGGGTTATCCAAGCTGGTTGGATAATATAAATGGCACAAAGAAATGCTTCCACCTCTTCATTCTTTCTTGAGAGTGCATCTACAACAACATTTAGCTTCCCTTTTTTCTATATGATTTCAAAGTCATAACCCAACATCTTTGTGACCCATTTTTTCTGCTCTTATAAAGGTAGTCTTTGTTCCAAAAGTTTTTAAGACTATCATGATCATTTTTTACCTTGAATTGTCTTCCCATTAGTTAACGTCATCATTTGTTTAGTGCACATAGTATTGCCAACATTTCCTTCTCATAAATATCTTTTTGTAAATAATTTCCTTTGATTGGACGACTTTCAAAAGCAAGGGGTATTCCTTCTTGCATTAAAACAACACCAATTCCATTTCTTGAGCCATCACATTCCACAATAAAGGTTTTTCTGAAGTCTGGCGTAGCTAAGACCAATACTAGGCACATTTCCCCTTTAAGACGTTCAAAGGCCTTAGTGGCTTTACGAGTCCCTGAAAATGCATCTTTCTTCAATAATGTTGTTTTTTTTTTTCTAAATAAAACTAAATCTATTATGTATAAGAGTTACTGTTACAAAACTGCCATAGTGTCATCTATGTGAGCCTGAGCACTGGGCTTGATAGACATGCTGAACAAGAAAAGTCTGGACTGCCCAAGATTGGAAACAAGTCCTTTAGAGATCAGTTTGGCCACCCTTGGAAGGGAAACCGGCCTACAGCTTATACATGAGAACTTAACATAGAAAAATAAACTAAAAGTGACAATCAGCTTTTCCAGCTGCGCGTTGAGACAAAGAGACAAAAAATTCCAACAGTAATTGAGAAAAAATACCAGAAGAAGCTGTGAGCTGGGTTTTTCACTAATCATGTGTTGGAGACAGAGATTATTCCACCACTGTGCATGCGTATTCATCTGCACAGTCATTCATAACGCCCTGGAGAGCGCCTTCCTAGTCTGAGACCCCATCCTTCATGCACAGTGCGTCCTCTGCGTGGTGGGCAGTGCCTGCTGGCAGAACTGAGCTTTTGGGGGGGCTTGATGCAGCAGGGGGCAGAGGGGTGGCCTCAAGTGAAGGAATGGGGAGAGGAGACTCTTCTCTAAGAGTTACCATGATATAGGCTGTAACAATGGGATTGTCATGAGAACACTCAAATCAGAATTCAGCACGTTAAGATATTTGGCGAATGGGTAGGCAGACAGACCCATGGGAAACGGAAGGAATTGTAGCATTGCGTGGGTCAATAGAGGGGGGAGGGACTGGCTGAGCCAAAGGAACAAAGTCACAATGACACCTTCGACCTCTACCATGATACATCTCCTGAGGCTGGACTTGAGTCTCTTCAGCAGTAGAAGACCCTAAAACAGAGCTGGAGTGGGGTCGATAATGAGAGACCTGACCTCGATTAGTGTCGCGCCTACTCCTCATTCTTCTTCAATAATGTTGTTATAGGTACTGATATTCTCCAATAATTCTTAACAAACATGTGATAATACCCTATTAGCCTGAGAAATCCTCGCAACTTCTTTATGGTTTTAGGACTTTCCATTCCTTAATGGCTTTAATTTTGTTAGGGTCTACCTTACCACCCTTATGAGATACAATATGACCTGGATATTCCACCTCTTGTACTCCAAAGAAACATTTGGAGGCTTTTGCATATAATTGTTTCACCTCCAATAGTTTGAACACCCTATCAACATGTTGAACATGATCCTTCCAAGACCTACTGTAGATTAGTATATTGTCAAAAAATGCTAACACAAATTTTCTAAGTGTTTTAAAATGGAATTCATCAACCTTTGAATGTAGAATGTGCATTGGTAAGGCCAAAAGGCATGACCAAAAATTCATAATGACCCTCGTGAGTTTGAAATGTTGTTTTCAGAATATCGTCAATATTCATTCTAATTTGATGATATCGTGAACGAATATCCAACTTGGTAAAATAAATTTCTCCATGTAATTCTTCCAATAATTCATCAGCCACAGGAATGGGAAATTTATCTTTAATAGTGAGCTTATCAAGCCCCCTATAATCCAGACACATGCTCTTCATCCATTCTTCTTGTGCACCAATAATACTGTAGCAAAGAAAGAACTTTGACTGGGTTGAATTATAACAACCTCTAACATTTCTGCAATCATACGTTCAATTTGGCTCTTTATGACATAAGGATATTTGTAAGGCCTGATGTTTGGAGGAACACTTCTTGGAATCAAATGAATAACATAATCATAACCACGAATAGGTGGGAGTCCTTTTGGTGTTCCAAACACCTTGGAATGAGTGTCCAAGACTTTTTGGAGATCTGGAGAAATAGATGATATTGATGTTGGAAATTCTAGTGAGCATAATTGTGCAATTATGCCTCTTTTTTGTTTCTTCGAAAGCTTTTTTATGACATTAGAGTTTATTATCTTTCCCATCTTTCCTGTGATACCTCGTAATTTGACTTCCTTTCCCTCCAAAAATAATTCAAGGGAGTTTCTTGACAATTAAAAGCTACCGGCCCCCAAATATTGTAATCATTGTACTCATAGTACAACATCAACACCTCCCATTGGAATGGAAAAAATTGGACTATTCAATACATATTCCCCCATGGTTAGTTTTATGTTATGGTATTTTCTAGATCAATTTATAGTTCCTCCATTTACAACCATCACTTGAAATTCTGGTGCTGGATATAGGAAGAAATTCAATTCCTTGGCTACCTTACAATGAATAAAAATATGGGTACTACCTGAATCAATCAACACTATTACCTTTTTCATCTTGATATGTCCTTCTATATTTAGAGTTTGAGTGGTAATTCCTACCAATGCATTAAACGATATGGATGGGCTCATTTATTCTTTCTCTACGGTTGGTTCCTAGTGTATATCTTCTTCTTTTGAATTTTCTTGTTCATTTTCTTCCTCCTCTTCACAATCTATGTAAAATAATTTCTTCTCGGCACAATTATAACCTTTAGTGTATTTTCTATCCCAACTGTAGCAGAGCCCTTTTTCTCCTTTTTCTTCCAATTGTTATGGTTTCAACATTGTAGGTTGTGTAAGTCTAGGAGTAGAAACACTTCCATAATTATAGATGTGAGTGGTAGTGTTCCTTGTTGCCATAATTTTACATTCAATTTTTATTTCCAACTTCAATGCCTTCTCCAATGAATCAGGTTCCCAAAGGCGAACCTCATGTTGGATGTTATCCTTTAAAGTCCCTATGAAGACATCAATCCTATGTTCCTCTGGAATATCAGTTTCCCTTATATTCAATTTTTGGAAGTCCTCAATGTGCTCCACCATTGAACCCTTTTGTTTGAAATTTATCAATTGGCTAAATAATGTTTTTCTCTTTGTATCCTCATAATTCTCTGTCATTTCCTCCATAAAAATCAAGCAAGTGACAATTTTTTTATGGGAGTAAAGCCCCCGATACCATACAAATTTATTTTGTTCTAAATATAAAGTTGAAATGTGTACCTTTTGTGTGTTTTTCACATTATTGAGATCAAAATATTGTTCCATCTGTAGTATCCATGTTACAGGATCCTTGCCATCAAAATTCCTTATATCGAGATTTGGAATATGGTGGGTATTCCATCCAACATTCGAGTTTATGAAATCACGATTAAAATTTATTTTTTTCTCATCATGAGTTTCCTCTACTATCTTTTCGCCATTTGGAATCATTTCGTGTATCAAATTTGTCAAACCTTCCTTCAAACCTTCCATTTTTTCTTCCATGTCTTCCATGCCATTATTCAAACCACCCATAGCTTCCACGCCTTTCTTCAAACCATCAATATTAGCTTCTACGCCTTTCTTAAAACCATCCATATTAGCTTCCATGCCCTTATTGAAACCATCCATATTAGCTTCCATGCCTTTCTTCCAGACTTCCATTTCATTTGTTTTTTCTCTTTACGAGAGTGAAATTTGGTGCACTTGATCTTATAATTTTGATATATCATGTTGCACTTCTTCATCTTCATGAGTCATAGTAGGGTATTTTGAGGGCTTAATCAGTGTTTAATTATTTAGGGGGAATTTAATAACCCAATATTGATATCTATGCTTCAATATTCCCTTGGAATCACTTCAAACTAGTTTTTCAAACAAGACTTATGAAATTTGAAAAAACTACACACCTCTTTCTTGCTTTTGAGGAGCTCGATATTGAAACTAAATTGACTCTATCATTTTGGAACTTCAATATCTGAAATCAGGTCCTTTAGTATTCCTCTGAATCTTATTTCGAATTCCACAAGTCTAAACTAACTTGGGTGCTTCAATAAAAATGTTATGTCGAATCCCCAACAATGACCTATTTGTTGACTCGTTCAGTAGAGAAAATGTGTACGGCATGCCACGTGTCATTGTTTCCTCCTTCAGCTCTGAATTTGTTATATATGAAACTACAGTCCATGTAATTTCAACCACTTTTTACAGATTCCAGTCTGATGATCAGAGAGAGAGTTATGATGATTTTCCCAAGGTCACCTCTTTTAAATGAAATTTGGGAGCCTGCAAAAAACCTAATTTCTACAAATAATATCTCCAAACATATGGTGGACCAAGATATGAAATTGTTACATGAAGTTCCTCAGGATTTATTCTTTGCATGGTAAAACTTTCAGCTTCTAAACCTTTATATAAAACAATTTATAGAAACAATTCCATGATGACCTGTTTGCAGAAGTGAATCCCTAGAATCCAAAGCTCTGATACCAAATGTTATGAAACGAGCTCCAAAATAGAATAAAAGAGAGATCAAAAACTTATAAAATAAGCCACTTCTTGGGGGAAAGCTCCTATACATTACATAAATGAACAATTATTGGATGATACAAATGAAAAAACCTCCTTCTATATATAGGATTCCATGGGGTCACAATATAATCCTAGCTGACCTAACAATAATAATATAAGGGAACAATAACATGGATATGGGGGTTACAGGGCTACAATAATAACAATAAGAGGGCTACACTAACAACAATAAGGGACTACACTAGTAGTATATGGACCTAACACATTACCACGTCACCAATTTCCTAGAGTGTGTCAACGTGGAATTTCCACATCAACCATGATGCAAGGCCCCACGAGGTTGTCTTCCTTCAATTTTTATGAGGTTTATCCATTATATTTTATTTTTTTCAAAATCCAATCCATGGATTTATTAATATTATATCTATTCTCACCTCTCCCCCGAAGCCTAGATCTCTAGATGAACACATTTTTAAAGGTTTATCTGGCTAGAAGGTCTTTGGTCTATTAATATCTATGATTGTTTGTATCACCTTTAGATATTAGATCCCGGATGAGAAGAATAAATGGCATGGAGTATTTATCCTGCATGTTATTCAAACCTCCACATAGTTTTGGCCTCCGCAAACCCTCCAACATTCAAAATTATCTAATTCTATTATAATTACTAAGGTGATCTAACCCATGGCATGATCCAGTCACAAAGAAACAATGGAAAGCCTTGTCTCAACCTAACCTTCTAGCACTAAATGTTGAGATGTGAATACAATTGGATATCCAACCTATGAGCATCCAACCTCCACATGACATTTTTGGTATGGGACTCTCCTAGACACCGCAAATCACCATATTTATCTATAGGGGCACAAAAGAGAAGGAAACATGGAAATTTTTGAAGAGAAGGGAATTTGACCATGACACTAAATTTTCCAAAGGAGATGAATAAGTCCTTATGAATGACCTCCAATGCGTGAAACAAGCCCATGACTTAATTCTTATGTATTTTTTCATACTTTATCTAAATATGGTGGATATTGAGTGAGAACTTGGAAGTTATAATCCAAACAACACTAACAAGGATATATAGTAGATATTTATAATTTGCAACCATTTTCACAATATATGAACCTACCATTAGAACCATGTAGGAACTTAACTCCAATAATACAATTAATTGATAACTCATAAGTAGAGTAACATTTTGATGGTGTTCTCAATGACTAAAAATATAATATCCAAATTATCCATAAGTAAGTGCATCAAGAAATTTCAAACATCCAGACATGAACATCCATGATCATCATCAAATTTCAAAACAAAACAAGTTTGTTATGGTGTGTGAGCCAAATATGTAAAAAATTATACGTATCTAAGTCACTTAAAAGTGTTGGAAACTGAAGGACAAAATTCAACTCCCCACCCAACCATAGGCAAGCTACATTACAAAATATATTTTATTTTACGACCCTTGAGTCAGATCCAAATTAAAGGGAACTTTTCCTTAAGGGAAATTCACACCAACACTTGGTCAAATACTTAAGAGAAGGAGTTCACTGTATATTTCGTTTATTGAATTCTCTCTAGTAGTAAGCACCATAATTACTCTCTTCCTCTCTAAGATTATTGAAAATAATTCATGGAAGACCTAGCTAGGTTATTTCTTAGTTCAAGGAGACTGAATCCCACTGTATAGGTGGTCTATTGGTAGTGTTTTCATGGAAAACACTACAAGAGCCTATAACCCACTCTATATATGGTTTATCAACTATTTAAAGAAGCACCACAGTGGCTCAACTTACCTTATAAAGTGGTATATCAGCCATCCAACAAGCATCGTAGTGGTTTATTAGCTTTTTTTCAAAGCACTAAGCGGTCCAATCATCCACTTATACTCACACTAGAAAATCAGGATCAAGCACATACCTAGAAGCCTTTCGAGCACAACATAGGGGCATACACCCCAATTATTAGAGTAGTATGAATAAAACAATTTGGTCCAAAATAACCTTTCCACTAAATTTTTATAATATATCCTCCTCTGCATGATCTCTTTTTAATTCATTCCTCTACCAAAAATTTCTCTACTCTTCACAAAAAATTCAAACTAGTGTTCCCACTCACATGTTTATCTTTACCTATTGTTGTCCTCATTATTTTTCCTATGTGTTCACTCTATTATTTTCCTTCTTTTTTTATCCCTTTTGTGTTTTGTGTGTTCTATGTAGGAATTCTCCTTTTCTCGCACCCTTTTCTCATGTTCTCTCTACTTTCGTCCATTCCCTTTCATGTCAACCTTTATTTTTCCTATACAGCATGCCATTATTTCCCTCGATTGGAAAATATGGGATAGCGATGGAATTTTATTCCCCCTATGCTATCCATTCAAGAAATTCAATGTTTCTTAGACTAGGAAACCAATAATCAAGTGGGGAAAGAGGGATTTAGTGTAGTGGTTTAGGCATATTCTTAGCATTCCATAAGAAACACCCCTGGAAACTCTGAATCTATGACCCCCTTGCTTTAACCATCAATTCCTTTTTTTCACAGGTTTACATATTATTGAAAAAATAAATTAACACAATGACATTTACATATAAGGGGCACAATAAAGTGTTTGTTACACTATCCTTTAAATTTGTTGGAATACAAATTCTAAAACATGTAGTGCTACAACATGATTGCTGCATCACACTTGAAACAAGTATGTCCACTATTTTTTTTTACAAAGTGAAATTATTAGGGGACATGGCATGTGAAATCCTACCACCACTACACAAAAGTATAACTGTAGTATGCACAAAGGTACATCCTTCCTTTTACACAATTAATAACATTGATTGGTGTGATGTAATGTACTTTGAAATTTTTTTATACATTCCACCACATCCATAACCAATGAAATGACTCGTGTTATTACTCATTCAACAAATTTCTCATATTATAAAATGGCACCAAATAATTTTTCATTTGAACTACAAAGTTGGTAGTCTATGTGAGCACAAAGTAGAGGAAAAGTGATATGATCATTAAACCTTATGGGGCCTTTGTAAGCTCTTTTTTTGCAATATTATGAGAATATATGGTAAATTTTTAAATCACAAGGTTGGATAAGTTATGTCAGGTGACTACTGGGTTATGAAAAATATTGGGCAGTACAATTTTCACTAAACCTCTTGAATGATTAGAGCATGGTATAGGGGTAAGTGGTTCAAGTAGATGGGGGAATAAAATTTTTAGTGTTTGGAATGCTAACGGTTAATAAAATATGGTATTTTAGGATGAAACCCAAGCTGAAATTAATGGAACAATTAGTTGAACTAGTGGAGGCTCTAATAAGGAAATGAAGATTTTTTTGGAGAAAATATCTTCCACTACCAAGGGAAGACATGTGTCTTCCCATAAAAATGCATTTCACTTGTTAGGGGCACCATGGATACATGTTATGGACTCATCTAAGGTTATTGAATCACCTAATGCATGAAAGGTTGGTCAATAAGACACATTGTGTTTGAAGTACATCTTAGAAAATGGAAGTCCACATGCGAAAGTATAGTGGGCCTAGGGATGCCTTGTAACACCATGGATTGCTCAAAATGTATTTGGAGTATGCTTCCCAATGAGAGATTCACATATGGAATGAATTAGTCGTAGTATAGGTGATAGTTTATTTATTAGTTGGAGAGATAGCTATTGGAGCTCCACTGTCTGTTGTTCCTGCCAAATTTGTACAAACCTCTACTAAATCTCCACCATTTTCTACTATGGCTACAACATCAAGGGAAACATTTTTTGCAAATGTTGAAGGACCTAAAGTAGGGGAAGAGTTTCACATGAAACCAAAATATATAAATTAAATAAATCACCCCGAAAGTGTCCTATAAATAATATGAAACTAACCTATAATGAATAGGCCAAGGATGATGACTAAGATGCCTACATGTGTAGCCATCCCTAAAAAAATGAGGACCATGTAGACCATAGGATAAGTATAATTCCCTCATGCTAAAACTACAACCCTTGTTAGAAGACACTAACCAACAAGGGTTGAAATTGAAGAGGAATTATCACCCCTATTGTAACACAAGAACCAAAATGGTTATAAGTTTAAGAGGAAATCAAAAACCCTACTACAACACAAAAACCAATAATGGTGGAGGTTGAATATGAGACACACGTTTCACCTTTGACAATATATGAAGTTCTTATTAGAATACATAAAAAGAAAAGTTGAGATACCCCTTTTCCACATAAGAACTAATAGGATTAACTAAGGAAGAACAATAATATAATAAACAGTAAGAATTGATAGGATGAGACTCGATATTAGACTTTTCTGCAATGTAAAATAGGAAAATAAATAAAGAACAGTTTGCGGAAAAGGTACAAGAAAATCATGCTTCCCAACAACTTATAGTTTCCACTTAGTATCTAAAGAATATATATAATACAAAGGAGAAATTGTTAGTTCAACTCTCTCTAAGAACCTTGTATTCATCTATCACAAATAAAAATATAATTTTAGAGAGAGAATGGAAAGTTACAACACAAAATCAAGATTTGAAAAGATAAAATGAGAGGGAACCAATCCTTTAAGGGATTGGATTGTCGTTCTTAGGAAACAATCTTCCTTGACATATGAGATGAGGATTATCCTCTTCCTAAGATATATGATATATCCCAAGCAAACACACACATAAAATAAATTAGGAAAGAGTTATTCAACTGGAGAATAAAGGACCTAAATTGTTAGAAATTTCCACTCAGACATATCCTAGTCTCACAAAGGATCATCCTATTCATGTAAACCTTCAATACTAATAGGAAAATGATAATGAAAATAAATCGAAATGTGTGTTGTCTATCTATAAGGAGAGAACACTTACTTTTAAGAGGCATCAATATATTGTAAGAAACCTCAAAGAAATATTGGAAAAATACTTAGAATCTCACAAACCTTAATGGGATCAATGGAAGAAGGAATTGAATGAGGCTTGGTAAAAAAATTGAACTTTAGAACTATGTGGACAAGGTATAAATTAAGAATATTCACATTGGGATGTTAGTATAATATACACTTAGATAAATGTATCCTCCCCATTTGTACATCACGTACTTATAGAATAATTACCTCATGGTTAAGAGAAAATCCACCATGACCTCCAAACCATATGTGATCACATAACCAAATGCATTTTTGGAATTCTATTATGCATGCATTATGGAGGAGATGAAATAACTGCAAAAGTTATACCAGAATAATATTTTGTTGCATAATGACCAAATTTGGAACCTAGAGGTTCTATGGGATATGTTAAGCTAAGAAATTTTTCATCTTACTTGAAAAAGAAAATTGATTGGTTAATTTCTCATTAGGTGGTAGATAATAACTTAAAATGCATTATATGGATCATAGGGGAGTATTATAGGCACATTAAAAATGCGTGAAATCCCTACAACATATGTAGTTAATAGTTAAAAATATAGAAGAGGCTATTAATCAATGTAGAGCACATATTAAGATATTATCAATGACAATTGTAAAAGGATTCACTCGGTGACAGAGGAAAGCCTCATAGCACATATGGATAAGGAATACATTTATCCTTAGTAACCTTGCAGTGGCTCTCAAGAGAGTGCAATAATATATTAATTCCATGGATGATGTAGAAATAATTGGGTAGGCATGAACTTCTACTGCTCAATGATATAGGTACCTTCGATAAATTATTAGAAAGACTACAACATGTTCAAGGGGGAATAAATAGTTATTTTTATGGAGGTTGAAAAAAGAAGAGGTTATTATCATACCCATAAAGAAAGGAAGGTTTAGTAAAGTGTCAAAAACCTCCATGGAAGCCACACCCTCTAAAAATAAAACTAACTACTTTGTTCCATAGGGACATGCAATAGGTTTGGCTAGGGGGAGATGATAAGTTCCCAAATTGCGATCTTTTTAGCACCTACACAATATATTTTTGCACAACTTTCTCCATTTCCATGTGATCTCGTTACCCCCTTTTTCCTGTAACAATGAATTTATGATAAAATTATAATTATCCTTTGATTAGTCCATTTTAATGTTAATTCTTCTATATTTAGAGAATATTTTACCTCTTTGTGCTAACTTTTTGAAAATCATGAGAAGAAACTCTAGGATGATTTTATAGGTGTTGTTTTTTAAATACTCTATGCGTTGCTACAACACCTTTTTCTTATAGAAACACCCTAATATTGCTATAATGTAGGTAACACAACACCCCTGTGTTGTTACAACTCTCATAGGTTGAAGTAATATCACTATGACCCACTTTTACAACATCCCTACAAACTTGCAACTCCCTCAGACACACCACTGCAACACCACTGTGACCTAGAAGCATGCTTTAACATGATCAACACTACAATTCCCATGTTCTAACACACCCTAAGACCAATACTACAACATGTTTTTATTGATGATACAACCTACTCATCATACACTGCAATTCACTTGAAGTACAATGTTACAATTCACCCGAAGTTTGATACTGCAACTCTCTAGGGATTAATGTTGTAGCTTGGCCTGGGGTTTGTCTTACAACTCACCAGTATAATTTTGTTTCAACTCACTAATATTTTTTCATTGGACATAACTACTGAAATTCTAAAGCAGGTAAAATATATTATTTCTTAGTTAGCCTCCATTTGTAAACATTAAATTGCATAGTAAATTGTGTGCCCAATGAAGGAAAGTGATACAGTTTTAAGATATTTCAACATAAATAATAAAAACACATTAGGAAATAAAACCATGTATGACTTATGACATAGCTGAGAAATCCAAAAACGTGTTATATTTTGTATATTTTTGAGAAATCATTTTAACAATGGGAAACACCCTGAGAATATTAATATTTTCATTGTGGTACCTTGATTTCATGAATAATTTGAATTGGTATGTAGTATATACAAAAAACCTAGGTCTACTCAATCCTTGGGACACAAGGAATAGAGATCAATGATGACAGAGACTTTGTTTCTAATCGACATTTTTCATTCCTAATATAAATGCATATTTAATTTCCATTTCATATTTTCAAATCCTCTAGTGTTTACTTATCATTCAATTTATTTTATAGCATGTATCAAAGTAACGCATACACAGTTTTTCTCTTTGATAGAGGTTTTTTGCAGTTGAAGCCCCGCTAGGTGGAATGAAAATACATTATAAATGAATACATCTTATTTGAATAAGGACCTGGTTCCTACTAGGAATTTAGATCTACCACATATTTAATCACAAATATTCACTATGATGCCTTCTTGACCTGCAAGGAGACAAGAAGTTAAAATGAAAAAGGAAGAAAAGGGAAAGATTGTGCATTTTTCAATGGAAACAAATGAAAGGTTTGTTACTTTTGTGATTTTAATCTTGTAATTATATATCACAGTTGTAAGTGTACTAATCCTTGTACTCTCATAAGAGAAATATGCACTTATACTTTGTTTTTTTATTCTTATGACTTAATAATCTATGGAATGTTACTTTTATACTATAAGAAAACTGAAGTTGCATTTTTTACTTAAAAATGAGAATAAGCTTTTGAGAATTTCTTTGAAATCCAATAATATTTACTTTATATTTAAGATTTTGTGTCATAAATATGTTTGATTTCATGAAATGGATTAAAAAATATTTTTATGGTAAAGGAAAACATCATTAATAAAGGAGATAAATTATCATGTAGAGAGGAGTTTGGATAAAAATTATGGTGAGGGCATCTCAAAAGTAATGTATGTTTAGCTAATCAAGAAAATTATGAACATAACTATCACATAATTTTCAAGGATGGTTGGTATTTCAGTATTTAATGGAATTTATACATGATTTAAGGATAAAATGCCTTCATAATAATTGTGGATTCTTTATGTTCTAAATCATATAATTAAGTATGTCTTATAATTTGGATAGAGATGGAAAGTTATAGGCTACAAGGCCAATAAGGTTGAAGTAACAAAGAGGGATAGCTATAATTATGGTGGATAGGGTGACCAAAAATTGTCTATAGATAGTGGTCCCACAATATTTGTTTCACCCACCCCCACACCACACACACAAATCCATAACCTTTTATAAACGTGTTGGAAATTATTTGGGATTATGAATATTTAAAAGAGGTGTTGTTGATGGGATGCATAATTTTTAAACAAAATTTGGAGTGGGTGATGAGAGAATAATATATTTTGACGTATTTTCATACCATATATGCATAACCAATAACAAGATATTTGGAAAACATAATCTAGTCATCATGGGAGCACCTACTTCTCCTAGGGGATAAGAAATAAGTGGGATTGAGAAAAAATGAGACTTGCAAGTGGGACTTTATACACATAATGGTGTTGACTAAATAATAATAGTGGGATAAGTAGGATATTTCAAGGATTATGCAGTAGATTAGAAAGGATTAAAGTATATATGTTTTGGGGAATTATTACTTTGCAAACATTAGGTGAAACTAGGGTTTTCATTGTTAGTGAGTGATCATAATAATGGCTAGGAAATGTGAAATCCTTGAATTTTTAGGAAATATTGATGGATGAGGAGATAACTTGTTTCCTCTAAATGGAAGTAAATACACCATCAATTTTGGCCTAGACTTTTAGATCATAATACGTTACTAGATGGTAATAAGCTTCCCTTCATGAAGGAAGCTCATAGTATGGACTTGAACGATAAGAAAAATGGCTACATTACATATGTTTAACTATATCCTAAAAATATGTTGTAATATGGAATATATAAACTCACCCATTAGAAATTCATTTCCAATCAACTAAATGGGAAAATTATGATATGGCACTTTAGGTTGGGTGGGTTAGCCATCATACACCTACATAGTTATTATTATATGCCACAAACTTGGAAGAGCCAAACTTCTTGGATACACTAGAATATATAATGAAATTACATGAACCCCCATAAATCATGTAATGTTGAATCACAGTTTTCATAATGATGAGGTTTTGTTAGAATAAGGTAGAAAGGGAGGATGATGGTTGGATTTATTGATATCAAAAGTAATCATGCTATCATTTAAAGCTTTGACTACAAAAAATGAAAATAGTTAAGGTTTCTATTGTTTAAGAAAAATATGACGGTGTAGGTTTTTGTCCATTAAAAAAAAATGCTAATTCCTAATTAATATGTTGAAGGAGATGTATCTAGTGAAGGTTTAAGAAAACTATTAACCATTGAGAGACACACTACAAGAGACATGTAATAATGAGTATTGACACCACCATATGGGTTTCTATACATATTACGTATAAGGGGATAAGGGTATGAATTAATATGGGCAATAGAACCAATGACATGATTAGTTACAAGGGATGCCTTGAATGTATATTGATCATATAAGCATGAGAAAGGAGCATTAAGAAGAATGTTGTATAAATACCATGACTAGCACACATCAAGTCATATTGTTGGGTTTTTTCTATATGAGGGTTACATATAATGTGTGTGTATATAACTACACACACATATATAAGTATCAATAAATATATCTATGAGTAAATATACATTCCAGAAAAATAAACCACTAAAAGGAATTTACATGGGTAATTGAGCCACCATAATAATATTCTAGTGAGAAGAAATTAAGCCTCATCAACCATACTTAATTGAATTAAATTATTGGCTCAAATAGCTCCTCACATAGATGAAGCAAGGGCCATATTAATTATGGATAAATATTTATTTTTTAGTGAGAAGACCCTTATAAATTTTGAGGCCTAAGCTCATTACAGTAAAAATAAAGTGTCAGAATTATAATATGATTCCTAGTATAGGGAAGCCATATCTAGGAAAACTTTTAAGCTTCAATTCACTACCAAAGAAAAAACAAAAACATTTGTCCAAAAATAGTTCAATGAAATCCCAATCATGTATTCTCGTAGCCATTTCTAATTGTATAAAAAGGTATATTCTAAGTGTTTTTAAGGTCCTTCTCCCTTGTTAAGTGCCATATAACGCTTTGAATTTAAATCAAGTAATATTATGTCAATTATTAACATCTCTTAATGCATATAGGTGCTTAATCAAGTAAACCTTCAATTTGAATTTAAAGGGATGTTGCCTTCACATTTTAAATTTTACATAATTATAGCCAATTACCAAGTTTCACCATGTAAATTGGATGTATCTCAGGTGGTTTGGAGGCATGTTGTTACACTCCCCACCTCAGTTCAAACGTTACAAGTGACATGCTCAACTTAGAATAGGTATATCCTTGTAACAATTTCAAGCCTTGCTACCTTAGATTCCCTTAAGAACCAAAACATGTATATTCCTATATTTGGAATATAAATATATTTCTTCATGGAAAATAAAAAAGAAAAAGTCATCAATGTTGACAAATCGAAATCATAAAGGTCAATTTATTCCATGGCTAGCGAAGCGTTAATGGGTCCTACATAAAGTTATGGATGTTTTATAATCTATATTTCTTAGTATAAGGGAGTCCCTTCACAACACCAGTTTTCCCTTAGTTTTCATCCCTCTTAGAGCTTCGATTTATTTCCCAAGAAGAACCTAAAAACACAATGCATTTTTTCATGTCTTTCTCTAGTACATTTTTCTTACTTTTATAGATTCAAGAGTTCATTTTTTTGTTATGCCATTGGTTTCATGTTTATAGGAGACAAACAAGAATTGGATTCATAATAATGAAGCTTGAATTATGTTTCCTTGAGATTTGACTAAATGGATGACATTATTTCCTAGCATTACTACATGTTTTCATCACTTTCTATCTTGTTTGCAAGCTCATTGGATTTTCTCTTGCATCATAACATAAAATCTTGTAGTAGATTTTATCCAATCCCATTTTCTCACTAAGATTTTCAATAAATGATTCATTTTATCTCCTTAATATATTACAAAACCTCTGAGACATTGATGATGAAACTTAGAGCTATAAAGACCTCACAAAGTTGTCCATATATACCTTCTTCAATTATTTTCTAATTATTTTTTTCTACAATTTAGGGTTTAGATTTTCAATTCCTTATTTCAAAGAAGCGTGACTTTTCATTCATTGCAAGTAGCATATGTGTGTGTGTCATTTCCTTTTCTCTAATTTATTACTTTAAATATACATTCCTATAACATAGCCTAGTTTAATAACTTATTTAGTCTTTATGTTCTAGACTATGGCATTATTATATCTCGGCACCACTCCATTCTAGCTCACAGAATTACTTAGCCACCTTGTCCTTGAAAACATGCCACACTGACCCAACCCTTGTGGCCACTATGGAAACTTTTCAATGTGGCCTCAAATCATAGCTTGTTCATGTTGTGAGCTTATTATATATGAGGGTTAATTATATAGAAAGTGTCTGTAACTATACACACACACACACACAGATATGTATGTGTGTGTGTGTGTGTGTAAACAAATATAAATTTCGAAAAATAAAGCCCATAAAGGAATTTACATGGTCAATTGAGGCACGATAATTCTCATTTAGTGAGAAAAAATTAAGGGAAATCAAGCATGCATAATTGAATTTAATTCTTTTCTCAAATAGCTCCTCACAGAGATGAAGCAAGGGACATATTACTTATGGATAAATATTTATTTCTAGTTATAAGGCCCTTGTAAATTTTTAAGCCTAGCATTATTACAGTCAGAACTATAATATGATTCCTAACATATGGAAGCCATGACTAGGAAAATGTTAAGCTTGAGCTCGCTACAAAAAAAAAAACCACTGCTATTAAACTCATTCAATAGTTTCCCAAATATGTATCCTAGAACCATTTATAATTATACATAAAGGTGTCTACCCAATGTTTTCCAAGTCTTTCTCCATTTTTGAGTGCCATGTAACTCTTGGAATTAAAATAAAGTAAAACTATCTACATTGTTAAGATCTTTTAATGCACATAGGGCTTAATGAAGTAAATTTTCAATGATAATTTAAAGCCATTCCGCCTTCACATTTTAGATTTTACATAATTATAAACAATCACCAAGCTTCATCATGACAAATGGGTGTAGCTTAGGTGGTTGGGAGACATTTTGTTAAACTTCCCACCTTGGTTCAATCCCCCATGTGACATGTTGAGGTTGATTAAGTATATTATTATAACGGTTTCAAGCCTTGTTGTTTGAGAGTCCTTTGATAACAAAAACATATATATTCCTTATATGGAATATAAACATATTTTTTCAAGAAGAAAAAAACAAGCTTCATGAATGAAGCCAAATTGAAATTATTAAGGTCAATTTACTCCATGGCTAGCCAAGCCTTAAGGGATCCCACACAATGTTCTGGATGGTTTCTTAGCTATATTTTGTAGAATAAGGAGTCCCTTCACAATGCTAGTAGTCCCTTAATGACCTCCCATATTCGTGGTTCCATTCCTTTCCAAGAAACAGCCTAAAAGAAAAATGATTTTTTCAACTTGGGTTTAGTGGAATTGTGCTTTATTTTCTTGGACAAAAAATGGATCTAATAATTACTAATAGTTCTTCCATCAACCATAAATGTTTTTGTGACAAATTATCTATTTGAAATATGATGTAATGTGTTGTCCTTGATGGAAACCTACTTGATGAAGTTTTCCTTGATGGAAACCTACTTGATGAGTTGCCTATGCTAAGCAACCTATGTGTTAAAGATGTAAGAATTATGTAGCTACGGATTAGTTCAAATGTGACAGAGAAAAGAATTCTAGTAAGTGCCGGAGAAATGATAAATATAATATGTCACAATGTATACGCTACTTTTTTTAAGGAAACCTGCATATGGATGCAATGTATATGCTACTTTTGTGAAGGAAACCCACATATACATTCAGGGTTAGCATATACATATTTTTTATGAAGATAAGTTGTGTATACATGCGGAAACGAATGCTCCAAGTCGCGTATGCCTTTTGCGCTCAAAAATTATGATACCAAGGGGAATTACAAAGGTATTAGCCCATAGTATCGAGCATTACATTGTCTATTTGATTCCGTCTAAGAATACCATCAGAATTTCAGTGGTTTTGACTCATGGTATTAGTAAAAGCTAAATATGTTTAAGGATAAAAAGATCATAGTGCAAGGTGTGCATGTGTAAGGGTTGTTGATGAATAAATTTCTCTAAGAAATATCTGCATGGATGAACTCTATTCTTAATTTATAGATCTGAATCTATGATGCACCCATGGATATAATGATGGTTCAATATCTCTAGATATAATGATGATGAATATCTAGAATGACCTACTGAAGGAATGATGAAGAACTGGTGCAAGTCTGCTGAAGAAAATGAAGAAATCTGGGTAAGTTTTATAGATCTGACATGTTTTGCAAAATATAAATTTACAGATCTATACGCTAGTTGGTCTCAGTAAAAACATGTATATACAAGGGTTCACTTCATGAAAATCGCATATGGCAGTTAGGGTTTTCTGAAGAATACATAGAAGTATACGCAGGTTGGTGTGCAGAAAAGTGCGTATGTACATGGCTTCATTGAAGCAAAGTAGCGTATGTTATTTGAATCAATGATAGCTCAAGGTTAAGTTTGTATCTGCATATCTATTTTGAAGTCTAACTTATTTCTGAAGTTTTGGTTACAGTGTCTTCACTGTTCTAATTGAAGTATTGGGCATAGTTTATGATTGTTGATAAAGTGCACTTGTCTAGGTATTGAATGCTTCACTCTAAAGTATATCTACATGGAATGGGTTAAAGTTTATTAATAGATCTGAATTAATAATGCACCTAAGAATAAAATTATGGATCAGGATCTGTAGACCTCAAATGAATATATATCTTCTAGATCTGTTTCTAGAATGTTTAGATCTGAGATGTGGCGAATGTTTTCTGAAGTGAAGGGTAAGATCTGAGATGTTTATCTGTTCTGAAAAGTTCCAAAGACCTACAATGTTTGCAGATCTATACGCAGGTTCATCACAGTGAAAGCGCGTATATATGCAGGTTCGTTTTAGCAAAAGCGTGTATGGAGTCTAAGGTCAGTCCCGAAATAGTTGCAGATATATACGCAGGTTTGTCTCTATGAAAGCGTGTGTATACGCGGGTTCAGTGAAGTAAAAGCGCGTATGGATTCTAGGGTTTTACTAAAGTGTGCAGAAGGAAATCTCTGATATGTTTTTTTGTATTACTGTTGTCTATCAATGATGTCTTCATATAGATCTGAGTTGTTTGAATACTGATTATGATGCTAGTTTATTATGATTAAAGATTGGTGGTTGGTTGGTTGATTGATGATTCAATGAATGAATTGATGGAGTTATAAGTTTTAGTTTGATGAATGTTTTTTGAGCTTAAATTTGTGGAGTGGGTCCAGTCTGAAAATCTGATGGAAAGAGGCCTACAAGGTGTGTTATGTGGAAGCTATTGGATCTAGTATAAAAATTGATGAAACGTGGTCCATGGTGGAGCTGAGGGTCAAAGCCTTCAGTGAGGGGGTTGTAGCTCCCTTCCAGTGGTAGCTGGAAAATGAGATCAGGGGGTAGTAGCTTCCTTCCAGGAGTAGATGGTAAATGAGATCATGGGGTAGTAGCTCCCTTCTAAGAGTGGCTCGTAAATGAGATCAGTGAGTTGAAGCTACCTTCAAGTAGTAGCTGGAGAATTAGAGAAGGTTGCAGCCTTATATAGGTGGGTGCCTACGTGCTGGCATAAGTCTGCGCCAATACATGATTGTAATAAATTTTCTTTATAATAAATATTGAAGACAAAGACGACAGCAATGATGGTTTTCTCTCAAATAGGGTTTCCATCTTAAATCCTGGTGTTCATGTGTGTTGCTTATGTGTGATGATTTATTCTGTTCTTACTGCACATGCTTACTACTTACTAAAAATCTGATGAATGAATGATGCACTGAACTAAGTAATGAATTATATGCATAATAATATATCTAGTAATATGCAAGTTTTCTTAAGGATATCTGCATGTATACGCGAGTTGGGTTCATTAAAGTCGCGTATGGAATTTGGTAAGGAAAAAGTAAAAGTTTTGAGTAAGCTCTAAATGCGGTTCTTGGCCCCCCCCCCCCCTCTCGGTATTTTTCCTAACAATTGGTTTCATAGCAGGTCCTTCTGAAGGAGCTTGATCATTTGAAGGAGATCCGTCACAATGGGAAGGAAGAAAAATAAGAAGGCTACTAAAACAAAGAAGAGATCTCAGAAAAAATGTACAACAGAAAATGAAGAAGATGAAACAGGTATTGATTGTTGCTCTTGTGATTCACTTTATTGTGCATGCAATGGCGAAGATAGTGAAAACCAAAGTGAAAGTAATGCTATGGATCTAGAAGCAATAATTGAAAATCTCAATATTAAAGTTGAAGATCAACAAATATTATTTAATGAGAGGGAATCTATCTACAAAGATATGATCTCTAGAATGCATGGACAAATAAACAAGTATCAAAGGCTACAAGATGAAGTAACCAATCACAGTGAAGGACTTGAAGCACAAATCATCTCTCTCAAAGCAGATCTGGAAACATCAAATAAGAAGAATGAATAACTTCTACAATCATTTGAAGAAAAAGAAAATGGGTTGAAAGAAGAGATTCTAAAATTGAATGAACAAGTAGAAGAAGGGAGAAGGGTCGAAGAAATTGTGAAGAAGCAATGCCAAAAATTGGAGGTTGAGGTAAACATTTTAAAAGGTAAATTAGAAGAAAAGGATAAATTCTTGAGGTTTCAAGATAGTACTAAGATTTTGGATAATATTCTTAGTAGTCAAAGGTCTCCCTCTATTAAATTTGGTCTTGGTTTTCATGAAATTCTGAAAGGAGAATCTAGTTCACAGGACAATGCTAAAGATTCAAAGGATATCAATGCAAAACCTAAAGTGTTTAAAGAGACAAAAGGGAAACCGACAATAATGAATTATCAAAAGAAATCATTCGCTCCTAAATATAGAAGTATCAATCGATTTTCTCCTTTGATCAATAATTTTGAATGCTTTATATGTCATAAGTATGGACATGTTGCAGCCAAGTACAAAAACAAACTATTTCAGTCAAAGACATATAGAAAATAAACAGAAAGACAGTCAGCTGCCAGGTACTCATATTTCTTGAAGGGATATTTTTTTCATGCAGAAATTTTGGTCATAAAGCAATTGATTGCAATAGAATAAAGATTAGAGAAACATATTATGATCCCTATGCTCCCTTTTCTGGTCACATAAGATGCTATGCTTGTAATAAGTATGGGCATGTAGAAAAAGAATGCATATTAAGTATGATGAACAGATCTGAAAAATTGGAGAATTTCTAGCAAAGCTGGAAAAAGAAGAAGCTCCAGTAAAAAACATAGGGAATGTTGACCCTACTATAGTCATCCGCTTCTAAATTTTACTTCTCATAATGACTACAGGAGTGATGTAAGATACATTATAGGAATTAGTAATGTATCATCACAGGGGGAACAATATATGGTGATTCCCATGGTTGGTTTGGTAATTTTAGTTTTGTTTATTTTTTACAGTGCATATGATGTGACAAAAGAAGACAGGTACAGGTGGTACAAATTTAGAGGGAGAAGAAGTTGTGAAATTTTTCCATATTTCACTTTCTATACACGATTTTCATGATCTAAAGCCACGTATACATGCGAGTTCCATTAGAAACAGTTGCATATGTTTTTCTCTGATAAGAAAAACAGTGAATCAGACTCAAAATCAGTTCCTGATAGGCTGAAAAGTTATAATTTTCTTGATCTAATCTTGATGGTTTCAGTCTTCTAATATGATATGGTCATACTTGACTATGAACATGTAACACCGGTTCAGGGGGAGCATTAGCCTAACTACTAAAGTTGCAATGTTGGCATTATGTTTGCTTATTCTCATGATGATCATGTTAGAATGATTTTTTCATAATACATAGATTTCTTATGATGAGATTATGGATGAGCCCTCATCGTGTTTTGCATATTTATTTTCACACATGGATTTGATGCAAGTCTAATGATTCAGATATAAGGACAAAACATGCATATTTTTTTGTTGATGAACATCATGATTATATAAGACCTTGGTAATAACAGATCACATGATTGCTTGATACATATTGACTATGATGAAGTTGTTTTGGTATGATAATTATTCTTGGAAAGAATATGATGTTGCTACAAACATCCTGATGTTGGTTACTGATGTGCTTATGCTACAACTGTTGGATGACACTTGAGGACATGGATACATTGTCTTATCTTTCTTCTCTTAGATATTTGATGATACAAGTCTATGGTGTTTTCTCATGCTATATGGTGTCACTCTACTCTATTTCATGATGATTCACACATATGTTTCTACAAAGAGGAAATGGAAAGTTCACATTGATAAAGACAAGAGATTGAGTTGATAGATAATTTCTACAAAAATACACTATGATGCTGGAAACATAGACCCAGTCACAGGTTGATGATCAAAAAATCACTAGTGGTGGTGCATTCTTTATGGGGCCCCAATTAGTAACTTGGTTCAGCAAAAAGCAAATATCTATTGCCTTGTCTATAGCAGAAGCAAAATATGTGGCTGACGCATCATGTTGCACACAACTTCTTTGAATGATGCAGACTTTACAAGACATTCAAATCAAATGTTCTCCTCCCATCTCCATTTTGTGTGATAATACAAGTTCCATTAGTATCTCAAAGAATCTTGTTATGCATTCCAAGACCAAGCATATTCCTATCAAGTATCAGTTCTTACGCGAACAAGTACTTGAACAAAAGGTGAAATTGGAGTATGTTCCCTCCAAAGAACAAGTTGTTGATATATTTACTAAATCTCTTCCCAGCAAAGCATTCAAATATCTCAGACAAAGGCTGGGAATTGTCTCCGTCGCTCAGAAGATCATATCTGCTTAAATTCAGAAGATTAAATTGGATACGCGGATTTCATAAAGGACAGTCGCGTATATACACGAGTTTATATACAGAAAGCTGCGTATGCCTTTTTGCTGGCATAATTTTCTGGGTCAGCATTTTTAGAATAGTTGCAGTGCTGTTGGGTATCTCTAGTGATGTTACAGTTATTAAATTTCTGTTCCATTCTCTAATATATTGTTGATAAAGATGCCTTGATGATTTGTTGTTGAAAGTGTTCAGGATGCACAAGCTAAGGGGGATCACTCTTCATGTGGGAAAGGATGCATTTTTGGCATTCTAAATGTTTTCTGTGGTCTAATATCATGATTGAGATTCATTGGTCTTGTTTATAAAAAATCATTTGATGAAAAGGTCATGTTGAGACCTATGCTGTAAATTTGTTATATTCAGTCATGTAAGGACTTGGTGAAATTTGTAAACCAATTTGGTTGGGTAGTTGAGTCAAAATTTGTAAACCCACTTGGTTGGGAAGTTGAGTCAAAATTTGTAAACCCACTTGGTTGGGTAGTTCAGTCAAATATGTAATTCCACTTGGTTGGTTCATTGATGTAAGTATAAGTCCTTGGTGATAGGAAAGGTCATACTTGGTTGAGTTATAGAGTCATGCACTTCATTGAAAAATCTGTCTAAAGATTCAGCATGGACTCAAGGGGAGCATGGTAAATTCAGTGCACTTCAGATCTACGGAGCTCATCTCTCTACAAGGGAAGAGAAACCTTGTTTTGGTTTTGATCCATCCTTTGCCCTTAATTTCAAAGGGGGAGAGTATCGTTGTGTTTCATTAATGGTTATAATTAATGTATCTATATGTTGTGGTGATCAAACACCATCGTGGTTGCCATCAAGTGCAAAGGGGGAGATTGTTGGAAATATGATGTAATGTGTTGTCCTTGATGGCAACCTACTTGATAAATTTGTCCTTGATGGAAACCTACTTGATGAGATGCCTATGATAAGCAACCTATGTGTTAAAGATGTAAGAATGATGTAGCTACAGATTAGTTCAGATGTGACAGAGAAAATAATTCCAGTAAGTGTCATAGAAATGATAAATATAATATGTCACAATGTATATGCTACTTTTTTGAAGGCAACCCGCGTATGGATGCAATGTATGCACTAATTTTGTGAAGGCAACCCGTATATACATTTAGGGTTAGCATATATGCAGTTTTTAGGAAGATAAGTTGCGTATACACGCATAAATGAACGCTCCAAGTTGTGTATGCTTTTTGCACTCTAAAATTATGATACCAAGGGGAATTACCATGGTATTAGCCCACAATATTGAACATTGCATTGTCTATTTGATTCCATTTATGAATACCATTGGAATTTGAGTGGTTTTGACTCATGGTATTGGTAAAAGATAAATCTATTTAAGGAGAAGAATATCATAGTGCAAGGTGTGCATGTGTAAGGGTTGTTGATGAATAAATTTCTCTAAGAAATATCTACATGGATGAACTCTGTTCTTAATTGATAGATCTGAATCTATGATGCACCCATGGATATAATGATGGTTCAAGATCTCTAGATCTAATGATGATAAATCTCTAGAATGACCTACTGAAGGAATGATGAAGAACTGGTGCAAGTCTGCTGAAGAAAATGAAGAAATCTGGGTAAGTGTCATATATCTGAACTATTCTGCAAAATATAAATTTACAGATCTATACGCTAGTTGGTCTCAATAAAAGCACATATATACGCGGGTTCACTTCATGAAAAGCGCGTATGGTAGTTAGGGTTTTTTGAAGAATACATAGAAGTATATGTAGGTTGGTGTGCAGAAAAGTGCCTATGTACACAACTTCAATGAAGTGAAGTAGCATATACTATTTGAATCAATGACAGCTCAGGGTTGAGTTTGTATCTGCATATCTATTCTGAAGTCTGGCTTATTTCTGAATTTCCAGTTACAGTGTATTTAATGTTCTAATTGAAGTATTGGGAAAAGTTTATGATTGTTGATAAAGTGCACTTGTCTATGTATTGAATGGATACTTCACTCTGAAGTATATCTGCATGGAATGGGTTACAGCTTATTAATAGATTTGAATTAATAATGCACCTATGAATAAAATGATGGATCAAGATCTCTAGACCTGAAATGACTATATATCTTCTAGATCTATTTCTGGAATGTTTAGATCTGAGATGTGGTGAATGTTTTCTAAAGTGAAGGGTAAGATCTAAGTTTTTTATCTATTATGAAAAGTTTCAAAGCCCTGCAATGTTTGTAGATCTATACGCAGGTTCTTCGCAGCAAAAGCATGTATATATGCGAGTTAGTTTTAGTAAAAGTGCGTATGGAATCTAAGGTCAGTCCTGAAATAGTTGCAGATATATACGCAGGTTTGTCTCTGTGAAAGCGCGTATATACGCAGGTTCAGTGAAGTAAAAGCGCGTATGGAATCTAGGGTTTTACTGAAGTGTGAAGAAGGAAATCTCTGATCTGTTTTGTTGTATTACTGTTGTCTATCAATGATGTCTTCATACAAATCTGAGTTGTTTGAATACTGATTATGCTGCTAGTTTATTATGATTAAATATCAGTGGTTGGTTGGTTGATTGATGATTCAATGAATGAATTTATGGAGTTATAAGTTTCAATTTGATGAATGTTTTTTGAGCTTAAATGTGTGGAATGGGTTAAGTCTAAAAATATGATGAGAAGAGGCCTACAAGGGGTGTTATGTGGAAGCTTTTGGATCCAGTATGAAAATTGATGAAACATGGTCCATGGTGGAGCTGAGGGTCAAAGCCTTCAGTGAGGGGGTTGTAGCTCCCTTCTAGTGGTAGCTGGTAAATGAGATCAGGGGGTAGTAGCTCCCTTCCAGGAGTGGCTGGTAAACAATATCAGGGGGTAGTAGCTCCCTTCCAGGAGTGGCTGGTAAACAAGATCAGGGGGTTGAAGCTCCCCTCCAGTAGTAGCTGGAGAACAAGAGAAGGTTGCAACCTTCTGTAGGTGGGTGCCTGCGTGTTGGTATGAGTCTGCGCAAGTACATGATTGTAGGTAGTTTTCTTTATAATAAATATTGAAGACAGAGATGACAGCAGCGGTGTTTTTCTCCCGAATTGGATTTCCACCTTAAATCCTGGTGTTCATGTGTGTTTCTTATGTGTGATGATTTATTATATTCTTACTGGACATGCTTACTGCTTACTAAACATCTAATGAATGAATGATGCACTAAACTAAGTAAAGAATTATATGCATAATAAGATCTCTGGTAATATGCAAGTTTTCTTAAGGATATCCGCGTGTATACGCGAGTTGGGTTCATTAAAGTCGTGTATGGAATTTAGTAAGGAAAAACTAAAAATTTTGAGCAAGCTCTAAATATTGATTCCCCCCCCCCCCCCTCAGTATTTTTCCCGACATTATCATCCATATTTTTCCTCGAATAAACGAAATTACAACAATTTTTTAGTTTTGTGAAATAAATTACCTATAAGCCTATTTTTACTAATCACATGGTACCAACACATGATTTATATATAAAGAAACATAATATGTCTTGGTTTTGTGAAATCCCTTACTCAGTAAAATAACTTTTCTTTTTTTTATTCTTCTTTCCTCGAGGTTGCTGAAGATTGTTTCGATGTGTAGAGTGACTAAATTAACCTTGGTGTTCAAAGTAGGGATTGTAGTATTTTGGACTGTTTGTATAATGTAAGTTAGGTTTGTAGAAATATTTATAGACTTGAATTCCAATCAACTATGAAATTGAGGCATAAGATACAAAACTAATGATGCCATTAGCATGGTGACGTGGATTAGGTCTATCTATATTTTCTAATGGCCTTGAATTTTTTGGGAGAGAAATTATATCATGCAATATTCATAATAGTGAGTAGCTAAGAAATAAATTTTAACTGAAATTTGGGATTACCTGCTCGTTAGAAACCACCCCTGACATAGTAACATCCTTAATGACGGATGGGAAGAAAGACAACAAATATTTCTAGGATTTTGGTTATTTATGAACCCAGTTTATCGTATATATTCTTAGATGTGATCAAATATGTGTGCTGTCATGTTTTGACATAGTGATGTCAAAATATAATTTCTAGTCTCATAACCAAGAGGAAAGTGTAAATGCATTAAAAATAGCTTGGTAAAGGAAGAAAAGTCACTATATAAGGCACCTTATAATTCAATTTATAGTTTAGTAACACTTCTTTTCAAGGTTATCCATAAATTTTGTATCCTTACACCATCGTTGACCAAGGATTTGGAAGAACACCAAATGTGACATGTCATAATATGTATGGAAGAATATTCTGCAAGTTTTTCATCAAAATTTAGAATTCCATTTTGTGGGAACTTCTAACTATAGTGGTTGGTGTTGAATGTGTTTATTCATCAATTTTGATAGGTCATGAAGTTCAAGCATCACTGAGAAATGTAACCTTATGTTGGAAAATCGATTTTGGTGATGTGAGTACCCATAAGAAAATGATGATACATTAAGGAGCACCTAAACTATTGCAAGAAATAGCTATGTAGCACAAATTTCCTTTTTACATGAAATAAAACACAAATTAATTAATAAGCACACCACACAACTGGATCTCCTTGTAATATGCACAAGAAGTATGCTTAGAACACTTCTCAGCAAGTCCATCTCTTTCACATCATGTAACAAAAAAAGGCAAACTATGCGAAATTATCTAGATACACCTAAAAAATTAATTGGAATAAGAACACCTATCTAGGTACTTATAGTTTAGTTATATAATATCTACAACCTCCCAATGTCAATACTCTACTAGACTTCACAGTAAGATAAGAAGACAATTGAAAACAAACTCGTTACAGTATGTGATTGTGAGTTTCCTTTAAGGAACAAGTGATTAGAAGGTTGTAGTTTCTTCTTGCAAGTTTAAGGGAAATGTCAAGTTTCTTTTGTTAGGGAAATGAATGTGATTATGGGAGAAAAATGAGAAAATAAATAGATTAAGCTCAAATATGAGGGATTTTTATTTTTCAAACACCTACATAGAGACAACATATAGTGATAGACTAACAAAAACATTTATAAATAGAAAAGAACCAAGGGAAATTTTCAACCTAAGGAAGACAAGCTATGTTCTCCATAGTGGAGTCACCAATTTTTTCTTCAAAGAATCTCTTGTGAAAATAGTGGATTCTTTTCATATTATGATTAAGATAAGAGATAGATAGATGATATGTACTTATCATATTTCAGACTATATTTTATTTTTGCATTTAATCGACAACAATGAGGATAGGAGGATAGGTAGTACCTCATTCATGAGTTTTTCCACCTATAATCCTAGTTTATGCAATTCCAAAATTCCACTCCGAGCTCTAGTATTCATTACTTAAACACACATGAAAAATGCTTCCCTCGATCTCATTTGGTATAAACATAATATAAATGACCAGAAAATTCCATATTAACTTTAAGAAAAAGTCAATCTTCCAATACTTTCGCATTTCCAAGAAAATGCATGAAATCTCTAACCTCAAGTTCCTTGAGACTTCATTAATTCTCTCTCAAATGCTAATGAACCAATAATGAATCATAAAGATAATAACAAATATGACTCTCTTGTTATATTGTGATAGCATAATTTTATCAACCAATTAATGTCTCATACCCTTTAATTTACTCTTGTGAGCTAGATTCACATACAAGGTTATGATAAAAGGACACTAGAAGAAAAATATTGCATTGAATAAGGGACTGTCATGGTTAATGTAGGAATTTCCAAATAAAATAATTCATTAAATATAATGATCTTCATAATTTTCAACCAAGAAAATTAATAAATTTAACTTTGTAACCGTATTTGACAAGAAAATTGGTAAGTGATGGAAATTTTTCCCATCCAATTGCATCGCTGAGTGGTCTTTGATGGACATTTTGCATGACCAATTGCATCATTGAGTGGTCTGTGATGGAGATTTTTCCAATCCAATTCCATAACTGAGCGGTGGCTAAAGAATGCACTAAAATAATGTAAATATATCATTGATAGAATTATAACTATATTATGTACTCATAAATATCTTTACTTTAATTATTGGTTTGTTGGAAAGTCGGTGAGTAACACGCAATGGGCTATGGAGCATGTGATGTTCTTCACCTATCTAAATTTTATCATTAATTAAAAGAAGTTGCACAGGAGAAAATAGATAAATGTGATATGCATCTTTGTCTACATCTATCTAATTAAATTAAACTAATGAACATATTGGATGGTTATTTACTTAGTGCTAATAACAATGTAAGAAAATTAAGACACCAACATTTTTTTAAGAAGTTAATAATTTAATGTACCCAATTTTCTCTGCACTCAATGAAAGCATCAATTTTTTTATCACGTATTGACTAGTAGTCATATGCAATGGAAACCTCAAATCGAATGATGACAAGTGAAGAATTTAATGTTGCCAATTTTCTCTGCTCTCAATGAAAGATGAATGTTTTTTTATCATGTACCATTGAATGGTACTCACATGCGATGAAAATTTGAAGTCCAATTGTTGGGAGGAGCTTACATGATTTTCAAATCTGAGTTTGGCGTCCCCCCATTCCTATATAATGAAGCCTATGCATTGTATTCCTCACCTCTTTCTCGTCAAATTTGTGCTCCAATTGAGTATTCCCGTCTTAAAGTATAGTAATATTTTTAATTTCTGTAGTTTCGTAAGCAGTGAAAACTTAGCAGTACAAAGGAGTAAACAGATATGGTATTGTAAATTGTATGTATGGTTCTAATTTTTGTGTTACAGTTGCTATTAATGATTTGGTGAAAGAGAGGGTAAATTAAAGACGATGTTGAAGATGTCAGTGAAATATTACATCATACTGCATATCACAGAATGTAAATCAACAAGAAAAACTTGGATGGTATTGAAGGATTTGTATGAGATCAAGAATACAAATCATCTTCCGTTCTTTAAGAGCAATATTCTATCCATAAAGATGGAGAATGAAACAATTTATTCTTTGATATCGTGGATGAAAGACCTGAAGGAAAAATTGGCAGATATCAGTGAAATAGTAGCAGATGTATATTTGGTCACGATTACCATGAATGGTATGACTGATGGTTACCAAATGTTCATCACTGGGATAAGTGAAAGAGAGAAAATCCCAAAGTTTGAAGAAATGACAGGAATACTAATGCAATAGGAAGAAAGAATATTGACTCTAACACCCAGAGTGCAGATCATGTGTTAATGGCAAAGAAGAAATTATTCAAAGAAAAAGGAAATTCATCACAAAAAAACAGAGGAAATCCACAAAAAAGACCGAATCAAGCTCAAGGTATGTATCCAAATAGAAACAACTCTGTAGTAAAATGTTTTTATTGTGGAAAAATCGGTCATATTGCTAAGGAGTGCAAGAAAAAGAAATTTCATGAAGAACAACAGAGACATAAAATACATGCAAGTCATTTCGTATATGATGACCATGTTCAGGACTTCAGATTATTCATGGAAGAATTTAAATTAAATGTCGAAGCAAACATTTGGTATGTGGATTCGGGAGCATCCACACATATGACAAGAAACAGATAATGGTTCGAAGATTTTAAAGAAACCAACAAAGGAGCACAAATCTACCTTTGTGATGATAGAATTTATTAGATCAAAGGGTACGGAAACATTCCTGTTACCTTGTCTGATGGTCATATCAGATATATCCAAAATTTAATTTATGTACCCAAAGTTACAAAGAATCTTATTTATGTATCCATAATTACATATCAAAATATCAAGGTAGAATTCTTTAAATCTAATTGTTATATTTAATATTTTTTGGATGGTATGAAGACTATTTCTTCATGAATTTTAACAAGAGGTTTGTACAAATTGAATGTGAGGACAAAACCAGATCGAGCTTTGACAACATCAAGTCTGACTACAGAAGAGCTATCACACCAGAGACTTGGTCACATCAACTTCAACGATTTGTCATTACTTCAAAAAAAGGAAATGGTAAGAGGTCTTCCTACATTAAGACAAGTTCATAATCATTGTGATGCTTGTGTGTTAGGAAAGATGCATAGAGAATAACTCGATGTTCGCATAGAAAAGAGAAAGAGAGATATACTTGAATTGGTGCACACCGACCTATGTCGACCTATGCAAAAAAAGTCATTAGGAGGTGCACTGTATTTTTTACTATTTGTTGATGATTGCAAAAATTTTTCTTGGGTATATTTTATGAGTAAGAAAAGTCACACATTTGAATACTTCAAGCAGTTCAGATATATGATAGAAAAGAAAACAGGGAAGCGCATAAAAAATATTCGCTCCGATCAAGCGAGGAATACATGAAGCATTAACTTACCAATTATTGTAAAGACCATGGAATATTACAACAATTCGCAATACCCCATACTCCTCAGCAGAACGAAGTAGAAAAAAGAAAGAGCAGAACATTGGTGGAGTGTGATAGGAGCATGTTGAAAGGTAAGGATCTTTCGAATGGTTATTGGGCTGAAGCATTGAATACTGCAGTTTATTTCAAAAATAGGAGTCCTACAAGAAGTCTCCAGTTTAAAACTCCTTTTGAAGAATTATATGGATTCAAGCCTGTAGCAAAACATTTGAGAGTATTTGGGTCTAAATAATTTTCCCACATTCCAAAGGAAGAAAGAAGAAAACTAGATTCAAAAGCCATCAGATGTACCTTTGTAGGGTATTGTTCACAATTTAAATCTTATAGATTGTTTAATCCCTCTACTCACAATTTTTTTGTAAGTAGAGATGTGATGTTCCATGAGCAGGTTTATGATGAATCTGATAAAAGAAATGAGGAGCGGGATATTTTTTTTTTGGTGGAAGGATGTGAAGAAATAGGTAACAGCCATGAGAAGAAGAAAAAGGTAGAAGCAGAAGTTTCAGATACAGCAATCGAGCCGAGTCCTTCAAAGGAAATTTAAAACAGGTTGGAAGCCACACCAACGCTCAGAAGATCAGGTAGGCAGATTCAGTTGCATGCTAGATATAAGGAAAATGCCTTTATAACTATTATGATGAATGTCATTGAACCTTCTAGTTATAGAGAAGGAAATCAATGTAGTGAATGGAAAGATGCTATGGAACTGGAATATGAATCTATTCTCAAAAACAACACTTGAGAGCTGGTTGAACTACTTGAAGGGAAACAAACCATAGGTTGTATAAACCTAAGATTAATGCAGATGGAACCATAGATAAATTAAAAGCTATATTTGTAGCAAAGGGGTATTCACAAAAAGAAGGTGTTGATTATGACGAAACCTTCACCCTCGTAGCTAAACTAAACACTATTAGAATGATGATTCCTTTAGCTACTAGAAAACATTAGATGATTCACCAACTAGATGTAAAATCTACATTTTTAAATGGGGAGTTGAAAAGGAAAGTTGACTTAGAGAAACCTGAGGGGTTTTTCAAGAAATGGAAATAACATTTAGTGTGCAGATTAAAGAAAGCTTTATATGAACTGAAACAAGAACCCAGGTCATGGTATGAAATGATAGATTCATTTTTTCTGCAACACAGTTACAATAAAGGAAAAAACGACCCTAATCTGTATACTATGAAAGATGAAAATGGGCGTATAGTGTTTATTTCTTTGTATGTAGATGATCTAATTATTATAGATGATTTTGTTGATCTAAGAAAAGAAATCAAGCAACAAATTTCACAAATGTTCGAAATGAAAGACCTTGGTGAACTAAGATATTGTTTTGGTCTTTAGATCTGGAGAGATTTAGGACAAACCTTTCTATCCCAAGGTAAGTATGTTAGAGGTATACTAGAAAGATACAGGATGGATCAGTGTAAGGTTGCAGTATTACCATTACAATAGAACATTAAACTTCAGTGTGAGGATGGCTTTAAAGAGGCAGATGCGACACTTTACCGAAAACTAGTTGGGACTCTAATCTACTTAACCACTACTAGACCAGATTTGGCTTATGTGGTTAGTGTGCTAATTCAATTTATGTCCAAACCACTTGAGAGTCATTGGAATGAAGAAAAAGGCATTCTAAGGTATCTACAAGAAACTTTAGATTATGGTATTATTTATATTGATTCTTTTGATATTATATTAACACGGTTTACAAACTCCGACTGGGCTAGAAATGTAGATGATCAAAGATCCATAACATGCTATGCATTCAACATTGGATCTGGGGTGATTACATGGAGTAGTATGAAACAGAACACAATTTCCTTGTCTCCAACAGAAGCAGAGTATCAAGCAATGTGCACAACAACATGTGAGGCAGCTTGGTTGCGGAGACTTCTCCAGGATGTTGGGGAAGAATAGAAAGATGCAACAATTATCAGATGTGACAACTAGAGCTCAATCAAACTTGCTAATATTCCAGTGTTTCACAAGAACACTAAACACATTGATACACAATTCCACTTTGTCAGGGAGAATGTTCAATTTAAAGAAATCCATATTGTATATTGTAAAAAATGTGATAATGTTGCTGACATTTTCACTAAGCCTCTTGGAAAAATTAAGTTTGAAATGTTTACGGAAATTTTAGGCATATTTGCGAACCCCTTCTCCATTAAGGGGGAGTGTTGAAAGATAATGGAGAATCCTTAATTAGTGAGAGTCAGTTCACGACACCTTAGGATAGGACTTAGTTTCAATTTTTTAGGGTATGGTTCTAACTCCCCTATATCTATGTATGCTATATAATGGTTGATTTGTATTGAGAATGTAGAGCATTCTGCAGAGCCAAACTCTCCTGGTCCAATATTTCCTTCGTAGAGCTAACTAGTTAACTTTTTTATTTATTAATTAAAACATCATATTTTATTAGTCACGTCATTCAAATTTGGGTGATCCCATGGAAATAAGGAAGATCTACCATTATCTCAATCCTCTTGATTTATTTTTTAATTTCAAGAAATTTTATTATTATATTTGAACTCTATTAAATTACATGGTCAAATAGATTTATGTAAAATAGTAAAAAAGAAATTATTATTTTTTTATCCAAATTCAATTCCTACCAATAACATGATCATAATCAGCTTAACTTTGAACATGGTTGTTAAAACTCTATATATAATCCTCATATATATATATATATATATATATATATATATATATATATAATTTCTTTTCATTACAATTTTTTATTCTTTCCTCAAATAAACTACGAAACTACGTTGGATAAAGTTGAATGATCATAGTATTTAAGGTATGAGAAAGGTTCCATAGTATTCCAAACTGTGATCAGATGAAACTAATCTCATACTGGTACAAATTGATGTACTCCCTCTACAATAATTGGATTTAATTATATTGATATCATGTCAAAATTTTATAAACAAATAATATTATATTTATAGAACATTAACTTATTCATAACAGTGAGTAAATGTCTGTGAAGACTCCTGTGAAATGGGACGAAATGAAACAATTAATTTAGTTACTCCGTAGACAGGATGGATTTTCTTGATCCAAGATCACAAAGAGATTGTAATGAAACTGATAATTGAGTTCCTCCGGAAACGGGATGGAATATGTCGATCTAAGATCACAATGAAATTCTAATGGTTCACATCAATGGTCTCCGTAAAGCTTTGCTTCAAAATTCGTTTTTGCTAATGATTCTGTCATTTGAATTTCTTTATTAACCGACTGTAATTTGATTAATTTACTAATATATGTGATGAAACATTAGCAATTGTCTTAAAAGGTGCAAAAAGTGGCTGATAGGTTTGTTAATTTGGAAAAATTGTATTAGAAAAACATTTATAAACATGTATCTCATATGATTTACATTTCCTGAAATAGCAAGGTCAATTTTTAAAGATTAAAAGCCATACATTATATCTCGTCTTCAATTAAAACTAACTATTACCCACACTCTAATTGAAAACTATAAAAATTATTTTTATGTTTGTTTTAATATTTATGCATTTTAATTTAAAATAAAACTATTGTTTAGTGGTATTATAAATTATTTTATTATATATTCATTTTTTCTTTTCTTTTTCTAATTTTCTAATTTTCCTCATAAAATTTAAGTTTTATAGTGTAATAAATATAAAATATACTTCAAAAAAAACATTTAAATATTATTCTTCTAAAATTTTTGAAAGAACTTCCAAATTTATTATTATAATAATAATTAGTTAATTAACATAATATATAATTATTATTTAAGTTGTATAGCATATTAGAAAATTTTTTGGTCAATTTTTAAAGATGCATCCATATGAATAAAATTTGGACTATAAAGTAACAATTTATTTTTTAAAATTAAATTTGATTAACACTTGCACCTCTCCTCCATCCCATATTATTTTATGTTTCTTATGATGCTAATAATCATTGATTCTTTGAAACTAGCTATCATAGTTTTTAGTGAGCATGTATGACATGTTAATCCTTTCAAGAAATAAAGTATTTATCTGGCCGGATATCATATTTATAAATTACAATTAAAAAACTTAAATGCATAAAGCTAACTATCGAACTATCTTATGTGGTAAAAAACATGTGAACTTGAATGCATAAAACTAACTATCAAACTATCCTATGTGGTAAAAAATATGTAAATCATGATTACAAGCCCAACACTTTACTAAAAATTATAGTTAAAAAATGTAAAAGTTTCTTCCTAAAAAATTATATTTGTTGTAGCAATTGCCCCAAAAGGTGAATAAAGAGACAAATAAGATTGTTGAGATAGTTGAATTGAAAAAGTTGTATTTTGTTATTTAAATACTAAGACGATGAATGTTGTATTATTATTATTGATTATCTCATTTATGAGGTTATCTATATTTATTATTTATGGAAATTTTTGTTGATTATCTCATTTATGAAATTATTTATCTTTATTGTTTTTTAAAATTATATCAAAAAACAGTTAACAAATCTAAGAATATTATGTATTTCTTTAGTCATCATTTTTACAAAATATTCTCCATCAAGACAATGTGCAAGAAAATGACTTTAGTGAAAGAACTTTACTTTCACATTTTTCTCCTCAAACAATTTTCTTAATCTTTTGTTCATAAAGCTATGACTCTCCTAAAACAAAACAATTGATCTAAAGCATCCATTTTGACACTAACCCAACTACATGCGAGTGGGATCCTTAAAGAAATAATTTTTTTTTGAATTAGTGACTTACATTTATAAGTTTTTTGACTTGATTATTTACATTGATGTAAATTTTTGTTTCAATATTAGCATCTATAAAGTTTAAGTAGATCACAAAAATAAATATAATAATTTTATTTCAAATATTGTATTTGATTTACTCAATTTGTATGCCATTAAACCAACCTCGAACATGTGCATTGTTATCTATGTTATATAAATGTGAAATTTATTGAATAATATTTACGGGATCACACCTTATTTTTGAGTTTCTTAACTCCATAGAGTCTTCATAATAAATTATATTTCGTTGTATTGCAATGTATTTATACAAGTGCAAAACAAAACACAACAAAACAAAGTATATATATAGGTATGAAAGCACGGATTGCTATTATACTTGATTCGTTCATGGTGTAAGAAATCATTTCAATTTATTGTTTTTTTTTTTTTTTTACTAAATTATTTTTTTATAAAAAGTGTTTCTATTTTTTTCATTCCCGTCACATTGTCATGCTACTTTTTTAATTACTATTTATTATTAAATGAATCTGTCTAGTTAAATTACATGTGTTACTTAAAGCGTTAGAAAAATCCCTAACGAGGAAATCTGGCAGAGGATTTTTTTCAAAATGACTGCCAAAGAATGCTTCAACCCCGAAGAATGTCCTGACCTCAATCTTGATTTATGTATTTGGCACTCGTAGTGAATCTCTCGTCCTAAACCACAGCTGGAGTGAGAGGAGGTTTAAATCTCACATTTGTGAAGAAACGTACGGTTCAAGTTCCAACATCACTGTCCAAAAAGTAATGTCATTTTACCCTTAAAAGTTTTTTCTAGAAAGAATCAATTAAAATTTCCTTGATCCTTTGTAAATGGTCCAATTATGGTTGAGGACTGCACTACTAACGCATTTTTAATGTGCAGGTAGATAAGATATCTTTTTCGAGGGTGGTAGTTTGACGTCTCACTGACCATCCTGTAAAAATCATTGTTTCTCAAATCTAACAATGATGATGGTATTTAGGGCATGAGATAAAAATTCAATATGTAAACTATATTTAATTAATCAAATATATTAAACACATTAATACATGAGATAGTCTTAAGATAAGAAATCTATCTTGGATGCACATTAATGTGGTTGAGAGATTCTCTCAACCACACACTAAATTAGGAATAAATATAGTTCTAGCTACCTCCTATGATGTACGAATAGACTCCTCAAATAGAGAGTTACAACTATAGACAAGTAGGAATTACATATTCCAACTCCCTTCCTTAATGACTACTTCTCGTGATATCAATTCACAAAGTCTAGTTGTGGTCAAACATAACAAAGGATATGTCAACGTCCATATAAAAGAGCAACCATCCACCGGAATGCATGGGTACCAATCGTTGCAACCGCTAGTCTCGTAGGATGTCCTTCGCATACATGATTCTGTCAACCATTGTCACTGCATATATGTACCTGTATCTAAAAATCCACCACCACCGAGCGAATCGCATGTGCAGAACCTCCAACAACTGCGTCTACGACTCAGATCCATGACCACCAGGCGAATCTCATGTGCATAACCCCTAGCAAATATGTTTACAACTCCAATCTACCACCACTAGGCAAATCCACAACTCTGATATGCCACCACCGGGAAAATCTGCAACTTCGATCTGTCACCACTGGGCAAATCCACAACTCCGATCTGCCACCACCAGGAAAATATGTAACTCCGATATGCCTCCACCGGGCAAATCCGCAATTCCAATCTACCACCACCGGATAAATCCGCAACTCCGATCTGCCACCACCGCACCGGAGATGGTTTCTGGGTGACCATAAACCATTACAAGGTGGCTTTAGATTACCACAAACTTTACACATGCCTTTATAAGGCTTCCATTCCATACTTCAACTTTTAGAGTTTCCAGGTACATAACATGACCACTACAATAGTTTTCCTAGACTTGCTTATAACATGCTAGGGAATCTATCCCACAAACCCACACTAACTCAAAAAAAAAATTACTTTGTTGTCCATCATAATAGTTGTTGCTGCTTAATTACCTCCTCTTTCATTGCTCACATCTTGGGCATCTTTTTCTTTTTCAAACAAATTCTTGGAACTCCATGCTTAACCTATCATTTGTTAGAGTCGCAAATTCTAACCTAGTAAATTTACCTACATTGAGTTAGCTAGGCTCAATCAGACTCAATAACTTTAAACATGATTCCAAGGAACTAAATAAAAAACATAATCTCTTCAGATTAATTTCTCTATCTCTACCCAAAGATGATTATTTACCAAGCATAACAACAACCATTTTTCTCCAACAATACCTCTGAGCGGTCCACTGATGAAGAACCGGATTGACGACTTTTCAACTGGACTCAATGCAGTGCATTCTAGCACTGATGATCCAGACATAGGCACTCACAGCCTCACGAAGAGACACAATTTTCTCTTCAAAAAACAATAATCCAGGACTCCACCGTTCCGATCCTCTGTTGTCCACAAATTCACTGTCAACATGCATAAAATTCAGTAATTTTACAAACAAAAGTTCTCACTTCAGTATCCAATTCCCCTGGCATCACAACATAATGCCACTTCCCCTGTTCACAGTATCAAGGTTGGGTAACTACTTTCAAGCATGCCTCTTCATGCTCGCTAACATGTTGCAACAACTAAGGCCCATTGTCAAGTTAATCTCCTAGAAATTGAACATGAAGATCTCGAGTTGGGCACACACAAACTCGATCATTCTCCAATCTATGATGTAATTCCAAGAACTATCCTTTGATGCCATTTTCTTTTTCATGTCTTCATCATATCTGGTAGTAAATCATTCCTACAAATAATTTTGTCTATTTGGAATGGAAAATTCCAACATAGATTCATATTCGTGACAATAGTTTTCCAAGCTAAATGTCACAACAATACAACATCTAATTCTTTTAACCAAATTTACACAAATGAATTTACATGTTAAGTTGACTGGTCTCAACATGAAAGAAAAATAATTCCCGAAGACAATATTTTTCATCAAAGAAAATATGTTGGAACTTTTAATTTCATCTTTACCCTGTATGGAAACATAATCACGTCGAGGCAGCTCACCACACTGCCCTTGGCTCACTTCACTGTTGCGCCACAAGACCATTATTAGAAATGTGTTCAACCTTCAACTAGGACGATCCCAAACAGAGGAAGCTAAAATCCTCCCAACAACTCCACGTGCTTCCGCACCTCTTCTGACACCTGCAAAAGTCCCAAAAATCTATCAACCTCTTCTCTACACAAGGCCATGTTCACAACACCAATAACCAACATAACCAGCACTGGCACCAGGTGACCTTTTCAACATAGATGAATCTGGTCACTGCATATAAATCACAAAAAAACAAATCTTCCAACCTGAAAGTTGCATTGTTAAACTCAAGCATGTGGGTGAAGCCACCACCGATTGGTTCCAACGAGAAATTAAAAAAATGAATTGAAACCAAAAAAAAAAAACCAACATTCAAGGACTCGGCCCTTCTCAATGGCTTCGTCCAACTTCTCACCATACAACATCGAGTGGTCAAATTCAAATAGCAGCAATTAAAAATCAATATTGGAAAACTCACAAAATTAGAAGAATTGGATGGTGCAATTGCAGCTCACATGACCATGACCTCTCTCATCAACCTCAATATCTATGTCCTCCATTTATTGTGTAATCAATGAAGAAGACCACCACTCCAACGATGGAGAAATTTCATAGTGTTCCAGCTATAGTAGCACATTTATAATAGTCTCAGCATATCAAAATATCAGTGTTTTTATTTCAGCTTGGGTTGTCCTTGTTTGGGTCCGTGGTTTGGATGATTGGCTTACGTGGATCATGGAATGCTCTATCCAATTTAAAATATTTACTTAGCAATACCAACACAGATATGGATCATTGCACTAGATTTATGAATAAGAACCAACACAACTATTTCAATCACCATTCATCATGAAATGCTTTAAACACACCTAGTTCGAATTCCTCATTTCTGCAAGCAGTGGCTCTCCCCTTACGTGACCTTTCTTTCTAGTCAAGAAGTTTCCTGCGTTGTAGTCTCAATCTGGTGCTCAACACGGCAGGTCCAGCTCAGGATCCTTCCTTTATCAATGCTGTCTCTTGACAATTTTCTCCACCACTTCTATTAACGCATATCATGACAATTCATTGCTACGATCAACGTCATTATATGCTCAACAACTGTGTGCTCACAGTAACTGTTGAATCAACTCTCACGAACATAAATCATGAACATAACTCAACTCTTCACTAATGGTGATGACATGGCCTTCCCAATCATAACCTCGCTCTGTGTAATGGTCTGTGTTGGTTCATTCGCGGTGATGACACGGCCATGAACTCACGGTGATGCTAGTGGTGTATAATCATGAATAGGAACTCAGCGTTGGTACCTTTTGGAATGACGCGGCGTTGGTTTTCTTGTATCAATCTCTGCGTCAATCAATAACGCTTACCATGCTCGAAATTTGACCTTTATCCACCAGCTCAGATCTGGCTCCGATCGAGTAGATCGCTTACAACGATTCTATTGCTTGGGCATTCTCGAGACCTTCTTCTGTGCATCCACTAAAGCTTCAATGACCATTGCCTCTCTAATACACCTCTTCCAACTATTTTTTTGCCTGCGAGCTCACTAGCTCCTATGCCACGACCTCTTCTGCAGTTCTAGGTTCGCTTGGCAGTGCCCCTCTCAAGTTACACAGGCTCGGCCCTTCGGCAAACAAAGGATGGCAACTTTCCAAGAGTATCTAACAACAGTGTCACGCTTCTCACTCTCGCCCATGGAGGCAGGGGCTAGGCCTCTCTCTGCCCACTATATGAAGCAATGCGATCCAGCAGGAAGATCAATACAGAGCTCACGGAAAACCACTCAACACACTATGCAGGCCGTCGAGCCGTTGTCACTAGACAAACCCAAAAAATAAACTAAAACAATACAAATACAATCATTTATTTTCCTATGCCCAGGAAGGGCCAAAGGCCCTTATGGGCTCTGATACCAAGATAAAACTTCAATATGTAAACTACATTTAATTAATCAAGGATATTACACACATTTATACATGAGATGGTATCAAGATAGGAAATCTATCTTGAACGCATAATAATATGGTTGAGAGATTCTCTCAACCACACACTAAACTAGGAATAAATATAGTTCTAGCTACCTCCTATGATGTAGGAACAAACTCCTCAAATAGAGAATTACATATTCCAACTGCATGATGATATTTTGGAGAACCTCGTATTCAATTTTATTGAATTTGGATTTATTTTAATCCATTTGAATTTAAATTTTATATAAGTTAATTTAAATTTTATCTTTAGATATCTATATCAGAAATATTAGTATTTTAATTTTGTAAGTATTAAATTTTAATAATTTTGATGTTGTAATTTAAAATTCATATTTTTTTAGTTATGGTATTCTTTTTTCTTCTGGTTATTAAATATCAATATTGATTTACTAGATTTTAATAAAATGGATAAGGAATAAGACATAAATTTTATCTTTAGAGATCATAAATATTAATATTTTAATTTTGTAATTATTAAATTTTAATAATTTTTATGTTGTAATTTAAAATTCATATGTTTCTAGTTTAAATATGACTTTTTATGACATTGATGTTGGTTCTGGTTATTAGTTATATTAATGTTGATTTACTGGATTTTAATAAAATGGATAATAATCAAGTTGATTTTTAATAAAATGGATAAGGAATGAGTTGATTTATATTAATAATTTATTTATTAAAATAGAGAAGGAATGAGTTGATTTATATTAATAATTTATTATTATTAAATATGATGATTTTTTTTATATTAGATTTTATTATGAAGTTTTAAGGAATTTGATAAATATATTTCAAAATTAATTTTAATAAAAATATTTCCTTTTAAAATATAAATGATTAGAGTTTGAAGTAATTTTAGAAAGATTCTTGTCTTTTGTAATAATTATTTTGTACTTAAATATTATATATCTAATTATAGTTATAATTTCAATAAGTAAATATTTTTAAATGAAAATGATACTATAGAAAATATTATTTTTAATTTCAAAATTATAAATTAAAAAATGTTTTTAAATCGTTCTTAATAATATTCTAGAGATGTTACAACATGAAGGCTTCAGATTTTCAGTTCTATATAATATATAAAGAACTTCACAAATCTCAAAATGAAATTTCCTTTTTTCCTACAACCATAAATTCATGGATTTGAAATTTATTGAAGACCCACATGAACTTTATACCATCTATTAATCCTTCTCAATATTATAATTATTTCCTTTTTTCTTTATTTTTTTAACAAAGTTATCTTTCTATCTTACTTGAACTTTTACTTTTAAATCTTAGTCGTATTATATATATGTTTAGAAATAATTGTTATTAGTATTATATTTAATTAATTTTTAATATGTAAATTAAAATTAAATTTGTTAAAGGGATAAAGATGAAAAAATATAAAGAGTTCACTTACATTGCAAATCCATATAATATATATATATATATATATATATATATATATATATATACAAAATTTAATTTTGAATATATTTTATATATTATTTTCCATGACAAACCCATCACAAAGACTGAGACTGACTACTTTGCAGGTTTTCCCTCAGGTTTGTTGCAGTGTAAAACCTATAGAAACTTCTAAGATTTTATTCCTCTGATGAAATTCTAGCTTAACAAATTCTTTATAATGCCACTTTTTTCGTACCTTACAGGATAGTTACGGCATTACTAATTTCCAAATGAGAGGAACCTCTACATTTAATTTATGTAGTTTAAGTTCTAATAATAAAACATTACATCTAACTTTTGGCTGCCACCTACCAGCATTGCTAAGATATAGATTTCTTGAAATAACAACCAGAGTAGATACTTTTGTGGGTATATTTTACTTTTGGCTAAACATCTCTTGATATGGAAAAAATGATTTTGGTTAGCAACAGTTTAATGAAAATATATACATATTACTAAAGTGGTAATATGAACAAGAAGATTGCACCATTTCAGAAAATAGAAATGACAGAAGAATCATGTGAATATAGAAGGCAATTTCTTAAGCACAATGTCCTTCAAATATTTTGGGTCAAAAACACAACAGCTAGATCCACGCAGGAGGTAGAAACGATCGATCTCCAGTCACACTGGCTGGGAAACCAATTTTCCACAGAGAGAATTCCAGTGGATCACTTGAGTACTTTTAGTAGCATAGCATAATCAACACATTAAAAACCATATTTGCCTCTTTCAAGGTGTTCTGTCACTTTTTAAAAATATACTTAATACAGGAATCTAAGACTTTTCTGAGACATTTTCATGAAAAATAAAAGGGAAAAAGGTAAAAAAAAAAAAAAGTTAAAGAAAAAATACCAACACATTCCACATTTCTATAATCCTTGAAAATTTACTACTTTTGAATAATAGAAAGGAACTGAACAAAAGAAACATACCTCGTGGAAGTTGGGCACAATAGGCTACCTTATTTAATTACTTTTCCCACATGGATTGAAACAAGTGGAACACACAGATAAGCATCCCAAGCTCTCGTGCCTTGAAATGTTGCAACGTCATGTTAAAATAAATTAAAATACATACAATTTGAATAGGACTTCTTCTGAACCTAATTGTGACTGAATAGGGTGGAAATAAATCTTGCTAAGCTGAGCTAGAAGACAATCATCAACACCAGAGTGGGAAACATTAAGTTGTAACATTGGCCTCAACCTCTCATCTGCATGTCATGCCCCAATTACTTGTAAACCTAAAGCTTCAAGCCACTGCAACATTATGTTTTCCCTTTCAGTTTGTTGAAGAAACAAATCCCCATCTCATGTACCCTGCAACACTGATATGATGCATTGTATCATTATTAGGCTGCACCTTGGTGCCACCATTCCCACCATCATGCCCGCTACCAAGCTCTAATCTGGGCTACCCGGGCATTCTTCATTCTACAACAGGGGAAGAAATAGTGCAACAACTGAATACTCCATATGGTAACCTTGATTTTGCATTTCCTAGAGGAGGAAAGAAGGAATAACATGTCATAGCAACATGAACCATGACGCAGGAGCATCCCACTAGGGTGGCAAACAGATAAGCAGGTGTTTCATGTTTTTCAGTGAAGTGTTATCCTACAGGTCTTTGAACCTGTTCTTGTTTTAATTTATTTTCTTTTTAGGTTAGAGGACTAGTTGTCAGTACATTTGTTCTAATGAACCTGACTTTTTATTTTTATTTTATTTAAGCAACTGTCGTAGGTTATTAGGCTGAGTAAAAATTCGATGAGTGAAAAAGTGAAAATAGTAATAATGTGGAATATAAAACTGTGTAACCAACTTGAGACAGTTACCGGTTGGCAATGAATTGGCCTCCACTGGGGCTACTAAAAGAACCGAAAGGTTACTGTACAGGGGTTCTGCAAATTTAATATTGAATAGAGAAAAGCAAACAGAGCTTTGACACTTATCAAAAAATATACCATCTGTGTTTTATTTAGACTACTGAAGTGTGTTCAGATAACAAAAATTCACTGTCAAATTGCCAGCATGCAAACTCAGGAATAGACATAATTGTGTATTTTTTCCTTTAAAGAAATATTGCTATCAAAGTGTAGGTGTGTTACAGCTACGAAGGCATTGATCAACGCACTCAAGAACCGAAAGAAATTCAAGGGAACACAACATGACAAGCTACGCATCGACGGCGAGAATCAAACAATCAAACCCATTACATGGAGCATTAAAACTACACGTATTTTCACAAAACTGTGCCATTTTTATAATCAAACTGAGAAATAGTAAGAACCCTCTGTAGAAGGTTAACAGTAGAACGAAAGTCCGACTTTGGAGAGCATTAAATTACATTCAGAAACAATAACAAGAAAATCGAGATGTACATCTTAGGGTTTCGGCCAGAAACCCTACGGCCACAGGCAAGTAACTCCAAAAGCACCCGAAGGTTACAGGTGGGGTTTTAAAACCCGAACAAACTTGGAAATCGAATTCTGTCAGAGTGACAGTAATTGGAACAAGAAATAGCCATAGTAGCATGATAACGCCATAAGGAAACCTGAAAGGAAAACTGGCACGAGATCACCTACAGAACCTTTGAACAAGTTTCTGCATTAAGGAGGGTTTGAGTTCGGTGAGAACTTACCTTTGGAAACCAGAAGCCGAACGAAGTCCAGGACGGAAGATTGGGAAATCGGTAGGGTTCGGAGCACCTGTACAAGAAGAACAATAAGTCAGTTCAAAACCTGTGAGACCAGTTGTTGTATCTAGTGAGATAAATAGGAAAAGAAGAAACCCTGAGTTCTTACCTGGCGCAGAGACAGAAGATTTCGTTTTCTGTCGAGCTGAGTAACTGACAAGGGAACCAGTTGAGCCTGCTCACCAGGAGCCTCACGGTTAGTATGGACACAAGAAGTTCAGGGTTTTGAAACAGGGAGAGGTGGCTTACCGACACTGTTCACCGATTGGAGCAGAGTTAGCCGGAGGAAGCCAGAACTGGAAGCCAAAACCTGTGCACAACTGTTAATGGAAGTTAGGCGAGAAAGCAAGCCGCAAAGAGAAAAAACCAGATAAATTGGCATATCGAAAAACCTGTAGGTGTTGAGTGAGGAATAGGAGAAAAAACCAATCACAGTGAGAAGGAACCAAACTATCAAGGAGATTGAATAACCAAACGCCATTGCAACAGTGCCGGTTCGCCATCGTAGCCACAGTTTCCGTGGCAGGAAACCCACAGAAAAGAGAAAACCCTCGGGATAGAATCGCAGGGTCGAAACCCTCTCACACCGCGTGGAATAGGAAAGCAAATGACCGACTGAAGAACAATCCCGAGCAAAAGGGAGAAGGACGTGTGATCACATGCGTTGGCAAGTGGATCCATCGGTCCGATCGATGCCATTACTGTGCAATTAATTGCATATCACCGGCCACTACAGCAAATCCCGCGGAGGGTTGAAAGGCTCGAGGCCTGTTGGGGAGATTAAAGGCGCGAGTCCGACGTGTAAACCAAATAAACACACGTTGCAAAGCCACGTAATCACATTCGTTGGTGACTGTGTTAAATAGTTGTTGATTTATTAATTGACTTGGCGTGTGGGCTGGAGGATCCCATCAAGTGGTATCGGAGCCAAGTTTTGGAAGTCATAAGAAGATGGAAGTTGGTAGAAGAGGGAGAGGAAGAGGAAGAGAAATCCGGAGGGTAGCGGAAGAGGGATTGCGAGAAGAGATTCGAGTTTTGAATCAAAGATTGGCAGCAGTGGAAGCTGGGGGAAGGAGAAATCCAGCAGATGACAGTGATGAAGATATTGCAGAACCAGAAGATGAGTTTGAAGGGGTGACACCTGAACTCAGGTTGTTGAAATCAGTTTTGTTATCAAGTCATAAGCCAAAGCATGAGCTTTCCACTTATGACGGGAGTTTGTCGGCAGATATGTTATTAGACTGGTTGAGCGAGGTAAACAAATACTTTGAGTTTGAAGAAACCAATGAGGACAAACAGGTGAATTTCGCCGCCACCAAGCTGAAAGGACATGCGTCCTTGTTGTGGGACAGCGTTCAGGCGGAAAGAAAAAGGATAAACAAGCAGCCCATAGGGAAGTGGGCCAGAATGGAGGCAAAACTGAAAGAGAAATCTCTGCCTAAAGATTATCAAATTATGATGTACAGGCAAGTACAGAACTTGAGACAAAAGGGAATGACAGTTAAGGAATATACTGAAGAATTTTACAAATTAAATCTGCGGGCAAGGTATATGGAAGATACCCCAGAAAAGACAGCGAGATTCGTGAATGGCCTGAGAGGGGAGATACTGGATGAAATCGGTATCCTCTCACCCAGAACTTTGGACGAAGCATACCAATTTGCTCTGAAGGCGGAGGAGAAAATAAACAGGAAGCAAAATGCCAGAAGAGGAGGCGGATCTGGCAGAGGAAAGGGGAAGGCCTTTGGTAAAGGTAGAGGAACAATTTCCAATTAGGAAAGCAGCAGTTCCAAATCTCCAGGAACAACAGAAAAGGACAACAGCATTAGAGGAGGACGACCAGCCCAGCGACGGAGGGGAAATGGTCGGGGCAGAGGAACTGTCCAGTGCTACAGGTGCCACAAGTGGGGGCACAAATCGTATGAATGTCCTGAAGGCGAACCAGCAGGTGGGAGAGGAGCTTATGTTGCTCAGCCTGAGGAAGCGGAAGCACCTCCTCAGGAAGTGGAAAATTCCCCAGAGACAGGGGAAGCCTTGGTGTTAAACAAGGTGCTGTTAAAACCAGCAAAGGAGATTATGGATCCAGATCAAAGGAAGACTTTGTTCCAGACAGTTTGCAAATCACAGGGAAAGTGCTGCAAACTGATCATTGACAGCGGGAGCACTGACAATTTGGTGGCCACAGAAATGGTGGAGAAGTTAGGACTGAAGAAGCTGAAACATCCCACTCCCTACAAAGTGTCGTGGTTGCAGAAAGGACATCAACTGTTAGTTGATGAACAGTGCGAGGTGGAGTTCCAGATAGGCAGATATAAAGACAAGATTTTCTGCGATGTTATGCCAATGGATGTCTGTCATATACTGTTAGGAAGGCCCTGGCAATTTGACAGAAAAGTGGTTCATGACGGAAGAACGAACTGTTACAAGTTTTTTAAATATGGAGTCAAGCACACACTTGTTCCCATCAAAGAGGAAGGTACAGCAGAAGCTAGTGTAGTAAAAGCGCTGCTGATGGGTGGAAAGGAATTCTTGAAACAGATTGAAGACAGTGATGTGAATTTTGCTGTTGTGAGGAGGCCAAGAATAGTGGTACTAGACACTAAGATTTCAGATTTACCTGAGGAGATACAAGAGATGTTACAGGAATTTGGAGATATTGTAGTGGATGATCTTCCAGACGAACTACCCCCTGAGAGAGGTATCAGCCACTGCATTGATTTTATACCAGGAGCCAGCTTGCCAAAAAAGGTAGCTTATCGTATGAGTCCAAAAGATCATGAAGAGATTCGGAAACAGGCGCAGGAATTGCTTGATAAAGGACTGATCAGAGAGAGCATGAGTCCCTGTGCAGTTCCGACAGTATTAGCTCCTAAGAAAGGTGGCGAATGGTGAATGTGTATAGATTCGAGAGCCATCAACAAGATTACGATTCGGTACAGGTTTCCATTACCGAGAATGGATGACATGATGGACTGTTTGAGTGGGGCAGCATATTTTTCGAAAATTGACTTGAAAAGTGGCTACCACCAGATTCGAATCAGAGAAGGGGATGAGTGGAAGACAGCTTTCAAGACAAATGAAGGGCTGTATGAATGGCTGGTGATGCCATTTGGATTAAGCAACGCTCCCAGTACCTTCATGCGCCTGATGAACGAGGTACTGAAGGAGTTCATTGGAAAATTCGTGATTGTGTATTTAGATGATATTCTAATTTTCAGCAGAACGAAGGAGGAACACTTTCGACATGTTCAAAGTGTATTGAGGAGTTTGCAGCAGAACAAGCTACTGATAAATCTGAAAAAGTGTACCTTTTTTTAGAAAGAATTAGTTTATTTGGGATTCATGATTGCAGAAAACGAATTGAACATGGATCCAGAAAAGATTGCAGCAATAGTAAACTGGCCATCTCCGAAGAACTTATTTGAAGTTCGAAGTTTTCATGGTTTAGCGAGCTTTTACAGGAAGTTTATCAAGAATTTTAGCGGGATCTGTGCACCTATGTTGGACACGATTAAGAAGGCAAATCAGCCTTTTTGTTGGACTGAAGCAGCAGAAAACAGTTTTCAGACTCTGAAGAAAAAGATCACTGAGAGGCCGATCTTGAGATTACCAGATTTCAACAAAATTTTTCAAGTTCGTTGTGATGCCAGTGGTACAGCCATTGGGGCAGTACTTAGCCAAGAGGACAGACCACTTTCTTATTTCAGTGAGAAATTGAACAAAAGCAGGCAGAAGTATTCATCCTACGACAAAGAATTCTATGCGGTCGTTCAAGCCTTGAAGCATTGGAGGTGCTACTTGCTAGGTAATGAGTTTATGTTATTTTCTGACAACTCTGCTTTACAGTATGTTATGCAGCAGCACAAGTTGAATCACAAGCATGCAGAGTGGGTGGAATATCTGCAAAGCTTTACTTTCGTATTGAAGCATATCAGCGAACAATCCAACAAGGTGGCAGACGCATTAAGCAGAAGAGCTTGCAGGAGAGTACAGTGCAGGTACTGGGTTTTGAACACTTGAGGGATCTATATCAAATAGATACAGATTTTAAGGAGGCACATGAAGCATGTCAGAACCCATTACTGTGGAATTACAGTCCATGGTTGGACTACAATCTGCAAGAGGGATTGTTGTTCAAGGGAGGACAGTTGTGTATTCCCGATTGTTCAATGCAGGAAAACATTATTCGAGAGAAACATAGTGGAGGTCTAGCCGGACATTTCGGTATAGACAAAATGTTATCTCAGATAGAGCATTTCTACTATTGGCCAAAGTTGCGGCGAGATGTGCAGAGGTATGTGAGCAGGTGCAAAATGTGTTAGTTGGCAAAAGGCCACAGCCAGAATGCAGGACTCTATACGCCATTGCCCATACCAAGCAGACCATGGGACTCAGTCAATTTGGACTTTATCCTGGGTTTACCTAGGAAACAGCGAGGATTCGATTCAGTGATGGTGGTGGTGGATAGATTCTCGAAGATGGCGCATTTTATACCCTGTCGGAAAACCAGTGATGCTACTGACGTAGCCCACTTGTTCTTCACATAAATTGTTTGACTGCATGGCTTGCCGAGATCCATTATTTCAGACTGGGATGTACGATTCACAGGACACTTCTGGCGTACCCTGTGGAAAAAGCTGGACACCCAACTAAATTTCAGCTCTGCTTATCACCCACAGACAGATGGGCAAACAGAGGTGGTAAATAGGAGTTTGGGGAACCTGCTAAGAAGCTTAATCGGAGAAAATTCGCGGATGTGGGATTGCGTACTTGCCCAAGCGGAATTTGCATATAATGATTCTCCAAATCGTAGTACAGGATACAGTCCTTTTCAGGTTCTATACGACATGCATCCTCGCAGAGTGCATGAACTACGGGATTTGGGAAAGCTCGAGAAAAGAAGCGCCGATGGTGAAGATTTCGCTCAAGCAATGAATGATCTGCATGAGCAGGAAAAATTGAAGTTGGTAGACAGCAGTCAAAGGTATAAACAGCAGGCAGATTTGAAAAGGCGTGAAGTGCAGTTCAATATTGGGGACGAAGTCCTTGCCCACTTGCGCAAGGAACGGTTTCCAAGAGGGCAGTATAACAAGTTAAAGTTTAAGAAAATTGGCCCCTGCAGAATTCTCTGCAAGTTTTCAGCCAATGCCTATGAAATACAGCTGCCACTCAGAATAGGCATTTCGCCCATTTTTAATGTGGCAGACTTGTTTCCTTACACTACCAGTCCCGGAGAAGAAGAGGCAACAAGGCCAGAACGGAATACCCCAGATGCAGAGGATGTTTGGTTAAAGCAGATGCCTGCAGCGCAGCCCCTTGAGATCGAGGGTATCCTCGACACGCAAGTAGCCAAACGAACATGCAGGAAGGACTATCTACAGTACCTGGTCAAGTGGAAGAACCATCCTATTGAGGACAGTACCTGGCTTAACGCAGCACAGATTCAGAAAATTGGCTATTCAGTGGATGACCTCATGGAGCAGAGCCATGACGTTTTGCTACCCCGGGAGCCTGACGCGGGAGCATCCGACTAGGGTGGCAAACAGATAAGCAGGTGTTTCATGTTTTTCAGTGAAGTGTTATCCTACAGGTCTTTGAACCTGTTCCTGTTTTAATTTATTTTCTTTTTAGGTTAGAGGACTAGTTGTCAGTACATTTGTTCTAATGAACCTGATTTTTTATTTTTATTTTATTTAAGCAACTGTCGTAGGTTATTAGGTTGAGTAAAAATTCGATGAGTGAAAAAGTGAAAATAGTGATAATGTGGAATATATAACTGTGTAACCAACTTGAGACAGTTACCGGTTGGCAACGAATTGGCCTCCACTGGGGCTACTAAAAGAACCGAAAGGTTACTGTACAGGGGTTCTGCAAATTTAATATTGAATAGAGAAAAGCAAACAGAGCTTTGACACTTATCAGAAAATATACCATATGTGTTTTATTTAGACTACTGAAGTGTGTTCAGATAACAAAAATTCACTGTCAAATTGCCAGCATGCAAACTCAGGAATAGACATAATTGTGTATTTTTTCCTTTAAAGAAATATTTATATCAAAGTGCAGGTGTGTTACAGCTACGAAGGCGTTGATCAACGCACTCAAGAACCGAAAGAAATTCAAGGGAACACAACATGACAAGCTACGCATCGACGGTGAGAATCAAGCAATCAAACCCATTACATGGAGCATTAAAACTACACGTATTTTCACAAAACTGTGCCATTTTTATAATCAAACTGAGAAATAGTAAGAACCCTCTGTAGAAGGTTAACAGTAGAACGAAAGTCCGACTTTGGAGAGCATTAAATTACATTCAGAAACAATAACAAGAAAATCGAGATCTACAGCTTGGGGTTTCGGCCAGAAACCCTACGGCCACAGGCAAGTAACTTCGAAAGCACCCGAAGGTTACAGGTGGGGTTTTAAAACCCGAACAAACATGGAAATCGAATTCTGTCAGAGTGATAGTAATTGGAACAAGAAATAGCCACAGTAGCATGATAACGCCATAAGGAAACCTGAAAGGAAAACTGTCACGAGATCACCTACGGAACCTTTGAACAAGTTTCTGCATTAAGGAGGGTTCGAGTTCGGTGAGAACTTATCTTTGGAAACCAGAAGCCGAACGAAGTCCAGGACGAAAGATTGGGAAACTGGTAGGGTTCGGAACACCTGTACAAGAAGAACAATAAGTTAGTTCAAAACCTGTGAGACCAGTTGTTGTATCTAGTGAGATAAATAGGAAAAGAAGAAACCCTGAGTTCTTACCTGGCGCAGAGACGGAAGATTTCGTTTTCTGTCGAGCTGAGTAACTGATAAGGGAACCAGTTGAGCCTGCTCGCCAGGAGCCTCACGGTTAGTATGGACATAAGAAGTTCAGGGTTTTGAAACAGGGAGAGGTGGCTTACCGACACTGTTCGCCGATTGGAGCAGAGTTAGTCGGAGGAAGCCAGAACTGGAAGCCAAAACCTATGCACAGCTGTTAACGGAAGTTAGGCGAGAAAGCAAGCCGCAAAGAGAAAAAACCAGAGAAATTGGCATATCGAAAAACCTGTAGGTGTTGAGTGAGGAACAGGAGAACAAACCAATCACAGTGAGAAGGAACTGAACTATCAAGGAGATTGAAGAACCAAACGCCATTGCAACAGTGCCGGTTCGCCGTCGTAGCCACAGTTTCCGTGGCAGGAAACCCACAGAGAAGAGAAAACCCTCAAGACAGAATCGCAGGGTCGAAACCCTCTCACACCACACGGAACAGGAAAGCAAATGACCGACTGAAGAACAATCCTGAGCAAAAGGGCGAAGGACGTGTGATCACATGCGTTGGCAAGTGGATCCATCGGTCCGATCGATGCCATTACTGTGCAATTAATTGCATATCACCGGCCACTACAGCAAATCCCGCAGAGGGTTGAAAGGCTCGAGGCCTGTTGGGGAGATTAAAGGCGCGAGTCCGACGTGTAAACCAAATAAACAAATGTTGCAAAGCCACGTAATCACATTCGTTGGTGACTGTGTTAAATAGTTGTTGATTTTTTAATTGACTTGGCGTGTGGGCTGGAGGATCCCATCAAACCACTAAGGCTACAACTGCCTTGAAATGGTCGTAGATTTACCCAATAACTGACCTCCTCGCACATTATTAGCACTACAAGCTGTCGAACCAGAAAAATCAATGAGAGACGTCAAATGTGTAACACTCCTCGAAGGAATGCAATCCACAATAGAGCAATTCCCATAATTATCGTAAACTTCTTTTCAGATTTGGAAATGGTTGATCTGTTATCTATTAATGGGTGGTATGTGACTCGAAAGGCCAAGTATGAAATTATAAATGTTTGAACTGTTTATAAATTTTGCAAGAATCAAAATTGTAAATAAAAAATATGTGAGTCACTCTTCTGTTCAATTTTAAGAGAATGTTAATTTACAATATTGTTGACCAACAAATATTTATTTTGTAGGCACAAAATTTTAGGAGATTTAATGTACCTAAAACAGGAAAAGACAGGAAAATAAAATAGTATTAAGAACACTTAGTTGCCACATAATACCTCATACTACATATAAACACACGCTGAAGAGGACCAAACCCTGTTACTACAATCATAAGAGGCTGAGGATGTTCCATTGAGATAAACCGCTACTACAATCATAAGAGGTTGAGGCTATTCCATTGAGTTAAACCCTGGAGCATTTTTGCTGAAGATAGACAAAAAGAAGAGGGGTTTATAACATAATACCATATAATACCTCTAAATTATTGCTGAAGAGGACTGAACCCTACTACTGCAATCATAAGAGGCCGAGGTTGTTCAGCTGAAATTAAAAAAATGGCAATTAAACAAAGATGGAATAGTAATTAGTAATACCTTTACCTTGTTTCCGTACCTTCATGCCATGCTTGTTCATTCGGCTACGAACCTGAGCATGGAAATGGAGAAGACAAAGCATAAGACAATCGTTGGTGATGACCAGAAGCCAAGAACAACACCCTTGTGTATGAGGCAGAAACCCTAGGAAAACTCATTAGCATAGTGTATGTGGTCATGCACCATAAAACTCATTAGTAGAGTGTTGAAGCCACCTTCCGAAAATGCAGTGACAATAACGACAGACGTATCTCAGGATTTGGATGTTAACTTCCATAGACTAAACATGGAAGTTCGGTGTAAAAAATGATACACACAGATGTCAAAAGCCGATGTAAAAAATGATATGCATGGATGTCAAGTGGATGGGAGAATATGGTGCCTATGGAAAAATGTCAAAACTGATAAATAATGTTTAATTGATAAACTGTGCTGTGGACAGATGTCACATTTGTCAAGTTTGGATGGTTTAGACAGATGTCATAAGTAGAATAAAAGTTTTGACAAAAATTTGAGGTGATCTAATTCAAAATAAAGGCCTATTGGCCTAGTTATATTATGGCATTGTTTACCGCGGGTTCGAAAGGACAAAAATCAAAGGGAATATGTCCTAAAAAAATGATGGTTGGAGTAAAAATCATGGTTGGAGTGATTAAATCTTGTTTTTATGGTGGAAATAGATTAGCGCTATCCAAAATGCCTAGAGTCTCAATATCTTGCATCTCCAAAACCTTAACCCTACTTTCTAAAAAAATCACTTAATTTTATGAAAAAACTCGTGGAATTTCCATATTTTTAAGTATAATATAGGTCCATCTCTACTTTGATTGAACCGATAAAACTAGAGATTTTGTACTATTAAAACCTAAAAATTTTGTAATTTTGTACTATTATTGATCATGTTAGTAAAACTTGAAAAAATTTGTATTAAAAACTGAAATTAACAAAAACTTTGAGCCAAATAAAATTCAAAAGTTCACATATTTAATAAGTACACTCATAGGACTTGGTATACAAGCCAAATTCATAGTTAGATTAGCAAGGGAAACACTAGCTCTGTCGCTCAGTGGGACTGGAAACTCTGGTTGTTCATCATATCTTTTGTAAGAATAATTATTTCAAGCCATATTCCGTCGTTGTTTCATCAATGAACACCCCTACAGTGTCTTATCGTATCCAACATTAAAGAGTCACCACTGCGTGAATAAATGAAAGGGAAAGCACCGCTTCACAAAATAATATTATAATCATTGTAACTGACATGATATATATATATCTATGTTGCACAAGTTTCTGGAACGTGGGAACGATGGGAACTTGGGTACGGGTGTCTGGAATGGCTAGAAGTTTCCCTGAAATTTACAAGAAACCGCTGATAGGGAACGGCAATATTATATAATTAAAAATTAAAAATAAAAGAAAAATAATAATTATATAATTTAAAATTCTATATTTTTTAACTTTCAACTTAACTTTTAATATAATAATATTAAAGATATTAATTATTATTGTCTAATTTTAAGGCCACGGCAAAGCCATACACCAATTTGGTGTATGAGACCTCCTTGTTTGTAGGACAAGGGACAAAAAATAATAATTATATAATTTAAAATTTTATATATTTTAAACTTTTAAATTACCTTTTAATATAATAATATTAAAGATATTAATTATTATTATTCAATTTTAAGGTCAAAGCCAAGCCACACACCAATTTGTTGTATGAGACCCCTTTGTTTGTGGGACAAGGGATCCACCTCCACACAACAATTTGACTACTAATTCTACGAAGACATACATAATTTACCCCCATACATACTTTTTGAACCTTGTGACCTCTTAGGAAGAACACATACTCTTAACCATTAGACTCACTTAAATTGTAAAATCTATTCAATAATAATAATTAAAATTAGTTTATAATCCCATTTAAGATTTAATGAAATATGTTTAATAATACTTTTAATTAAAACTAAATAAATGTGTACTTATTTTTGTTTTTTAATTATAGTAAGTATTGTTAATGTGTACTTATTTTTGTTTTTTAATTATAGTAAGTATTGTTTTTTTATTTAATAAATATTTTTTATTTTATTATAAAAGAGATATATGACAATTTAAATTTAAATTGAAGATAAAAATAAATACAAATCTTCTCAAGACAAGATTTAAAAAAAATAAAATGTATTAAATATAAAATATTATAATAATAAAAAATTAATTTCTTATTATATAAATATTTTAAAGTCAAATTAATAAAAACTTAAACAACTATTATATTTTAAAATTAATTTATTGAGATTTAAATAACTAATAAATTGAACAATGAAAAATTTATATATTTATAAAAATTTGAAGAAACACATAATACATGTATAAATTAATGATATATTGTATTTAAAAAATACTTAATTTAACAACATCATTTACATTTTTCAACTAAACTATCTAGTCTTGAAATATTCTTGAAAAATTTAATGAAAATACTTTACACTTCATATAAAATCCCTTCACCTTTTTTTTAAGTGTGAACTTTTTTTTTAACAAGAGTGCACACGAGTATGCATACTACCAATCGATTTCCAAATAATGCATCGTCATGACACTCGTACAATATGAAAATGCTTCAAAATTCATATGAGATTGAAGAAATATAAAGTACCATTAGTTTATTATAAAAAAAAGTTCCCAAAAATATTAACAGTGAATAAGAATTGCAGGGCTGCTGCACTATTCATTGGTCCGGCAACAACAAGAAAAAAAAGTGTGTGTCAGTGTCCACCTATTTCGGTTTACCCACCTATGTCCAATGCGGTGGCATGGTCGTTCCCAGTGGTGGGAACGCTGAAAACACTGTTACAGTCACGTGCCGGAAACGTCCCATCACTCTTATTGCGGTTCCATGGGAAAACGGAACGTTTCTTTCCCGTTCCAACGCTCCCAGGAACGCAGGAACTTCTGGGACGGGTTTCCTAAATGTAAGGAGCGGTTCCCGTGCAACTAAGATATATATATATATAGAGAGACAAAGGCTTAGCCCTAGAGATATCATTCGCTCGAAAAAATTGTTTGTGTCGTGTTGAAGCTGTAACTGCATATTTGATGTGCGTTTTTCTCTGTTTATTGTGTTTATTTTTTTCATGTAGTATTAGAGCTAGTTGATTCCATAAACCATAAGGTATTGAATGACACTGAATTGGTGTTGTGGGAACTTAGATTTGTGCATGGTCTATTGTTTGAATGCTATGAAAGTTTTGTGTGCTTTTCAACTAGTATATGGAGGCCACCCAATTTTTTTTAAAACTTTTTGATTCGATAATGGACTTATGAGCATCATGTGAGGTGCTTAGAAGTGTGTAGCTGCATATTGGCAAGCTGGAATTGAGTGAAGAAGGTCGTTTGGAGATTGTGATGTTGTTATCATCAGTGGAATGTGTTTCTATTCTAGGTGTTAAAGATTGTGTTATTGTTCTTATCATTGACCTCTCGGGAAATTGGGCTCATTTCGAACGGTTGGAGTGGTTTAATGATGCACTGCAATTGATTTGTATTGGAGGGTGAAAATTTTTAAGTTTGGGCTCTTTAACTCTGTGAATGGTTGCACTGAAATGGTGTACGTGTATTGTATGATATTGTTATGTTTTAATGTTTCCATTTAAGGAAGTGTTATGTAATTTGGCATAAAAATATTGTTGCAAATTTTTTTCTATGGAAGTTGAGTAGACAGTATGTAGAAGAAAAGTAGAATTTCTTTATTCCTTTGTACTATTCAGAAAATATTTTAAAGAGTATTATGCTAAGAATTGAAGGCATTTGTTTCCCGTCACTTTTATATAGTTTATTTGGAAGAAAGAGACAATAATAAGGTGGAAATTGTATTTTAATTTCCATTTGAATATTTTAGTTATTTGAGAAAAATGGCTTCAAATATTAATAATCAATCAGTTTCTATTTTAAATGAAAGAAGTTATGAAATAAGTTATGATTTTTGGTTTATTTGAATGAGAACATTGTTGTGTTTTCATGATCTTTGGGGATTTGGGGATTTTTTACTAATGGGTATCTAGAGCCTACTAATGAGGCATTAGAGATGGCTCTAAAAGACATTGAACGAATGTTTTTGAAAATAACAGAAGAAAAATAAAAATTGAAAGAATGTTTTTAAAAAAAACCCCAAATCTTTGGGGATTTGTTACTAATGGGTATCCAAAGCCTGCTAATGAGACAACATAAATAGATCTTCCAAATGATAAATGAATGTTGAGATAAAAATGACACTGAATTGAAAAAGAAGGAGTTGCAGCTCACAGGTGAGTACTGCACCTGGAGACTGCACTCAAACTGAGAGAACACTCAGAGTTTACTCTACATTCGTGAATGAGGAATTACATCATTAAGTACAACACTAGGAATTAGGAAGTTGCAAACAAACTCCTAAATTGTAGGAACTAATCCTAAACTAAGGAGATACGTTACAACTTGTGTAACCATTTCTCCATTAATATAAAATAATATTAATTATTTTCAACTCCCCCCCTTAATGGAGAAAGGATTATCCTGAACTCCTAGCATCCTTTTAAACAATTCAAACTTTACACGCCCAAGAGGCTTAGTAAATATATCAGCCATATTGTCACAAGTTTTACAATATTCAACAAATATCTCTTTTGACTGTAGTTTCTCTCGAACAAAATGGAACTGAGTATCAATGTGCTTGGTATTTTTATGAAAAACTGGATTGTATGCAAGCTTGATGGTACTCTGGTTGTCAGTTTTGATGATAGTTGATTCTTTCTGTTCTTCTCCTGCATCGTTGAGAAGTCTTCTCAACCAGATAGCTTCACATGTGGCTGCACACAATGCTTGGTACTCAACTTCACATGAAGATAAGGCTACAGTGCTTTGCTTTTTGCTGCTCCATGCTATGACCCTGGATCCAATGCTAAAAGCGTAACCTGTGATAGATCTTCGATCATCCAAGTTACCTGCCCAATCTGAATCTGAAAAACCTGCTAGAGTAACATCAGAATTGTCAGTGTACAAAATACCATAATTACTAGTACCACTAAGATACCTCAACACACTTTTTGCTGCGACCCAGTGACTTTCGAGTGGTTTTGACATGAACTGGCTCAACATACTAACAGAGTATGCCAAATCTGGTCTAGTTGTAGTGAGATATATCAAACTTCCAACTAGCTGTCTATACATAGTGGCATCCACCTCTTTAGTGCCATCGTCACTGCTCAACTTTAAATTATGTTGCAATGGTGTTGCTGCTGATCTGCACTGCTCCATTCTGAACCTTTCTAGCAAGCTTCTGGCATACTTCCCTTGTGTAAGAAAAGTTTTTCTAGAATCTTTCCATACCTCCAATCCCAAGCAGTAATGTAGATTTCCGAGATCTTTCATCTCAAACACTTGTGACATCTGCTGTTTGATTTCTTTGATCAAATTGTTAGCATCCCCTGTTATGATCATATCATCTACATACAAAGAAATCAAAATGATTTGCCTCTGTTTATTAAACTTGGTATACAGATTTGGATCATTCAAGCTCCTATGAAAGCCATGCTGTACAAAAAATGAGTCAATCTTCTCATACCACGACCTAGGTGCTTGTTTTAAACCATAAAGTGCCTTTTTCAATTTACAAACAAGATGTTCCTGCCCCTTTTTCACAAAACCTTCAGGCTGAACTAAATAAATTTCTTCTTTCAAGTCACCATTCAGAAATGCAAACTTAACATCTAGCTGGTGTAGCTGCCATTTATGTTTTGTTGCTAAGGAAATTAGCATTCTAATAGTGTTTAATTTGGCTACAGGAGCAAAGGTGTCATCGAAATCTATTCCCTCTTGCTGTGAGTAACCCTTTGCTACCAGTCTAGCTTTAAGTTTTTTTATACTCCCATCTGCATTTATTTTAGGTTTGTACAAGCATTTGCATCCTATGGGGGTTTTACCTTCAGGCAATTCAACCAAATCCCAAGTATGGTTTTTGTTTATTGATTCTATTTCCTCATACATTGCAGCCCTCCATGCATCAGATTTACTTGCTTCCTCATAATTTGCAGGTTCTACAATGTTTAAAATCTTTGACATTAATGCATAGTCTTTCAATTTAGATGGTAATTGAGTCTTCCTACTTGATCTTCTTGGTAGGGGACTTACCTCAAATCTGTTTATTTCAGCCTTCTCCGGGCTTGCATCATTGATTACATTACCTGTTACTTCGTCTTCTTGTTTCTGCTCCTGCACTTCATCATCCTCACTGTTTTCTTCCATTAGCAATGGAATGTGCCAATCACTGTTAGAGTCATCCTTTCCTTCTTCAACCTGTTCATGAAATATGACATCTCTGCTTGCAAAAACCTTATGAGTCACAAGATTAAATAACTTATATGCCTTGAACTCGGTGCCATATCCAACAAAGATACATTTCAAGGCTTTTGGATCTAACTTCTTCCTATCTGCCTTAGGTATATGAGCATAAGCTTTTGACCCAAATATTCTTAAATGACTCACTACTGGTTTGAATCCAAATAATGCTTCAAAAGGGGTTTTGAAGCCTAGACATGTAGTAGGACTCCTATTCTTTAAATAGACCGCAGTGTTAATAGCTTCTGCCCAAAAACCATTTGAAAGACCCTTACCTTGAAGCATGCTCCTTGCGCACTCCACAAGAGTTCTGTTCTTTTGTTCTGCCACTCCATTCTGATGAGGAGTGTGGGGCACTGTGAACTGTTGAATAATCCCATGCTGCTTGCAGAAATTCATGAATTCTTCCAACCTGTATTCTCCCCCTTGATCTGAGCGGAGAATTTTTATCCTTTTTCCTGTCTGGTTTTCTACCATAGATTTAAACTCTTTAAAATATTGAAAGGTCTGACTCTTTTTACTCAGAAAGTATATCCATGAGAACCTAGTGCAATCATCTGTAAATAAGAGAAAATAATATGCACCTCCTAATGACCTAGTCTGCATAGGTTCGCATATATCTGTATGCACCAGTTCTAAGATATCTCTTTCTTTTCCATTAACATGCAAAAGGAACTCTTCTCTATGCATTTTCCCTAATGCACATCCATCACAGTCCAACTTAACATTATGGAAAACAGGGAGTCCATCAACCATACCTTTTCTCTGAAGTAAGATGAGGTCTTGCAGATTAAGATGACCAAATCTCTGATGCCAGAGATCTTCAGCTGTCGATCCAGTTGCAACCATTGCTTGCTTTGTCATACTTTTCACGTCTAATCTGTACAAGCTCCCCACGCGCACTCCTGTTGCAACTGTTTCCATCTGGCTATCCTTTATGACACAGTTGGTCTTAAAGAATTGAACTTGCATGTCCTGATCAGTAATCATTGAGACAGAGATCAAATTTTTCTTAATTCCGGGCACATACAATACATTTTTAAGGTGTCTAATGTTACCGCTAGGTAATTTTACCGGAATGTCACCATATCCTTTGATCTCATATCCACTATCATCCCCTAAATAAATGTTCGACCCACATGAAGTTTCTTCAAGACATTCAAACCATTCCTTCTTACCAGCATATGTGAGGATGCGCCAGAGTCGACATACCATATGTCGTCCTCATCTCCCTTTGAAGCTGAAAGGGCACAATCGGTTGTAAATAGTCGAAGTTCGTGGCTATGGTCCTCTTCTTCCTCAACAAAGTAACCCTTATGTTTTCTCTGTTTGTTTCTTCCTTCGTCTGCCTGCCTCTTATAACAATCTTTAATCTCATGACCAGGTTTTCCACAGTAAAAACATTTCTTGCTGGGAAAGTTATTGGCAGACATACCTTTAAACGGTCTCTTCTGAAATGTGTTGGCTCCTTTCTGCTGCTGCTGTGGTTGTTGTTGCTGCTGTGGCTTCTTCCCTCTGTACTGTCGCCTTTTCGCCATCAGAGCAAGGTCATTGCTCTGTGATTTCAGATTTTGTCGTCGCTCTTCTTCTTGTAGCAGAATCCCTGTCAACTCTTCAAACATAGGGGCTTTCTCCCTTGCTGCCAGCCCTGTGATGAACATCTGGTATTCATCAGTCATTCCGTTCAATGTGATCGTAACCAGATCCGAATCGGAAACTTTCTCTCCGATATATCCCAATCTGTCCTTCAGGTCTTTGACTCTAGCAATGAATTCAGCAGCGGACTCATTCTCCTCCATCTTCATTGCAAATAGCTTGCCTTTGAGTGACAAGACACGGTTTGTATTCTGCGTCTGGTATAGGTTTTTAATCATCGTCCAAATGTCAGTGGCCGATTTACAGTCTCTAATATGTGGGATAATATTGTCCTTGACAGACATCTTCAATATGACCTTTGCTTTTGTCTCCCTTTTATCCCAGTCTTGTTCTTGTGCAGCTGATCCTGGTCTCAGCTCACTTCCTGTAACGATCGACCATGCATTTGTGCTTTCAAGTAAAGTCTGTATCTTGAATTTCCAGTTGGAGAAATTCGATCCATCGAGTTTGCCAGACTCGTGGAGATACGATTCTATACTGTTATTCATATTGGACTGATAAAATTTCTGATCCTCTGATGAATAATTCTACCCAACTGAATAATTCCAGGACACAAAAAAAAAATTACCACATACCAGATCCTGACCACTATTTTCCAAAAAAAAAATTTGTACCTTCAATGTGCCACCATCAGGCAAATCCGATCTGCTGCCACCAAGCAAATCAGGAGCTTCAATGTGCCACCACCGGGCAAGTCCGATCTGCTACCACCGAGCGAATTCGGAACTTCAATGCGCCACCACCGGGCAAGTCCGATCTGCTACCACCGAGAAAATCAGGAACTTCAATGCGCCACCACCGGGCAAGTCCGATCTGCTACCACCGAGCGAATTCGGAACTTCAATACGCCACCACCGGGCAAGTCCGATCTGCCACCACCGGGCGAATTCGGAACTTTAATGTGCCACCACCGGGCAAGTCCGATCTGTTGCCACCGAGCAAATTCGGAACTTTAATGTGCCACCACCGGGCAGGGCCGATCTGCAAAAAAAAATTGCAGACCTTCCCAAAGAGAAAGAGGCTGACGCTTCTCTGATTCGAAAAATCCTCGCCAAAATCAAAATGCATGCGAGTACCAGCCCTGGCGCTTCTCCGATGCGAAGAAGCCGCGCCAAAATGCGCCGAAATCGAAATTCGCGCGAGTCACCAGCCCTGGCGCGCTTTTCACGTGTACTTCTGCGCCAATCGCGAATTTTGGCGCGTTGGCGCGACTGTTCGTATTAAAACCGCGCCAATGGCGCAACTATTCGCGTTAAAACCGCGCCAACCTTTTCTTCTGCTCAGAGATGATCAATCATCTGAGACCTATCCTTCAGGTGTTACTGCAGTCCACCTGAATCTACGAAAACTTCTATAAGCTCCTTCGCCACTACAGTTCTGTAATCAATGATGCATCCTAATAAAAAAAACAAATTAAGGTTGTCCCTACTCTGAGCTCTGATACCAAGATAAAAATGACACTGAATTGAAAAAGAAGGAGTTGCAGCTCACAGGTGAGTACTGCACCTGGAGACTGCACTCAAACTGAGAGAACACTCAGAGTTTACTCTACATTCGTGAATGAGGAATTACATCATTAAGTACAACACTAGGAATTAGGAAGTTGCAAACAAACTCCTAAATTGTAGGAACTAATCCTAAACTAAGGAGATACGTTACAACTTGTGTAACCATTTCTCCATTAATATAAAATAATATTAATTATTTTCAACTTGTTGTTGAAAGATAACAAAAAGAAAGATAATGCTGAACAAAAGTCCAGAAAACTTCTTCAATATGTCTATGGATCCGTAGATTATAAATACATCTTTACTTTAATTGCACCGATGAAAACTATATGCAGATAGGTAAGTGTTTGTAAATATCATAGCACCACAAGTCATTTAAAATAACAAACTAATTTGCAAGAAAGAGAAAATAATAAGGTGGAAAATTTCTTTTAATTTCCATTTGAAGATTTCAGATATTTGAGAAAAATGGCTTCAAATTCTATTTTAAATTAAAGAAGTTATGATTCTTGGTTTATTCGAGTAGAACATTGTTGCTTTTCATGACCTTTGGGGATTTTCTACTACTCATGATCTTTGGGGATTTGGGGATTTGTTACTAATGGGTATCTAGAGCCTGCTAATGAGGCAGTAGAGATGGCTCTTACAAATGTTGAACGAATATTGTTGGCTCTTACAAATGTTGAACGAATATTGTTGAAATATAACAAAAGGAAATACAATGTTGAAATAATGTTGTTGAAAAAAACCCCAAATCTTTGGGGATTTGGGGTTTTGCTACTAATAGGTATCTATAGGCTGCTAATGAGACCAAAAAAAAAATAGATCTTACAAATATTGAATAAACGTAAATTCATAGCAACACTAGTCATTTTACATAAGAAACTAATTTTTCTAATCCTAAATTGGACTTAATGCCATTTTGATTTGACCTTTTCATTAAAAGGATCTATGGTACTCTAATAATAAAACCCTTCAATGTATGGATGCAATTAGTTTTCTCTATCCGACACTCCTCAAATTTTACATCTAAAAGGTTAAGGAGATCTGATATAAACATCATTGTGTTTTTATTTTTTTATATTTTTTTCCACAAATAGGCCCGAAGATTGTAGTTTCATTTTCAAATTCTTGAGTTGAGAAGATTCTTGAAATCTCTCTTCAAATTTACTTTTGTTACACCCTGATAACATGATTCATAGGTGTCCCACTTCTTCTTAAATTATTCTGCATTTGAGACTTTTCAAAGCATCACATCATCGAAACTTTGTTGAATAAGCTTTTAAGATAGATCTATGCGCCAAAAACTACTCCGCTGCATTTGGCTTGTACTGCTTCTTTGATTTTGTTGATGATCTCAAAAGCCACGACTCTGACAGTTAGTTTGGAGTATCTTGTTGCTCGCTCGGGTTATCAAATGTTTAGATAAGAAACATCGATGAGTACAGATTATTCAACATTGTTAATAATATTATGATGTTATTAGAAGGTTATAGTAAGGAGAGCCGACCATAAAATTTTACCACAGTAGTTTGCATTTATATTTTAGAATAAATTCCATTTCGTATGAAAAAAAACTATCTTAATAAGAAAAAAATTGGATATTATACATCTTAATCCAGAATGCAAAACTATATTAATAATTATTAAATGTATGATAAAATTTTTATCACAAAACCACCTTTAAACATGATCAAATTATATTTACTAATATAATTGACCATATTAATAATTATTAAATATGTGATAAAAATGAAATCACATAACCATCTTTATATTAACTAATATAATTGTATATTGATAATTATTAAATGTATGATAAAAATGTAATCACAAAACCATCTTTAAACGTGATCAAAGTATATTAACTAATATAATTGTCTATATTTACTAATATAATTGACTATATTAATAATTATTAAATATGTGATAAAAATGAAATCACAAAACCATCTTTATATTAACTAATATAATTGTATATTGCTAATTATTAAATGTATGATAAAAATGTAATCACAAAACCGTCTTTAAACGTGATCAAACTATATTAACTAATATAATGGTCTATATTTTATTATTTAATAATTATATAATAACAACCACACATATATTTCAAACTATAACATAATTAATATAATATATAATAGTACCATAGGGTTATTATTAATATATTATTAATATATATGATTAATCAATGATTATTTTATGGTGAATGATTAATAGATATTTATTAACATAACCACATTACATTAATAAATAATATAGTTGATATTTATTAATATTTATTTACAAATATAAATATTAATATTATTTGTTTATTATTATTTATAAATGATATATTATCATTATTATTATTAGTGTTACTAATTATTAAATACAAATAATAAGTAATATAAATATAAATACTAGAAATTAATAATTATAATAATTAATAATTAATAATAAATCAAATGGATTGATATTATAATCTCAAGGATGAATATTATAAATCAAAGGGATTAATAAACCCAATAGATTATCTATATTAAAAATCCAACAAATTAAAAACCCAAGGAATTAATATTAAAAACTAAAAGGGCTAATAAAGGTATTAATAAATTCAATGAATTATTAATATTATAAACCCAAGGAATTAATAAACACAAGAAGTTATTAATATTATAAACTTGACAGAGTAATATTATAAATTTCGGAAATTATTAACACAAACAATCCATAAACAGAAGGGATAAATATTATAAACCATGGGGATTAAAAACCCAATGGATTGATATTGTAAATCTAGGGATTCATATTATAAGCCTTAATATTACAAATCTAAATCTAAGACATTAATATTTAAAAAAACAATGGATTAATATTATAAAAACAAAGGATTAATATTATAAACCTTAAGATTAACATTATAAACCTAAGTGATTCATAAACCCAGATGATTAATATTTAAAACCCAACGGATTTTAAGCCTAATGGAATAACATTAAAACCTACGATCAATATTAAATCCTAGGAACATAAACCATAATATTAATGAACCTAATGTGTTAATATTATAAAACCAAGAGATTATATACTATAGGGATTAATATTAAGCCATAGATTTAATATTATAAACCATGCACGTCATATTAAACCCTAGTAATATAAACCCTATAATTAATATTAGCAACTCTAGGATCAATATTATAAACCCAAGGGATTAATAAACCCATTTTATTAATATTAAAAGCTCGAGGAATTATAAGCCCAAGTGAATAATATTAAATAGTAGGATTTATTTTAAACGATAGAAATATAAACCCTAAGGTTATTATTATAAACTTTGATTGACCGTGGTTGATTTTCCTATACATTGACCATGATTGATTTTCATATTGAGAAAACATTTTTCACAATGCAACGTTGGACCATGGTTGACCATGTTTAATTTTCATATTGAGACAATATTTGTCACAATGTGACGTTGAACTATGTCTCACCATGATTGGCCATGATTGACGATGGTTAAACATGGTTAATTTTATATTACTTATGGCTAAATACATTTTTTTAATTACAATACCCTTGTAAATTTTAAGTCCTAAGCTCATTCCAGGGAAAATAAAGTTTCAAAATTATAATATTATTCCTAGTATAGGGAAACCATATATAGGAAATGTTTTAAGCTTCAATTCACTACTATAAAAAAAAACACTTCTCAAAAAATAATTCAATGAAATCCCAATCTTGTATTCTTGTATCCATTTCTAATTGTATAAAAAGGTGTATTCTGAGTGTTTTTAAGGTCCTTATCCCTTGTTAAGTTCCATATAACTCTTTAAATTTAAATCAAGTAATATTATTTCCATTATTAACATCTCTTAATGCACATAGGGGCTTAATCAAGTAAACTTTCAATTTGAATTTAAAGGGATGTTGCATTCAAATTTTAAATTTTACATAATTATAGCCAATCACCAAGTTTCACCATGTAAATTGGATGTATCTCAGGCGGTTGGGAGGCATGTTGTTACACTCCCCACCTCAGTTCAAACCTTCCATGTGACATGCTCAACTTAGAATAGGTATATCCTTGTAAAAATTTCAAGTCTTGTTGTCTCAGACTCCCTTGAGAACCAAAACATGTATATTCCTATATATGGAATATAAATATATTTCTTCATGGAAAATAAAAAATAAAAAATAATTAATGAAGACAAATTGAAATCATAAAAGTCAATTTATTCCATGTCTAGCGAAGCGTTAATGAATCCTACATAAATTTATGGATGTTTATAATACATATTTCTTAGTACAAGGGAGTCCCTTCACAACACCAGTGTTCCATTATTTTCCATCCCTCTTATGCTCCCATTTCTTTCCCACAAAGAACCTAAAAACACAATGAATTTTTTCAATTCCTTCTCTAGTCCATTTTTCTTACTATTATAGATTCAAGAGTTCATTGTTTTTTTTATGCCATTGGTATCATGGCTATAGGACAAAAACAAGAATTGGATTCATAATAATGAAGCTTGAATCATGTTTCCTTGAGATTTGACTAAATGGATGACATTATTTCCTAGCATTACCGCATGTTTTCTTCACTTTCTATCTTGTTTACAAGCTCGTTGGATTGTCTCCTGCATCATAACATAAAATCTTGTAGTAGATTGTATCCAATCGCATTTTCTCACTAAGATTTGAAATAAATGCTTTGTTTGTTCTTCTTGATATATTAAAACACCTCTGGGACATTGATAATGAAACTTAGAGCTATAGAGACCTAACAAATTTGTCCATAGATACCTTTGTCAATTATTTTCTACAATTACGGTTTAGATTTTCAATTCCTTATTTCAAAGAAGTGTGACTTTTCATTCATTGCAAGTATCATATGTGTGTGTGCCATTTCATTTTCTCTAATTTATTACTTTAAATATACATTCCTATAACATAGACTAGTTTAATAACTTATTTAGTGTCTATGTGCTAGACTATGGCATAGTTCTATCTCTACACCACTCCCGTCTAGCTGACAGAATTACTTAGCCACCTTGGCCTTGAACACATGCCACACTATTATGACCCAACCCTTGTGGCCACTATTGAAACTTGTCAACGTGGCCTCCAATTATACCTTGTTCTTGAGGTGAGCCTATTATATATGAGGCTTAATTATATAAAAACAGTTTGTAACTACACACACACACACACACACACAGAGATATATATATATATGTGTGTGTGTGTGTGTGTGTGTGTGTGTAAACATATATGTGTTTTTCTGTGTGTAAACAAATATAAATTTTGGAAAATCAAGCCCAGAAAGGAATTTACATGGTCAATTGAGGAACGATAATACTCATTTAGTGAGAGAAACTAAAGGCACATCAACCATGTATAATTGAATTAAATTCTTTTCTAAAATAGCTCCTCACAGAGATGAAGCAAGGGCCATATTACTTATGGCTAAATATTTATTTCTACTTATAAGGCCCTTGTAAATTTTTAGGCCTAGCCTCATTATAATCAGAACTATAATATGATTCCTAACATATGGAAGCCATGACTAGAAAAATTTTAAGCTTGAGTTCACTACAAAAAAAAACCACTACTATTAAAGTCATTCAATAGTTTCCCAATTGTGTATCCTAGAACCATTTCTAATTATACATAAGTGTGTCTTCCAAGTGTTTTCCAAGGCTTTCTCCATTTTTGAGTGTCATGTAACTCTTGGAATTCAAATCAGGTAAAACCATTTCCATTATTAATATCTCTTAATGCACATAGGGGCTTAATGAAGTAAATTTTCAATGGGAATTTAAAGCCATTCCACCTTCACATTTTAGATTTTACATAATTATAGCCAATCACAAATCTTCATCATGCTAAATGGGTGTATCTTAGGTGGTTAGGAGACATGTTGTTACACTACCCCCCTTGGTTCAATCCCCCATGTGACATATTGAGGTTGACTAAGTATATTATTGTAATGGTTTCAAGCCTTGTTGTTTGAGAGTCCCTTGAGAACCAAAACATATATATTCCTCATACGGAATATAAACATATTTTTTCAAGAAGAAAAAAACAAGCTTTATGAATGAAGCCAAATTGAAATTATTAAGGTCAATTTACTCCATGGCTAGGCAAGCCTTAAGGGATCCTACACAATGTTATGGATGGTTTATTAACTAGATTTCATAGAATAAGGAGTCCCTTCACAACCCCAGTAGTCCCTTAATGACCTCCAATCTTAGTGGTTCCATTCCTTTCCGAGCAAGTGCCTAAAAGCACAATGAATTTTTCCAACTCAGGTTTAGTGCAATTTTGCTTTATTTTCTCAGACCAAAAATGGATCTAATAATTACTAATAGTTCTTCCATCAACCATGAATGTTTTGTGACAAATTATCATCCATATTTTTACCTCAAATAAAGGGGATTACAACAATTTTTAGTTTCATGAAATAAATTACCTATAGGCCTACTTTTTAATAATCACATGGTACCAACACATGATTTAATTATAAGGAAACATAATGTTCCTTTTCACTTTTCCACCCTCAACAACAGTGTCTTGGGTTTGTCAAATCCCTTACTCAGTAAAATAACTTTTCTTTTTTTTCTTCCTTTTTCTTGAGGTTGCTGATGATTGTTTCAATGTGTGGAGTGACTAAATTAACCTTGTTTTTCCAAGTAGGGATTGTAGTAGTTTGGACTGTTTTTATAATGTAAGTTAGATTTGTAGAAATAGTTATTGACTTAAATTACTAGTCAACTATGAAATTGAAGCATAGGATACAAAACTAATGATGCCATTAGCATGGTGACCTAGATTAGGTCTAGCTAGATTTTCTAATGGAATTGAAGTGTGAGATTGAAGTGTGAGAAATTATATCATGCAATATTCCTAATAGTGAGTCGCTAAGAAATAAATAGTGACACGAATTTTTGATTACCTACAACTTAATAACCACCCCTAGCATCCTTAATGATGGGTGGGAATAAAGACAACAAATATTTCTAGGATTTCATTTATTGATCAACCTATGTTATCTTATATATTCTTAGATGTGATCAAATATGTGTGTGGTGGTTTTTTGACATAGTGATGTCAAAATATAATTTCTAGTCTCTTAACCAAGAGGAAATTGTAAATGCATTGAAAATATATTGGTAAAGGAAGAAAATTCACTATATAAGGCACCTGATAATTCAATTTATAGTTTAGTAACACTTCTTTTCAAGGTTTTCTATAAATTTTGTATCCTTACACTATTTTTGACCAAGGATTTCAAAGAACACCAAATGTGACATGTCATAACATGCATGGAAGAATATTCTCCAATTTTTTCATTAAAATTTAGAATGCCATTTTGTGGGAACTTATAACTATAGTGGTTTGTGTTGAATGTGTTTATTCATCAATTTTGATAGGTCATGAATTTCATGAATCACTGATAAATGTAACCTTGTGTTGGAAAATGGATTTTGGCAATGTGAGTACCCATAAAACAATGTTGATACATGAAGCAACACTTAAACTATTGCAAGAAATAAATATGTAACGTAAATTTCCTTTTACATGAAATGAAATACAAATTAATTAAGAAACACACTACACAACTGGATCTCCTTGTAATATGCATAGGAATTATTCTTAGAACACTTCTCAGCAATTCAATCTCTTTCACATCGTGTAACAAAAAAAGGTAAACTATGTGAACTTGTTTAGATACACATAACAAATGAATTATAAGAAGAACACCTATCTAGGTACTTATAGTTTAGTTATAGAATACCTACAACCTCCCAATGTCAATACTCTACTAGATTGTTGGAATTATATTCCCAACCACCGTCATGAATGAGAAGCGGCAGTAGCCCACACTTCATCAATTTTGTGCAGAGAAGTACAAGAAAGGATCAAAGAAACTGAAGGTGTTTTCATGCAACCACAAAAAACAGAGTACCCAAGCCATCCTCTTTGTTTATTTCTTCAACCACCGCTTTAACTTACCTTTTTCCCACAGCGCGCAATCACAAGTTTTTCGTTTTACTGTTTAAGCCATTGACCAGATGTTATTCTAATACCGATGAGATATCCAGCGCGACCCACTTAACCTTACCCCATGAGCCAAAACCTTTGTTTTGCGCCTTATTCCTTTTTATTTCCTTTACTGCACTTACCAATGTTTACCGCCTGCATTGCCACACTTCACAACTTTTAATACTTACCTTTCTGCCACTTCGCAAGTAATTTTATTTGCATTGTGATGCAATTTTGCTACCACACATCACAATTGCAACATTTTAAGTTTACCTTCCACCGCCCATAGGCTATGTTAGTTGATATGTGATGCAAAAAGTGCCACGTCACTTCATAATCACAAATATTTAAGTTTACATGTGTTCGTGTATACGTTAAAGTTTAAGATCTTTGATCTGGGATTTGCGATAAGGTGCAGGATGTGATGAGGATTCAGAACCAGAAACGATAAAATTTGAAGTCCGCCAGTTTATGTTTTGAACATGTTTTTACATGTTTTCATGTATAAACCAGAATACGGCATGTGCACCTATTTTATGAATAAATGGGTCATTTGACAGCCCAAGGATGATTGGATTTTGAACGTCCGTTCAACAATTGAATAACACTGAATAGATTTAGGTTTTACAGGCTTCGGCCATTTTGTATAAAAAATGTAATTTCATTTGTTTTTAGAGAGTTAAATAGAAAAACGAATTTCATTCCTCTCTTGTGTATTACACTATCTGTGTATGAATATTTATATTTCTACATTTATTTTTTGCATTCTCTGTGTTGTGGGGGAAACACATTTTCCTCTATTTATGTTGTATTCAGAAATTACAACATGGTATCAGAGCAGGTCTAGGGTCTTAGTAAAATAAAAAGCTCTCTTTACTGAAGAAGTTGTAAGATTGTTTGTTTGTAGAAGAAGAAGTCTTAAGTAGTAAGAAATCTTTTACAAAAGTGAGAAATTTTCTTTTTTTACATAGTCAGAATGGCAGCATCAGGCACAAGCCTGACAAATCCACAATTACCACAGTTCAATGGTAAAAATTATGATTATTGGGCCATTACAATGAGGGCCCTATTTTATTCACAATGTATATGGGAGCTGGTGGAAAATGGCTTTCTAGAACAAGTAGATGCAACAACACTTATTTCTTTGAAAGCAGCAGAAAGGTACTTGTTGAAAGACAATAGGAAGAAGGATTTCAAAGCCCTCTTCTATATCTTTCAGACAGTACATGAGAGTATATTCCCAAGGATTGTGATAGCAACAAAGTCTAAGGTAGCATGGGATATTGTCGAGACAACCTATCAAGGCATGGAGAAAGTGAAGAAAAACAATTTCAAATGCCGAGGAGAGACTTTGAAAATCATTGTATGAAATATTATGATAACATAGACTCATTCTTCACACATGTGACTGGGTTAGTTACCTAGATAATGTCTCATGGAGAGACACTTGAGGAAAGAAGAATAGTGGAGAAAATACTAAGAAGACTACCTTCAAGATTTGATGCCATAGTAGTGGCAATAGAAGAGACAAGGGATCTCTCACAATATTCAATGGATGAGATTTGTGCATCCGTGATGTCACATGAACATAGACTGAATAGAACAACAAACTCCTCATTGGAGCATGCCTTCAAGAAACAAATTTCTTTTGTCCGAGGTAGAGGTCAAGGAATATCAAATTATTGAGGAAGAGGAAGAAGCCCATAGAGAGGTGGAAGAAACAACCCTACAAGCACAAGTGGAAGGGGCAGCAACTAGAATCAAAGTGAAGGCCCAAGCCAAAGTCAATCATAAGGACAAAGGTATGATAAATCCCAAGTCCAATGTCATTATTGTAAAAAGTATGGGAATTATGCCAATGAATGTAGAAAGAAAAAAAATGACATGAATAATAAACAAAATGTAAATTTTGCAAAATAAAATAATAACCAGAGTAATGTGCTTCTATATTATAATGTAGCACAAGAAAAATGAAAAGATATATGGTTCTTAGACTCGGGTTGTAGTAACCACATGACTAGAAACATAGCAATGTTTTCCACTCTGGATGAGAATGTGAAATCTGAAGTGATAGCGGGGACTGATAGTAGAGTCTCTGTCATGGGGAAAGGAAGAGTATCAATACTGGCAAGGAAGGGAGAGAAGAAGTTTGTAAGAGATGTATATTATGTACCTGGCCTAAAATGTACCTTCTGAACATTGGAAAACTCATGAACAAGGGCTACAATGTGTTTTTTAAGAATTATGTGTGTATAATCATGGACATACCTCCAAGTAAAAGGGTCATTGCATAAGTGCATATGATAAATAATAGGATGTTTCCTCCCAATCTCAAAATAAAATTAGAGGAAGGAGGTGTGGTAGCATCAGTCACACAAGAAGTGAAAGATGAAAACTGGTTATGGCATTTGAGATTTGGACATCTCAATTTTGGAGGTTTGAACCTCTTGCATAGAAAAGGGATAGTAAAGGGATTACCACTCATAGAGAAACTAGACAGCCTATGTGAAGGATGCATCCTGGGAAAAAAACACAGAGAATCCTTTCGAGTAGGAAAGAGTATAAGGGCAAAGGTACCCTTAGATATTGTCCACTCAGATTTGTGTGGACCAATGCAAACACCATATTTAGTTGGAAGTAATTATGTCTTTACATTTATAGATGATTATACAATAAATACATGGGTTTATTTCTTAAAATCAAAAAGTGAAGTGTTTGAACAGATCTACCACGTCAAAGCTCTTGTTGAGAAGCAAAGTGGGTACTACATAAATGTAACACCTCCCGTTTGTGTTTGGTTTGGTATATCAAATAAGCTATGTATATATAAATGAATATGGCGTCCACAATGTCAATTCAATTCTCTAATTTTTTTAATTGAATTGATAGTCGATCCCTTATTTATTTATATATATAGTCTATTACATAAATGAATTGATACAATGGAGGTCTTTATTATAGACGATTTGATTATAAATCAATGACAATGTCTTCAACATACGAACACATAGAACACGAATCCACAATCTTTGGTAGCATTTATGATGGGGCATCACCATACGAACGCAGAGATTCCACCAGACTGTGGACATGAATACGCAATCTTCAATAACATTTAGGATAGGTTTTCTCACTTTAAAATAAGAAGATTGAGGAGGTTGTTAAAATAAGTTAATTACTTATCCATGAGGAGTAGGTTAAATTTAGATAGTGAGTGAAGTCAAGTTAAGTCAAAGTTAACTTTAGAGGGCATTACTTATCCATGAGGAGTGGGTTAAATTTAGATAATGAGTGAATTCAAGTTAAGTCAAAGTTAACTTTAGAGGGTGTGTGTATGTCAAGGTATTTTAGGACTTATTTAGAAGTCTATAGAAAAAAAGGTTTAAATACCTTTCATCTAGTTTATTATACGTATTTTAGAAGTATTTAGACAAAAATATTTAAATACCTTTAGTCAAATTTATTATAATCAAGTCATGTCATTCAAATTTTTGTCATCAATAAAAATAAAAATAAAAAAGCCTCAACCAGTGTATTATTGTGTGCGTTAAATAATGTTTCTTCTCTTTGCCTTTCCATGGAAGTCACATTTTCAGGGAAAAAATAGAAGTCACATTTTCAGGATAAAAACAACAGAAATCCCATAGAAATAAGGAAGATCTACCATTATCTCGATCGTCTTGAATTTCTTTTAATATCAAGAAATTTTATTATTATATTTGAACTATATTAAATTACATGGTTAATTAGATTTATATGGAATAGTAAAAAAGAAATTATTAATTTTTTTTATCGAAATTCAATTCCTACCAATAACATGATGAGCTTAATTTTGTATTCTTTCCTCAAATAAAATACGACGTTGGATAAGGTTGATTGATCATAGTATTTAAGGTATGAGAAAGGTTCCACAACATTTTAAACTGTGATCAGATCGAAACTAATCTCATACTTGTACAAATTGATGTACTCCCTCTACAATAATGGGATGTAATTATATTGATATCATGTCAAAATTTTATACATAAATAATATTATTTTTATAGAATATTATTCATAACAAGGCTCATGTAAAATGGGACGAAATGAAACAAATAATTTAATTACTCCGTAAACAGGATGGATTGTCTCGATCCAAGATCATAAAGAGATTCTAATGAAAATGATCATTTAGTTCCTCCGGAAACAAGAATGAATATCTCGATCCAAGATCACAAAGAAATTCTAATGGTTAACATAAATGGTCTCGGCGAATGTGATTAAACATTATATAATGCCATTGTCTACCGCGGGTTTGGAAGGCCAAAAATAAGGGAATCTGGAAAAAGAAAAAAACTTTGTTAGAGTGGTTAAAAGACCGAAAATCAAGGGAATCTGGGCAAAAAAGAATGATTCTTGAAGTGATTAAATCTTGTTTGTATGGTCGAAAAATATTAGCACTATCGAGAACCACCAGAAGCATCTTGCAACTCCAAAAACTTAACCCTATTTTCCAAAAAAATCACTCAATTTTATCAAAATGCTCGTAGAATTTACATAGTTTTAAGTATAGTAGAGATCGATCTCTACTTTGATTGCACCGATAAAACCTGAGATTTTGTACTATTAAAACCTGAAAATTTTGTAATTTTGTACTATTATTGATCATGTTGGTAAAACGTGAAAAAAATTGTATTAAAAATCGAAATTAACAAAAACGTTGAACCAAGGAAAATTCAAAGTTTCACATATATTATAAATACTAAAATACACTCACAGGACTTGGTATATAGGCCAAACTCAGTTTGATTAGCAAGGGTTAGGCTGGCTCTGTGGCTCAGTGGGACTGGAAACTATGGTAGTCCATTCTCTTTGTTGTAAGAATAATTATTTCAAGCCGTCTACCGCTGTCGTCGCCTCAACAAACACACCATGAACCATGAACCGACTTGATGCATCCAACATCGAAGAGTCACCACCGCCTGTAGATTTTAAAGGGAAAGCACACCTCACAAAATAATATTTTAATCATGGTAACCGACGTGATTTATTTTTATTTTTTTAATAAATACACAGGCTTAGCCCGACACAGATCATTCGCTAGGCAAATTTGTTTCTGTAATGTTGCAGTTGTAGCTGCATCTTTGATGTGTGTATGTCTCTGTTTATTGTTTTCATCTGTTATCAGAGACAGTTGATTCCATAAACCGTAAGGTATTTAATGACAGTGAATTGGTGTTGTGGGAACGTGGAGTTGTGCATGGTCTGTTGTTTTAATTCTATGAAAGTTTTGTTTGTCTTTCAACTGGTATACGAAGGCCGCTGAGTTTGTTTGTTGTTGTTCTAGCGGTTGGAGATTGTGTTACTATTCTTATCATTGAGCTAGCTTTCAGGATATTGTGCTCATTTCAAACTGTTGGAGCTGTTTAATGCTGGACTACAACTGTATTTGTATTGGAGGGTGAAAATTGTGAAGTTCGAGCTCTTTAACGCTATAAATAGCTGAACGAAACCGTGTACGTGTATTGTATGCTATTTGTATGTTTTAAGGTTGACATTTAAGGGTGGGTTATATAATTTGGCAAAAAAATATTGCTGCAAATTTTTATTTTTAAAGGGTTATGTAATTTGGCGGAAAAATATTGCTACATTTTATTTTTTTAACCGAAGTTAAGTAGTACACTATATGCAGAAGAAAAGAAGAATATCTTTATTTCCTATGTGATATTCAGAAAATATTTTAAAGAGTATTATCGTCAGTATTGAAGGTGTTTTTTTCCAGTTATTTTTATTACAACGATAGGCATCCTCACGGTTGGAACTTGCTATCTAAATCATTTTTCTAGTTAATTTTTTTGGTTGGATGGTGTGAATTGGATTATGCCAGTATATTCTCGTCATTGGCACTCCATCAACGAATGGAATTAAAAGTCATAACTTCCTTGCATATGTGAATCACATGTTTAAACCATACTTAAATATTTTTCTACAGAACAAGATTAAAAAATTAGTGTGCTTATTTTTTATAACCACGTATTTAGTTAGAAATGAAAAAAAAAAAAAAAAAAGTTATAAAAGATGCATTGAAACGTGGGTTAATTTTGAAACTTATAACTGTTTACATTCTCAAACTTATACCACCACTTGGCAAGTGTGCGTTTAAAATCTTTTCCTCCACTCCATTACCTTAGTGGTTTCATATGCATGACATTCAAATACCCGCTCACACATTACTATAAAGAACAAAATATTATTTTATTAAATTATTATCGACAGTGGATTGATTTTTTACTACTTTAAAAAAAAATTGTTGTTACTAGGTATTCATGTCTCCATGCTACTCATTGCAACTTACTTCCTTAATGTATCCACTTATTTCCTTAATGTATCCACCTCAATAATTAAATCTAAAATGATTAATGGGGTTGACATGATATATGATAATAAAAAGAAGAATTAGAGTTTCATATTATTTAAACAATATAATGAATAAATAATAAATGGTGGGTTTAAATTATAATGCAGTTTTAGGTTTTATAATGTAATGTAAAACCAAAATTGTGACTATCATGTGATAATATATCACTTAACTAATTCAATTATACTTCTTGTTGTATTGAGCATTTGTGTTAACTTTTGATGTATTGGAAGCTTTCATTAATAATAAGATTTCATTATCACACAATTGAGAGAATTGCAATATAAGGATAACCCCTAATATTAAATTATAATAAAATTATTTTAATATAATAATAAATTGTAAGATTAAATTATAATAATTATTTTAATATAATTGTATTATTAATAAATTGTAAGATTAAATTATAATAATTATTTTAGTACAAATATATTATTAAATTATCATAAGGTTTATGGAGTAGTGGCGTCCTATGCATGCCATTCAAATGTATTCCCAGTCACAATTAACTATAAAGAACAAAATATTATGTTATTAAATTTAACTATAAAAAACAAAATATTATTTTATTAAATTATTCTTGCCCTATTTATTTTTTATTAATTCAAAAAAAATGTTGTTTCTTGTCCATGCTACCCATTTGGACTTCCTTAACTTCTTTTACTTAATATGATCATATTATTTAAACAATATAATGAATAACTAATAAATTGTAGATTTAAATTATAATATGGGTTTAGTTTCATAAACTAGTTGTAAAAAAAAATTTGACTATCATGCGATCGTATATCATTTAACTAATGCAATTATACTTCTTGTTGTATTCAACATTTGTATTAAAAATTAGCGTATTGAAAGATTTTCTTAATAATAAGGTTTCATCAACACATAATTGCTATATAAAGAATAAACTTTAAGATTAAATTTTAATGAAATTATTTTCATACAATAATAAATTATAACATTAAATTATAATCATTATTTTAATACAATTATATTATAATATTATATTATTAAATTATTATTATTATTATTATTATATAAAATAATAATAATAATAAATTTAGAATCAATTTTAATAATATTTTAACCTTGAAAACATAAAAAAAATCTATTTGATCACTCTCGATGAGTAAATTGTATTTTAATGCAACCCATAATTAACATAAATTAATTAATTAAAACATTAAAATATTAATAAATTGAAACATTAAACATTATTAATTAAAATATTAATTAATAGCATTAATTAAAGCATTTTACAATATGTAATTAATTTTTTTATATAAAAAATGTTTAATAACATTAAAGATTAATTAAAAAACCAGTAAAAAAAATATATTAATATTAATTAATAATAAAGTGAAATAATTATTATATTGTCATTATTACATTCACATATTAATTAAATCATTAATACATATGAGATGAGAGGAATTACTTGTTTATGGGTTATTATCAAAAACTCATAAACAAGTTATTCCTCTCATCTCAAATTTATTTCACCTGTATGGATTCTCTTTTTGAAAACATTAATACATAATTATTATACTTAACTACATTATTCAAATATATCTAAAGATGAATATATTGAGATTTTCTTAATAATAATAATAATAATATGTTAGAATTGTACTTAAATGTTTTTAACTTTAAAATATTAATTAAAACTTTTGACAATATATTAATTAAAACATTAACATTAATTAATTTTAACTTTAATCAATTAATTTTTAACATTATATATGAAACATTGGTAATATTTATAAAAACATTAAAATGTTTAACGTTAATTAAAATGTTTGGCAATATACTAATTAAAACCTTTATATAAAATGTTCAATTACAATAAACATTACTTTTTAAATTTTTAAATTAATATTTTTCATATTAATTAATAGTAATATTAACTTAATTAATTAAAATGCTTATTAAGATTAATTAAAATATTTGACAATATATTAATTAAAATATTTATATAAAATTCAACAAGGTGAGCAAAGATAAAACCTCATGGGAGGTGGTTAAACATTGAGACAATTATTGGGTATAATATTAAGGTTTATATTATTGGGTTTAATAATAAGTCATATAATATTTGTTTTAATATTAGAGTTTTTAATATTGAGTTTTTAATATATATATGGCTTATAATATTTGGTTTTAATATTATTATTTACATTATGGAGTAATATGTTGTGTTATAATATATATTCTAATATATAGGGTTTATAATTAGGCTTTAATATTGTGTTTATAATATTTGGATTTAATATGAGGGTTTATAATATTGTGTTTAATATTTAGAGTTTATAACAGTGGGAATTATAAAATTTCAATTTATCATATTGATTCTTAAGGTTTATTGATCTCTTGTGTATTTAATATTGATCTCTTCGACTTATTGATCCCTTAGGTATTTAATATTTATCTCTTAGGTTCACAAATTTCTTTGGTTTGTAATATTAAATCTTTGGGTTTATTAGTTCTTTTGGTTCATAATACTAATAACCTCTTGGGTTTATTAATCTCTTGAGTTTAAAATATTAATTCTTATGGTTTATTTATATCTTGAGTTTAAAGTATTAATTCCTATGCTTTATTAATTTATTGGTTTATAATATTAATATTTATTCCTTAGGTTCACCAATTCCTTTGGTTTGTAATATTAAACCCTTTGGTTTATTAGTTCTTTTGGTTTATATTATTAATAACCTCTTCGGTTTATTAATCTCTTCACTTTAAATTATTAATTCATAGGGTTTATTAATTTCTTATGTTTTGAGTTTAAGATATTAATTATTAGGGCTTATTCATTGCTTGAGTTTCCTAATTCTTTGGGTTGCGTTAAATATTATTCTTACACTTTAATATTAATGCATGGTCCAATGTCACATTATGAAAAACATTGTCTCAATATGAAAATCACTTGTGGGCTACCATTGTTAATCATAGTTAGTCATAGTCAATGAAGGTCTTCCATGGTCTAATGTCACATTGTGACAAAGATTGTTTGAAAATGAAAATCAACCATGGAAAACCATGGTCATTCTTCGTCCAACGTCGCATTGTGACAATAACTGTCTCAATGTTTAAATCAAGCATGCTCGACCATGTTTATTTTACGATTTATAATATTTATCTAAATATTTTTATATAGTTGAGGTTTATAATATTTATCTAAAGGTTTTTATATACTTGAGTTTTATAATATTAGTATCTTAGGTTTAATATTATTCCCTTGAGTTTATAATATTAATAATCATATCAGTTTATCAAACTTTTTTGTTAAAATGTTACTTTTTAGGATTTATTAATCTCTTATGTTTTTCATATTGATACCTTCACCTTATTGATCCCTTACGATTTTAATATTTATCCCTTGGGTTCACCAATTCCTATGGTTTATAATATAAAACCCTTGTGTTTATTAGTTCTTTTCATTTATAGTATTAAGCCACCATTGGGTCTTAGAATCTCTTGAGTTGAAAATATTAGTTCTTAGGGTTTATTAATTTCTTAATTTTTTGAGATAGAATTAATAATTCTTAGGCTTTATTAATCTCTTGTGTTTTTAATATTGATCCCTTGACTTTATTGATGCCTTACGTTTTTTATTTTTATCCTTTCGGTTCACCAATTCCTTTGGTTTCTAATATCAGACCCTTGGTGTTATTAGTTCTTTTATTTGGAAGAAAAAGATAATAATAAGGTGGAAAATTTATTTTAATTTTTATTTGAAAATTTCAGTTATTTGAGAAAAATGGTTTCAAATACCAATACTCAATCCTATTTTAAACGAAAAAAGTTTTGATACTTAATTTATTTGAATGAGAACATTGTTGAGAATTTGTTATTAATAGGTATTCAGAAATTGCTATGTAAGACAGAAGAGATGGCTCTACTAATGTTGTTGAAAGAGAATAGAAACACAATAAAATTCTTAGTCTTATTAGAGAATAGAAACACAATAAAATTCTTAGTCTTATTCGAGAAATCTTAGATCACTTGATGCTTTCAAAGGTCTCAAATGCAAAATTGAGACACACTTAATCATGTTAGAGTGTAATGAATCACGTGATACTTTCAAAAGTCTCCAATGCAAATTCTTCTAAGAAAACTTTAGATATGCTTAAATCATGTTAGAGTGTAATGAAAATAAAACAAAATTAAAAAATGCAAAGTTGCAGAATTTGAAGAGAAATTTGTAGAATATGAAAATGAAACTACAATCGTCATTTAAAAAAAAATACAACGGCGGTTATTTCATATTTCCTGAGTGTCGGATAGAGAAAACTAATTGCACCTATAGATTAAAGGGTTTTATTATTAGAGTACGACAAATCCTTTTAATGAAAAGGTCAAATCAAAATGGCATTAAGTCCGAATTAGGAAAATTATAATTTTAGATTAGAAAAAATAGTTTTAATGTAAAATTACTTGGTGGTGCTATGAAATTTAGAAGCACTTACCTATTTGCACTTAGTTTTCATCGGTGCAATGAAAGTACAGATGGACATATACTTTATGGATCCATAGGCCTATCGAAGAAGTTTTCTAGACTTTTGTAAGGGTACACAAGATATACACTGTGTAGGGCCCTGATTAAGCAAGATCTTAGCGCCAAAAACTAAACCCTTGCATTTGGCTTGTACTTGTTCTTTGATTTGGTTGATTATCTCGAAAACGGCGGCTCTGAGAGTCAGATTTGGAGTAGCCTGCTGCTCTCTCGGGTTATCAGACGTTTAGTTTAGCAACATCGATGAGTGAGACATGAAATATTTTTACTACAGTAGTTTGAATTTATATTTTAACATGAATTCTGTTTTGTAGGAAAAAATAAACCTATTTTAATAAGAAAAAATTTGGGGAGTGTACATTTTAATTCATCATGCAAAACTATATTAATAATTATTCAGTGTACTATAAATATTTTATCACAAAACCATCTTTAAATATGATCAAATTATATTTACTAATATAATTGATTATATTAATAATTATTAATGGTATGATAAAAATGTAATCACAAAAACATCTTTAAACAAGTTGAAACTATATTAACTATAATTATTTAATAATTATATAATAATAACCTTACACATATATTTCAAACTAAACAATAATTGATATAATATATAACTTATCAATATAATTGACTATATTAGTAATTATTTAATAATTATATAATAACAACTCTACACATATAGTTCAAACTAAACCATAATTAATATAATATATAAGTGATCAAACTATATTTATTAATACAATTGACTATATTAATAATTATGTAATAACAACTCTACACATATATTTCAAACTAAACCATAATTAATATAATATATAACTGATCAAACGATATTTATTAATATAATTGACTATATTAATAATTATTAAATATATGATAAAAAGGTAATCGCAAAACCATATTTCAACATATCAAATTATATTAACTAATATAGTTAACTATATGTGATTATCTAATAATTATATAGCAACAACCTCACATATATATTTCAAACTATAACATCATTAATATAATATCTAATAATACCATAAGGTTATTATCAATATATTAATACTATTATTAATATCAATGATTATCTTATGGTCAATGATTAATAGATATTTATTAACACAACTACATTAATAAATAATATAGTTGAGATTTATTAATATTTGTTTATTATTATTATTTATAAATGATATATTATTATTATTATTATTATTATTATTAGCATTATTAATTAATTAATAAACATAAATAATAAGTAATATAAATATAAATATTAGAAATTAGTAATTATAATAATTAATAATAAACCAAATGAAATGACATTATAAATCTATGAATTAATATTATAAATCAAAGGGATTAATAAACCTAATATATTATTTATATTAAAAACTAAACAAATTAAAAACTCGTGTGATTAATTTTAAAAACCAAAAAGATTAGTAAAGTGATTAATAAATGCAAGGAATTATTAATATTATAAACACAAGGGATTAATAAAAACAAGAAATTATTAATATTATAAACCTAAAAATTTGATATTATAAATTTTGGAGATTATTAACACAAACAATCAATAAACATAATGTATAAATATTATAAACCATGGGGACTAAAAACCCAATGGATTAATATCATAAACCAAAAGGATTAATGAACCCAACTATGTATTAGTATTATTAATAGAAGGAGTTAATAAACCCAACATGTTAACATTATAAATTCAAGGGATTAACAAACCCAAAGGATTGATATTGAAAGCCTAGGGATTCATATTATAAGCCTTAATATTACAAATTATAAATCTAAGACATTACTATTATAAAAACAAGGGATTAATATTATAAAGCTTAGGATTAACGTGATAAACCTAAGTGATTAATAAACCGAAACAATTAATATTAAATACCCAACAGATTTTAATCCTAATGGAATAACATTAAACCCTAGGGTTAATAGTAAATCCTAGGAACATAAACCCTAATATTAATAAACCCAAGGGATTAATATTATAAAACCAAGGGATTATATACTATAGGGATTAATATTAAGCCCTAGCATTAATATTATAAACCATACTCTTAATATTAAACCCTAGAAATATAAACCATATGATTAATATTAGAAACTCTAGGATCAATATTATAAACCCAAGGGATTAATAAAACCCATTTGATTTATATTAAAAACTCTAGGGATTATAAACCCAAGGGAATAACATTAGACTCTAAGATTAATTTTAAACATTATAAATATAAATCCTAAGATTACTATTATAAACTTTGATTGACCATGGTTGATTTTCCTATATATTTACCATGATTGATTTTCATATAGAGACAACCTTTGTCACAATGCGATGTTGGACCATGGTTGACCATGTTTAATTTTCATTTTGAGTCAATATTTATCACAATGTGGCGTTGAACTATGTCTCACCATGATTGACCATGGTTGACGATGGTTAAACATGGTTAATATTATATTGTGAAAATATTTGTCAGGATGTGACATTAGACCATGGTTTTCGATAGCTATAACCTAGCAAGAGATTTATATTAAACCCTAGGATTAATATTATAAACCCACAAATAATATTACACCTTAGGAGTGTGAACCCTTAGATTAATAAACCCAAGGAAATGATATTATAAACCCAAAATCTTAATACTAAAAAACCAAGGGATTAATATTATAAATTTAAGGTATATAAACCTTAAATATAAACACTAAAATAAATATGGTTAACCATGACTGATTTTAATATTGACACATTTTTTCAAAATGTGGCGTTGGACCATGATTGATTTTCATATTGAGAGAATCCTTGTCAGAATGCAATGTTAGACCACAGTTGACCTTGATTCATCATGCTTGAGCATGGTTCATTTTCATAGTGGGAAAATCTTTGTCACAATGCAACATTGGACCATGTTTGACCATGTTTATCATAGTGTGACATTAGACAATGACACAATCTTTGTCACAATGTGATCATGGCTATTGACCATCGTTGACCATTATTCAGAATGTTCAACAATGGTTGACTATGGTTGATTTTCATATTGAGACAATATTTGTCACAATGTTACTTTGGAGTGTGGTTGACCATGATTTACCATGGTTGATTTTCATATTGGCCATGGTTTACCATCATTAATTTTCATATTGAGATAATCTTTGTCACAATGTGATGTTCGTCTATGGTTGAGCATGGTCGACAATAGTTGATGATGGTTGAGCATGGCTTGTTTTCATATTGAGACAATCTTTTTCATAATGTGACATTAGACCATGGTTGGGCATGTTTTATTTTAATATTGACACAATATTTTTCACATAGTGACATTGGACCATGATTGACCATGGTTGACAATGATTCATTTCCATATTCAAAAAACCTTTGTCACAATGCGACCTAGACCATGGTTGACCATGATCGACCATGCTTGAGCATGGTTGATTTTTATAATGGGACAAACTTTGACAAAATATGACATTTGACCATTGTTTACCATGGTTGTCACTATCTAACGTTGGACCATCACACAGTCTTTGCCACAATGTGACCATAGTTATTGACCATGATTCCTCATGGTTCTTTCAAATTTAGGTAATCTTTGTCAAAAAGCAACATTGGACCATTGTTGACCATGGTTGACTCTGATTGACAATAGTTGACAATTGTTGACCATGGTTGGTTTTCATATTGAGACGATCTTCGTCAGAAGGTGACGTTGGACCATGGTTGACAATGATTGACCATGGTTGACCATGATTGACCATGGTTGATTTTCATATTGACCATAATTCATCGTGGTTCATTATATTTTATTATTAATACTAATTAATAATATTAAAAGTCTAGTATGTTTAATGACAGTGGAAGAAAATTGACTTTGGATAAATTGCAATGTAATGTATCATTCTAGTCATAGTTGATCATGATTGATAATGGTAGACCATCGTTGACCATGTTCATCCATTCTAATCATGTTGATTTTGGTTGAACTTGTCTGAATGTCTTTTACCATGGTTGATTATATTTGACTATAATAGAGCATGGTTTAGCATAGCTGACCTTGGTTGACCATGTTCGACCATTCTAACCATGTTAATCTTGGTTGACATTTGTTGACCTTGGTTCATCATGGCCGATCATGGTCAACTATGGGTGATATATGTTGACCATTATATCCATATTGATCTTAGATGACCTTGGTTGACTATGGTTAACCATTGTTTATCATGGTTATCTATGGTTGACCATGGTTACTCATGGATTGACCTTGGTTGAACATGGTTGACCATAGTCAACCATGGTTTACCATATTTGACCATAGTTGACCATAGTCAACCATGGTTGACCATAGTTGACCTTGGTTACTCATTTTTAACCATACTGACCTTGGTTCACCTTTGTTGACCATGGTTCACCTTTATTGACCTTGGTTGACTAGGTTGAGCATGATTGACCATGGTCGAACATGGTTGACCATGGTGAACCATGGATGACCTTGAATGTTATTAGTTATCCATTCTAACCATGTGTTAGCTCCCTATAATTAGCAAGATTGGCAAAGTCCAATTGCAGGGAGAACACTCATTTCAACCACTTTAGGATTCTAGGATCTAGCTCTCCTGAATCTGGAGAGGGATCTCTCCAATAAAGTGCAAAGATTGATTTATATTTAAAAAGCTTTTCGGTGATGATATTAGGCTAGTTATGAAGGCCAAGGTTTTTGTTTTGTTTTGGATGGTTGAGCATGATTATTATTTGAGGGAAAGTCCTAAATGTGAAGAGTTTCAAAGGTGTGAAGTTGCAAGCAATCAGAACAAGCTTTGGCTAAAAAGATAGATATAACATTGGTTTTTAGTCGATTGGACTATGGAGTCATAATAGGGTTTAATTGAAACAACAAGGTTCAAGAGTGGTCCATGGGGCAAGTCATCTATGTCTAAGGATCTCTTTAAAGTTGATTTTATGGAATGTAATGATACAACAACAAGGGGAATTAAACAAATGAAGAACAAAGAGCAACCTAAGATCAGGTAAGTAATTTGAAACTATCATGCTTTTAGCATACACTTAAGAGAGACATAAAAGTAATCTAAGATCTAGTAAGTACTTTGAAACTAGCCAACTTTTAATGCACTTTCAATAGAAAACATTTAAAACACAAAGGGAAACTTCAAAGCAACTATTGGAGAAGAAACTAAAGGACAGGGCTCACCATAAACTTCTGAAGTTCTGCTTTACTTGGTAAACTTTCAAGACAAACACATAAGATAACAAAGAATGGTCTAAGATCAGGTAAGGACTTTGAACCTAGCCTTCTTTCAACACATTCTTAGGGAAACTTTCAGATAGTTTTTTGGGATAAAACTAAAGGACAAGACTCACCATTACTTCCTTAGTTCATCTCTACTTGACATCAACTGAAAATAACATTCAAGAACAACATTCAACTGAGACAGTAGGACGAGGGAACGCCAGCATTCCTAACTACTTAAATTGAATTAAATCATTCCTAAACAACACAATTTCGAAGAAAACATGTAGATAAAGCTTATCAGTCAGAGAAGGGTAATAATATACAGTAAATCCTAACTCTATGCTTGTTTTTCTTTACCAAAGAAGATGGAAAAAGCAAAAACATAAGTAAAATAACAATTTACAATAAGAAATAACATCACCGTCGAAATAGACCAGGATCCCATAAATCAACTTGTATTTATGCTTCAAACTAGTTACAACTTCAAGTCCAGTGTTTCAGTTCAGCCATCATCTTCACTTCTTAGCCTAAATTATTTGATCACAAACAGAGCTTCAAGAGCCTGTGAACACTATTTACAAGTAGAATTTTCAAGCTCAAATATATTTCAAAGTTCTGCAACCAACATTTTCTCATCTTCTATAGGAGTTTTTATAGAAGAAATGAGGAGGTGGGATCTGATAAAAGATCTCCTGAGTCAATTAATACAGACTTGATACTTCTCGGCCTCTGAGGGGTTCGATGGAGAAGTTTACAGATGTTCATCTGTATTAATTGTTTTACATTTAAGAATTAAGCTCGGTGGGAGCTTTTGTTGACTTTAAGGCTCTGTTTGATGTTGAAATAACTCTGCTAATATTTTGCATTGAGTTCTTTTGGATAAATTAACTATTCAGCTACGTTGAGGCGAATATCTTCTTTTTTGATCATAACTCAGCCCCTGTTGAATGCTTGGAGGCTACAGGTGGCAACCTGGTAGCTGAGAGGAATCAATTTGCCTCTGATGTGGCGGTGGAGGCTCTTTCTGACTGATAAATCTTTGATTTGTCTTTAATTGTGTTTTAATTCGGAGGATTAGGCTTTTGATTTTCGATCTTAGCCGTAATCCTCCAAAACTGTGAAAACAGTATTCAATCCTTCATTTCTAGCTTGTTTAATCTTCAACACTGATACTCTTTTGTTTTGATTTAATTGTCTGTGTCTTGTTGATGTGCAGGTGTTACAAAAGGATCATATGGCATCAATGCCCATGAAGAATTGGTGAAACATGAAGTTTGAACCTCGTGGAATGATTTTCCTTAAACCAACAAAGCCTAGAGGATTGTCATCCTCAGCTTTATCATTTCTTTAAAAATATTTGAAATTCATTTGAACCTGCAAAAAACACACAACTATTATGAAATCCTGTGTTATTTGGCAAAACTGCTTCAGAGGTTTCGGGAAGGAGCAAGGCCGTTGGATGGCAACATGCAATGGTGGAGATCGTGCGTAGAAGTCAAAAGGAAAGCGGTGGGAGATTTTAAGTGAGAACCGTTGATCTATGATTGACCAAAAAGATCAACGGTAGAGATTAGCAGTAAATCAATAATGTGAAGGGATCACATTATTGTGAAAATAGAAGAAATGAGAATAAATAAGGTTAAAACCCTTTGGCAGAGGAAAAAATGAATAAAACATCAAATGGTTTTTGGGAGGAATATGAGCCGTTGGATGAGATTGGCTCATAAGGATCAACGGCTGAGGAGGCACATGATCAAGGTAGTATCGCATGGGGAAAAAGAAGATAGGAAATTTTTACTTTCGAACGTGATATGTGCCAGAGGATAACACGTGTCTTTTAAAAAAAAACTTATGTCGCGTAAATTTTGAGAATTAACCTCCGCGCTTAAAATTGTGCGAAATTTTGCATGGGCCCTCAGATCTAGGACCTCAAATTGAACGACAGAGTGTGAGCGCGAAATCGACCAGATGTGCGGGGAATAAGAAGCGGGGTGATTTTATTATGGATCGTCTGATCAAGAGATCAATGGTGGAGATCAGATTTTAAAGGGAGGTAGGACCCACAGGAGGTAGGCTTGTCGGGGTTAATAAGAGCCGTTGGATGAAACAAATCAACTGCTAGGATGAAAACTAGATTTTGAACGAAATAATAACAAAGTAGAGAAATGGTTGATAAGGACCGTTGATCTGTAGAGATCAACGGCTATGGATTAGCGAAAAAGCATTATGAATTAGGACACATGATTTAAACCAAAGTCAGGAAACACAGTCTAGACCATCTGATCTACACACATGGACGGTCTAGATGCGATCAGCCGGGGAGAACTTTGAATGGTGACGATGCGATTAAGTGCTAGCCGTCGATCTGAGGATCAGATCGACGGCAGAGAACTCATTGGGGGTTAACCAATCTGGGGTGGCATTATACTAACGAGCCCAATGAAAACTCTTGATGCGATTTCACACGGTCCGTTGATTGGTCTGGGATCTATGGTGGAGATTTCTTCAAATAATGAACTGGCGAAAAACCCTTTATAACACATGAAAACCAAAAAATTAATAAGATACAAAGTTTTTGGCTTCGGGGGTTGGTTATATACAAAGATTGGCATGGCACCCATCTATGGGGCCATTGGTTTATATGGAATGCGATAGGCCCAGGGCTTATACATAGAAAGGGTCAATCAGGATTGGGCCTTCAAAATTTTCAATCTACCCATTTTGATTTTCTTCGATGTGACTAGCGCCTCGGGACTTTAACTCTTGGTCCTGAGCGCAGGTTTATATGTAGAGAAACGAAGGGAGGGAGTTTATACAAATGGGGCTTAATCGCATCGGAACTTTGATGCGGGGATTTTCAATCTACCCATTTATATTAAAAAACATTGCTCTGGCGGGTTTAGACCAAAACTTAGGAAAAAGTGGGTCTAATGTTTTACAAAGGGAAATATGCATCGGGGATGGTTTATTACAATGTTTGAGTATCGGATGCGGGCTCTGTGGTTATATGAAATAGTAAAAGAATTTGGGCTTACAATCAAAGGGCTAATCACAATCGGAGGCCTTAACATAAGAAATAGATTTGCACGCTCTGATTTCTCAGATGCGATAAGCGCCAAATGGGCTTAGCGCTTGGTTCCAGCAACAAAGCGTATGTTGGGGAAATGATTAGGACTTAGCCCAAAGGGGCTAAAGCCTATAATACAAAAAATGTATTTTTTATGAAATTTTCAATGTTTTTGATGGATTTGGGGGTTTTGGCAATGTTTAAAAGCGAGTTTTAAACTTTTTAAAGAGGATCTTATGAAGGGGAAATGGAGAAAAATGGAAAAATAGAGGAATTTCATGGGAAATAAAAGGGGTAAAAATGAAGGTTAGTTTGAAGGGAAGGAAGGGTAAAAATGGTGATTTTGCAGCAGTCTTTTCTCATGAAATCAGTAGAATTCTAGAGTTTTAAAATGGAAACAGCAGTGAAGGTTTAAACAAAGGGCATGATGTCTTCAAGAGTCTTCAAGAGATAAAAAATTTAGCAATAAAACTGTTTCTTGAAGGCTCCAAAATGTTTTGGCCACCTTTTGATATAAAAATTTTTATAGGTGGCCAACAGTGGCTCCACTTGGGGATGGTGCCTTCTTGAAGGCATCAAGAACTTCAGAATTGCATTCTCTGGAGGCTGATCAATGCCTTATCCATTAGGTTGTCTTTTCTTCATTTGGATGATCTTCTTTTTCTCTGAAAAATGTTAGCAGCCATGAAAAATAATGGATCTTTATCAATACGAGATTTCTACCTACCCAATCCTACTGATCTAACATTATTTATTATTTAGAGTGAACTTGGATTGGAAAACTCTTTTTACAACATTTTATTCTTTTGAAAGCAAGAAATATAATCTATTTCTACTTCTTATCTCTCCATGAAATCAGATTAAACAGTTGAGTTCATATGCTTCTCTAACTAACCTACCAATCTGTTAGGATTAAACAATCTAACAGATTCTTATTCTCTAATTTATAAAAATAGAAATTTAAAAGCATACAAGTCAGGATTGAACAGTCTAACTTGATGCTAATCTATGGCATAAAAAACAAGCTACAGATAGATATTATTTTGCAGAAAATTAAATCAAAATGGAAGGCTTAAGATCTGAAAGTTTAAAGCACTTCCTTCATCTTTTACAACTCTGTTTTTACTTCTGTTTGAGCTATTTTTCCTTTATCAACTAGTTTAGATTTTAAGATGATTAGAACCAGTTTACCTCTATTTTTAACTCATAAAATAAAACAGTTCAGAGGCATTCTTCTTCTTGAAAACTTAGGTTCGAATTTTAAGCTTGATTGAACCTTTAATTTCTAACCTAACCTACCTACTGATAAGCCAAGATTAAGCTGTTTGGAAAATCAAATTCACTAACCTATCAGCAGTAAAATTAAAACTAATTAGTCATAATTAGGCTATATGAATAACTAGAAGTGTGTTTTTCAGGAGTGGCATTTAAGCTTGCACACTTTTAGATTTGTTTCTTTCTTTTTTGGTATGGGGCTGTACCTTTATTGTTTTTACAATTTGACCTCTTTTCTTTGTTCTATTGCTTTTGTATTTTTGTTTTCCTAAATTTGAATGCAATGGCGGATGAAATGTTTATAATTAAAAAAAGATAAAAAGGCTTCAAAACATGGCATGGATCAAGAAAAGTAATGTTTGAGCATCCTGCCATTGACATGACCTCCAAACAGTTCAACTCCATTCAAATCCTGTAAGAAATAGGCATTGTTACCAGCAGCTGAATGAATGAGATAAGGGCCAAGCCACAAGTTGTAAAATTTTTCATGCTTGCCCTTGTATTCTCTCCTTGAATCCCACTTTAACACTTTTTCCCCAATATTGAAATTGCTGGCCTTTGTTCTTCTATCAAAAAGTTTCTTGATGTTGTCTTGCTTTTTTAATGCTTTGTTATAAATCTGCTCTCTGGTTTGCTGAAGGTGAATGGTCTTATTTATTCTTCTGATCATATCATTATCTTCAGTTTGAAACTCTTGAATCAACTTCATAACTGGTACACCAAGGCTGGTTGGAAAGATTGCATCAGTACCATACACAAGCTAGAAAGGTGACATTCCAATAGATTTCTTCAAAGTCAATCTGTCAACCCAAAGAGCATGAACTAGCTTTGTGTGCCAATACTTCTTGTTGTCCTCCAAAAACTTCTTGATTATGTTCACCAAAATCTTGTTTGAGGATTCTGCAAGTCCATTACCTTGAGGGTAATAGGTCGTGGAATGACCCAATGTTATCTGATATTTGTGACAGAATTCAACCATCTTCTTTGGTCCAAATGCTACTGCATTATCAGTGATGATCTTGGTAGGACAGCCAAATCTAGAGAGAATATTAGTCTCTATGAATTTTATAATGACAGAATCATTGGCTTGCCTACAAGGATGGCTTCTATCCATTTGGTGAAGTAGTATGTGGCAGTGAGAACCCATCTATGTTGGGCAGAGGATGGTGGATGGGTTTCTCCTATGAATTCAAGTCCCCACTGTTGAAAAGGAGCTTCAACAGTGATTGGATGCAGAGGTAAGGGTAGCAACTTTCTTTTGCCTTCAAAAATTTGACATTTATGACAGGCAATTATCATCTTGTGTACATCAAGAAAAAGAGTAGGCCAATAGTAACTAGCCCTTAGGATCTTGTTGGTTGTTGTCTTCCAGTATAAGTGGCCTCCACGCTCTCCTTCATGGAACTCGTGCTTAACCTTCTCTACATCATACTCAGGAAAAAATTTAAGCAATATCCCACTTACATTTTTCCAATAAATGCATTCATCTATAATGCAGTAGCTTACAGCTTTTAACTTCAAAAACCTTACCTTTGTTTTTGATAAACTAGGAGCTGTATTCAAATTAAGTAAAACAAAAAGAATATCAGCATACCAAGAGGAAATCATAAAATGATCTTCAACAATGGGAGTTGAGAATTCTTCTTGGTAATCTAAAGCATTAATCATATTAATATCAAGAACTTCAAAATTTTATTCAGCCATGAATCTAGCTAGACCTTGGCCTTTGATGAGCTTAGTGGGCTTGATCTCTAAATCATATTCAAGAATAACTGCAATCCACTTACCTCTCTTACCATCTAGGTCTTGTGTTAGAATGTCTTTCACAACTAAATTTGGGACAAAGGCAATGATGTGTGAGTGAAGGATGTATACTCTGAAGTCTTTCAAAGCTTTAACCAAAGAAAAAGCTTGCTTTTCCATAATGTTATATTTCAAAGGAGCATCTCTCAATGCCTTGCCAAAGAATGCAATAGGCTACTCTTGTCCTTGTGGATTTTTCTGTAAAAGGATAGCAGCTATTGTATGTTCTTATGCAAATGAGAAAATATAAAAATCTTTTGAAAATTTAGGGCTTACTAGAACAGGTGTTTTAGTTAACGCTTGTTTCACCAGCTCAAAGGACTTCTTTGCTTCCAAGGTCAATTTTACCCCTTGCTTCTTCTTCAACATGTTTTTTATATTCCTAAGGAGTTCAGCTAAGTTGGGTATGAACCTTCTCAAGAAATTGATCTTTCCAATGAAAGATTGTAATTCCTTGATGTTTCGAGGATGAGAGATTTGCAATATGGCCTCAATCCTCTTTAGATCTATCTTTATACCCTCCTCAGAAATAATGTGCCCAAGAAGCTTGCCTTCTTGGAGCCCAAATAGTGTTTTCTTAGGGTTTAAAGATATCCCAAACTTTCTGCATTTCTCGAAAAATTTTCTCAAATGTTCTAAGTGCTCTTCATCTGTTTTTGAAAAAACATTGACATCATCGAGATAAATAATGATTAAGTAGCCCAGTTCTTCTGAGAATGCTATGTCCATGGCTCTGTGGAAAGTTGCAACAGCATTCATTAGACGAAAGGGCATTTTCACATACATGAAAGTGCCCCAAGGCGTAGTAAACGTTGTCTTTAATTAATCATCGAGGTGAACCAAAATATGATTGTACCCTGAATAGCCATCAAGACAAGAAATTCCTTTTGAACCAACTACCCTCTGTAATATATGGTCCATCTTGGGCAAAGGGTAGTTATCCTTGAGTGAAGCTTTGTTTAAATCTCTAAAGTCTATAAAAATCCTAATCTCTCCTGTTTTCTTCCTAACTGACACAAAATTAGACACCCACTCAAAATATCTAATAGGGACAATAATACCAGCTTCATACATTTTCTTGATCTCCTTCTCAACCAAAGGCAACTGAATAGGGCGTATTCTGTGCAGTTTCTATTTGAATGGTTTTTGGTTTTCCTTGAGAGGGATTTTGTGCTAAATTATTTCAGTGTCGTAGGATTTCAGATCTTGGTAACTCCACGCAAAATCATCAGAAAATTATTTAAACAGCTTTATGTATTCGAGCTTAATGTGAGCTGCTAAAGTCTTCGACAGTTTAATCATTTTTTATTTTAGTTCACTTCTTATATTTCACTCCTCAAATTCACTCTCTACAGGTTCCAGTTTTGGCTTCTTGGCCACATCGTTAAAATCAAACAACTCTTCTAAAGGAAACAGACCCTTTAGCAAACTTTCATCATTTGACTGCAGAGTTCCTAAGTCCTCTATTTCTATCCCAGCAATCATTTCTTTTTTTTTTTCAAGTTTGCTTGACAACAAATTCACCTCAGCAAGCTCAGGAGACGGTTCTTCTTCACCAAGAAAATTTTCTTCACTAGGGGAGTGTGTTTTATAATTTGAATCTGAACTGTGAAGTTTAAATTCATTTCTGAACTGCATGAAGTCTTCTATTTGTTTGTCTCCATCAAAAACTTGCCAATATCTATCATTATCAGGAATGGCCGGCCTAAATTTAATCTGAGTTGAACATTCTTTGGTTTCGTATGGCGTTAAACATGTTCTAGCTACGAAAGCTAAGTTATGGGCCATGTTATTCTTTCTTCTTGGGATAAAAATCAAATGGGACTCCTCAAAAAATTTTAATAGATCCACGACATCATTTTGGTAGGCCCTATGTATTGGGTGATTCGCGTTGTATTCCCCGTTGACCTGCCTAATTATTAATTCTGAATCCCCATGCACTCGGATTCTTTTGGCTCCTAATTTTTTCAACAAATGTAATCCTAAGAGAAGGGATTCATATTCTGCTATGTTATTCGAACACTAAAATTTTAATCTACAAGAAAGGCTTTCTGTGTGGTTGTTTTCAGTGTTTCGTATCCAGACACCTGCACCAGTGTTGCTCCTAGTGCAGGACCCACCAAAATACATACTCCACAAAGGACTAGTTTTGGGTTCTTTTGTTTGATCATTGTCCTCTTCAACAAGTGTGCTTTCGGTTTTTTCTTGAAAATCAACACTCTGTTGTATTCGCTTTAATTCCTCAGGTTTTATGTTATGTTGAGGAATGATTTCTTGACTCTCAAGGTTAAAAATAAATGGACTAATGATTTGTAGCTCAAGACTTGTGTTTGGTTTGATGTCGTTCATGGGTTCAACAAACTATTTAGAAATTTCTGTGGTTTTTACCTCCTCCTCTCTATTGGCCATTAACTCGGCTAAAGTGACTTGTTCACTAAACGATTCATTGTTAAATATAATAAAAGAATCAAGGTCTATATTTACATAATACAGAGGAGAGTTTTGAGGTCTGTCTTGACTAGTGACCATGTACTGCATATGGGAATCCCTGTAAAGTCTTCTTGTCTGATTGAAAACAGGGATGGTCGCATAGGTCATGTCCATCTGCATAGTCCCTTGTAACTTAGCCCCCCAAGACCTTGATAGCAACATTCCATACATTGGGGGCACATCAGTCACAACTATATCCATGACTAAACATTTGGCTAGAATATGTGCTAAGTTAACACAGAGGTCTTTGATTAACCCTAAACATTTCACTCTGCTTGAGTCGAAGGAGTAAAGTTCTATATAAGATCTGGTGATTTCTAGACCCAGGCTCTCCATTATAGCTTTGGGCATTAAATTGTGAGAGGTCTCGGAATCGTGCATAGCTTTATGTAAAAAAATTTCATGAACGTTTAAACTTACATAAAAGGGAGGAACTTGTCCCTCTTGATATGTACCTTCAATCTTTGGACCAAAAATAAGCTCTAGCTGGGCATCATTAAGATTGACTGTGTCATTATTATCCACTATGTTTAAAGCCTTCAAAATTTGGGTTCTATATACATTTTGGGTAGCTAGTTCAGAGAGAGGAACAAATATTTTAATTTTGGAAATTTCCTGCTCCAGGCTGAAAGGAATTTGACTCTTTGAAGTGTTTGTTTCAGCCTTACTAACTGCCACTCTGTCAACAAAATCTATATGCTGATTCGTTCTATTTACATTTGACAAGATTTTTTTAACATGAGTACTAGCTGAAGTGTTAGTACTGCTAAGGTCTGCACTTTGTTTTTCAATGTTTTGAGTGCTTTTCTCTTTATCTTTATCAGAATTTCTAGCCACTATCTTGTCCTTTTGCTTTACAATTTTTGGTTTGTTTACAGTGCTGTTTTGGGAAGATTTTTCAGAGGTTTTATTGGTGGGAGTTTGTTGATTGGTTTTAATTCTAAAGTCGTAGTCTTTTTGAGACTCAATGATGACATTCTCCATGTCTTGATAATAACTTTCATCATTATCTCTTTTTTCATCATAAAATGTGTATAGACCTTGTTTTCTATCATAATGAACCTGAAAGTCATAATTATATACTCCCATGATGTTGATATCATCTTCCTCTAATTGCTCATTTGTGTCTTCAGCCTCACTCACATAGTTTTGATGAAAAGGAGGAGTGATCTGTTGATCATCTTCCCTTGGCCTATTTTGAGGTTGATTCCTTCTAAAATTCATATTCTGGTTTTGATTTCTATTTTGAGGAGCAGTTTGGTTTTGACTTGCTTGTGCTCTCTGAAGGATGCTCATTTTCTTCATCATCTCCTCCATCGTTCTTTCCATCTTTGAGCCGGAAGTGGAAGGTGCGGACTCTTCTCGAAAGGATACTCTCTTCTCATTCTTCATTCTTGCTCTTTTCTCATATAATTTAACTTCCACAATAAGAGCCCCTTTTTGCATATCTTCAAGGGTTAAAGGGTCTCTTTCTCTCAGCTGATAGGCCATTTCAGGGTCAAACCCTTTAGGAAAATTGTTTAACGCTAAGCCTTGTGGAGGTTTTAAATCTGGGGGAAGGGCATTATACACACTATTAAATCTAGTGCAGTAAGCTTGTACACTTTCCCCAGTGTCTCTGTGGAGATTTTTGTAATCAGAGAGTATTTGGAGAGGGTTTTTTCTCACTTCCCATTTGTTTAAGAATGTTTGATGGAAGGCTTGGAGATAATTTATACTATGGGGGGTTAAGCCTTTAAACCATTTTCTTACTTCTCCCCCCAAACTTTGAGCAAAAATTCTAAGTTTCACATAATCATCATCAATTTCATTTCTGTCAAAATAGTCATTCATCTTATCCAGATGTTGTGATGCAGTGGTATCATTGCTAGCATCATATAATGGTATTTTGGACTGATAGTCCTGTGGAATATTGACTAATGGTACAGGAAGGGCTAATGGAGCATACCATGCTGCCATGATATGTGGTGGGGGTGGATTTACAGAAGGTGGATTAACAAGAGGGAAAGTGAGCTGAAGTGGAGTGTTTTGGATAGTGGATGTTTAGTGAACAGATGCGGATGGAACAACAGTGGATTTCTGAGCTGATCTTGGATGAGAGACACCTAAATTGTGAAGGAAGTGTAAATCAGGTGGTGTTCTTTCTCTATTACTAGGATGTTCACTTGTTTCTAGGGATGAAAGTGAAGACTCAGAGTCTAGCTGAAATATATCATCAAATGACCTATTTCAAAATGGATTTACTAAGTCAACTTGTGATTGTTGTAGAGCTGAAAGATTTTTAGGAACTGAATTAGCTCTCAAGGGTGATCTGAAAACAGTTGAAAATTTTATCTTAGGAGACTTCCTAAGGATACTTTCAGGGTTATCAACTATCTCAGGTGGATTAGGGTCAGGGTAGGCTCTATTATGAATCTTTCTAGGAGCCACTATGATATGTTTTTCATACCCAAATAAACAAGAACAGTTTAACCAGATATGACAATCTTTGAGAGGTTAACTGATCTATTTTTACACAAATTTTAATCCTAAAAATCCTCTTAATGAGTTTAAATGATGATATGACGATAATGGTTCTTCCCAGTGGAGTCTTAAGGTCTGTTTAGGATTGTGGAGTTTCCAAGTGGAATTTTTTAGCTCTTTTTAGAGGTAAAAGGTTATATGGTCCACCACCATGTTTATTATATACCAATCTGAAATATTTTTGGGTTTTCTGAGTTATTTCTCAGTCCTATTGGTTCTTAAGAGTGTCCTAAATTTGTTTCAAAACTTAGCTATGGTTATGAGACAAATACAGTCTACTCTTATGGCTAAGCTAGTTGATCTTTCAAGGTTAGATAAATTCTTATGAGAATCCTAGGGTTTGCCTAGTTTTTCACTGATTCAAACAAGTTTGATCATGATTACCGTTACTTGGTAGTGCTTGAAAAGGGATGCTTTTACTCACAAGGTTTTATGAAGTATTGAGGGAGCCTAAGATGAAATTTGACTCAATATTCCCCAGCGGAGTCGCCAGAAGATGTTTGGTTGCTAGTGGATCAACTGGTTAATATACCAAATTTTCTTTGAAACAAATTTCTGATATCCTATGATTACCTTAAAATGAAAATTACTCAAAAAATTCCCAGTGGAGTCACCAGAAGATGTTAGTTGCTGGTGGCTCAATTGGTTAATATACCGAATGTTTAGTGAGTAAATGGGTTTCTGAGATATTTAAAGTATCCAACAAGAAAACAACTCAATTCCCCACGGGAGTTTCCAGAAGCTGTTAGGCTACTAGTGGCTCAACTGGCTAATTGAACAAATGTCATCGAATAAAGAGGTCTCTTGAGTGTGTCAAAGCATATAGGATAAAATCTCACTCAGAATTCCCCAGTGGAGTTGCCAGAAGATGTTAGGCTGTTGGTGGCTCAATTGGCAAATAGAACAAATGTCACCGACTAAAGAGGTCTCCTGATGGTGTCAAATCATACAGGATGAAATTTCACTCAGAATTCCCTAGTGGAATCGCCAGAAGACGTTAGGTTGTTGGTGGCTCAACTGGCTAATAGAAAAAATGTCATCAAATAAAGAGGTCTCTTGAGGGTGTCAAAGCATCTAGGATGAAATTTCACTCAGAATTCCCCAGTGGAGTCGCCAGAAGATGTTAGCTCCCTGTAATTAGCAAGATTGGCAAAGTCCAACTATAGGGAGAACACTTATTTCAACCACGTTGGGATTTTAAGATCTAGCCCTCCTGAATCCGGAGAGGGATATTTCCAATAAAGTGCAAAGATTGATTTATCTTTAAAAATCTTTTGGGTGATGGTATTAGGCTAGCTATGAAGGCCAAGGATTTTGTTTTTTTTTGGATGGTTGAGCATGATTATTATTTAAGGGAAAGTCCTAAATATAAATAGTTTCAAAGGTTTGAAGTTGCAAGCAATCAAAACAAGCTTTGGCTAAAATGTGAGATATAACATTGGGTTTTAGTCCATTGGGCTATGGAGTCATAATAGGGTTTAATTGAAACAACAAGGTTCAAGAGTGGTCCATGGGGCAAGTCATCTATGTCTAAGGATCTCTTTAAAGTTGATTTTGTGGAATGAAATGATACAACAAGAAGGGGAATTAAACAAATGAAGAACAAAGAGGAGCCTAAGATCATGTAAGTACTTTGAAACTATCCTGCTTTTGGCATACACTTAAGAGAGACATAAAATTAATCTAAGATTGGTAAGTACTTTGAAACTAGCTAGCTTTTGATGCACTTTCAATAGAAAACATTTAAAACACAAAGGGAAACATCAAAGCAACTGTTGGAGAAGAAACTAGAGGACAGGGCTCACCATAAACTTCCCTAGTTCTACTTTACTTGGTAAACTTTCAAGACAAACACATAAGATAAAAAATAATGGTCTAAGATCATGTAAGGACTTTGAACCTAACCTGCTTTCAACACATTCTTAGGGAAACTTTCAGATATTTTTTTGGGATAAAACTAAAGGACAGGGCTCACCATTACTTCCTTAGTTCATCTCTACTTGACATAAACTGAAAATAACATTCAAGAAAAACATTCAGTTGAGACATTAGGACGAGGTAACGTCGGCATTCCTAACTATTTAAATTGAATTAAATCATTCCTAAACAACACAATTTGGAAGAAAACATGTAGATAAAGCTTATCAGTCAAAGAAGGGTACTAATATACAGTAAATCCTACCTCTATTCTTGTTGTTCTTTATCAGAGAAGATGGAAAAAGTGAAAATAGAAGTAAAATAACAATTTACAATAAGAAATAACATCACCATTGACATAGACCAGGATCCTATAAATCAACTTGTATTTATGCGTCAAACTAGTTACAACTTCAAGTCCAATGTTTCAGTTCAGCAATCATCTTCACTTCTCAGCCTAACTTATTTGATCACAAACAGAGCTTTAAGAGCCCTTTAACACTATTTACAAGTATAAGTTTCAAGCTCAAGTATATTTCAAAGTTCTGCAACCAACATTTTCTCATCTTCTACAGGAGTTTTTATAAAAGAAATGAGGAGGTGGGATCTGATAAAAGATCTCCTGAGTCAATTAATATAGACTTGATACTTCTCAACCTTTGAGGGGCTCGATGGAAAATTTTACAGATGTTCGTCTGTATTAATTTTTTTACATTTAATAATTAAGCTCGGTGGGAGATTTTGTTGAATTTAAGGCTCTATTTCATGTTGAAGTAATTCTGCTGATAGTTTTCATTGAGTTCTTTTGGCTGAATTAACTATTTGGTTGCGTTGAGACAAATATCTTATTTTCCGATCATAACTCAGCCCATGTTGAATGCTTTGAGGCTTTAGGTGGCAACCTGGTATCTTAGAGGAATCAATTTTCCTCTAATGTGGTGTGGAGGCTCTTTCTGACTGATAAATCTTTGATTTTTCTTTAATTGTGTTTTAATTCAGAGGATTAGGCTTTTGATTTTCGATCTTAGTCGTAATCCTCCAAAACTGTGAAAATAGTCTTCAATCCTTCATTTCTAGCTTGTTTAATCTTCAACACTGATACTCTTTTGCTTTGGTTTAATTGTCTGTGTCTTATTGATGTGAAAGAGCCACAAAGGGCTCATATGGCATCAATTCCCATGAAGCATTGGTGAAACATGAAGTTTGAACCCCGTGGAATGATTTCTCTTAAACCAACAAAGCCTAGAGGATCGTCATCCTCGGCTTTATCATTTCTTTCAAAATATTTGAAATTCATTTGAACTTGCAAAAAACACACAATTGTTATGAAATCCTATGTTATTTGGCAAAACTGCTTCAGAGGTTTCGGGGAGGAGCGAGACTGTTAGATGGCAGCATCCAACGGTGGAGATCATGTGTAGAAGTCAAAAGGAAAGCAGTGGGAGATTTTAAGTGAGAACAGTTGATCTATGATTGACCAAGAAGATCAATGGTAGAGATTAGCAGTAAATTAATAATGCGAAGGGGTCACATTATTGTGAAAATAGAAGAAAATGCGAAGAAATAAGGTTAAAACCCTTTGGCGGACTAAAAAATGAATAAAACATCAAATGGGTTTTGCGAGGAATATGAGCTGTCGGATGACATTAGCTCATATGGATCAACGACTGAGGAGGCAAGCAATGAAGGTAGTATCGCACGGGGAAAAAGCAGATAGGCATTTTTTACTTTTGGAACGTGATATGTGATAGAGGATGACACGTGTCTTTTAAAAACAACTTATGTCACGTAAATTTTGAGAATTAACCTCTGCACTTAAAATTTCATGAAACTTTGTGTGGGCTGTCAGATTTAGGCCCTCAGATCGAACAGTGGAGTGTGAGCGCGAAATCGACCAAATGTGTGGGGAATAAGAGGCGGGGCAGTTTTATTATGGATCATCCGATCAAGAGATCGACGGCGGAGATCAGATATTAAAGGGAGGCAGGACCCACAGGAGGTAGGCCTGTCGAGGTTAATAAGAGCCGCTGGATGAAACAAATCAACGGCTAGGATGAAAACTGGAGTTTAAACGAAATATTAACAAAGTGGAGAAAGGGTTGATAAGGACCGTTGATCTGCAGAGATCAACGGCTGTGGTTTGGCCAAAAAGAATTATGAAGCGGGACACATGATTTAAACCAAATTTGGGAAACGTAGTCTGGACCGTCCGATCTGGACACGTGGAAGGTCCAGATGCAATCAGAGGCATGTGATCGGCGAGGGAGAACTTTGAATGGTGCCGATGCGATTGAGCACTGGCCATCGATCTGAGGATCAGATCGATGGTGGAGAACTCATCGAGGGTTGACCAATCGGGGGTGGCATTATATTAACGAGCCCAATGAAAACTCCTGATGCAATTTCGCGCGGTCTGTTGATTGGTTTGGGATTAATGGTGGAGATTTCTTCAAATAATGAACTAGCGGAAAACCCTTTATAACACATGAAAACCAAAAATTTAATAAGATACAAAGGTTTTGGCTTCGAGGGTGGGTTATATACAAATATTGGCTTGGCACCCATCTGCGGGGCCATTGGTTTATATGGAATGCGATAGGCCAAGGGCTTATACATAGAAAGGGCCAATCAAGATCGGGCCTTTAGACTTTTCAATCTACCCATTTTGATTTTCTCTGATGCAATTAGCGCCTCGGGACTTTAACTCTTGGTCCCGGGCACAAGTTTATATGTAGAGAAATGGAGGGTGGGATTTTATACAAATGGGACTTAATCGCATCAGAACTTTGATGCAGGGCTTTTCAATCTACCCATTTATATTAAAAAACATTGCTCTGGCGGGTTTAGACCAAAACTTAGGAAAAAGTAGGTCTAATGTTTTACAAAGGGAAATATGCATCGGGGATGGTTTATTACAATGTTTGAGTGCCGGATGCAGGCTCTGTGGTTATATGAAATAGTAAAAGACTTGGGGCTTACAATCAAAGGGATAATCGCAATCAGAGGCCTTACCATAAGAAATAGATTTGCGCGCTCTGATTTCTCTGATGCGATAAGTGCCAAATGGGCTTAGCGCTTGGTTCCAACACCAAGGCATATGGTGGGAAGTGATTTGGACTTAGCCCAAAGGGGCTTAAGCCTGTAATACAAAAAATGTATTTTTTATGAAATTTTCAATGTTTTTGATGGATTTGGGGGTTTAGACAAAGTTTAAAAGTGAGTTTTAAACTTTGTAAAGAGGACATTATGAAGGGGAAATGGAGAAAAATGGAAAAATAGAGAATTTCATGGGGAATAAAAGGGGTAAAAATGAAGGTTAGTCTGAAGTGAAGGAAGGGGAAAAATGGTGATTTTGCAGCAGTCTTTTCTCATGAAATTAGCATAATTCCAGAGTTTAAAAATGGAAACAACAGTGAAGGTTTAAACAAAGGGCATGATGTCTTCAAGATTTTTCAAGAGATAACATTTTTAGCAATAAAACTATTTCTTGAAGGCTCCAAAATGTTTTGGCCACCTTTTGATATAACAAATTTTATAGGTGGCCAACACCATGTTGATCTTGGATTAGCTTAGTTGACGATGATCAAACTTATATATAAAACCTATATGTAAACCAATATTATAAACGTTAAAATTAAACCGTATATTATAAACCCTAATATTGAACCCAATATTATAAATGCCCCTATTAAACCCTATATTATAAGCATGATATCATGAGCATAACTATTCACTAATATTACAAACCCTATATTCTAAATCGAATATTATGAACCTCAATATTAAACCCTAATATTGAATCCCATATTATACACTTTATTATTAAGCCTAATATTAAAATCCCTAATATTAAATTCTATGTTATAAACCCAATATTATGATCATAATAGTTGATTAATTTATTATAAACCTTAATATTAAAAATCTTGTATTATTAACAAAATATTAAAAATTTGAATATTAAACCATTATTTTAAACCCTAATATTTAACACAATATTATAATCCCTAATATTAGAACCAATATTATAAACTTTGATTTTAAACTCTATATTATAAACCCAATATAATTCCCATACTAGTTGACAATGGCTAAGCATATTCAACAAGGTTTTACGATGGTTGACCGTGGTTCATAACTGTTGATAACTAGGTTTCACCATGGTTGTGTATGATTGAATAATGTGGTTAACTATGTTTGATTATTAATATTAACAAATATTATTAAAATCCCACTATAAATCCTATTCTATAAACCAAATATTATAAACCTAATGTTATAAACCCTTAAATTGAAATAAATATTATAGATGCTAATATTAAATAATATATCATAAACCTGATATGATGAACATAACGGTTGACCATGGTTGAACATATTCAACTGTTGACTATGGTTGATCATGGATGTCCATGGTTGAACATATGCAACCATTGACTGTGGTTGATCATGGTTGACCATGGTTGATAATGGCTGACTATGTTTGACTACTAATATTAGATAATTATATTGAAAAATGCTTATGTTTTATCGAAGTTGAAGACTATTGACATTAGATAAGTTGCAATGAAATGTAGCATTCTAGTCATGATTTATCATGGTTCATTATGGTAGTAAGGGGACCCCTCTCATGGTTGATCACACTAGTCCATGGTTCACCATGTGTGGTCATGGTTGACCTTGAATGATTCTGATCGACCATGGTTGATGAGACTTTATTACAGTTGACCATAATGGACTATGGTTGATTGTGGTTAAATCTGGTTTACCTTGGTTGACCATGGTTGACCTTTGTTGATCATGGTTTATCATGACTGATAATGGTCGACTACAGGTGACCTTTGTTAATGATTATATCCATATTGAACTTGGATGACATTGGTTTTCCATGCCCGATCATGAGTTGCCATGGTTGAACTTGTTTGAACATGATTGGTCATGGTTGGCCATGATTGGCCATGGGTGACCATGTTTTCTCATGGCTTGACCATGGTTGACCTTGGTTGATGATGTTCAACCATTCTAACCATGTTGATCTTGGTTCAATTTTGACGATAATGGTTGGCCTTAGTTGAACATTATCAACCATGGGGGTTCTTGGCTAACCATCTTGACAACGGTTAATCATGGTTGACCTTGGTTAACCATGGTTGCTCAAACCATGGTTAACCATGGATTGACCTGGTTTCTCATGATTTGCCATGCTTGACCCTTTGTTGACCGTGGTTTCTTATGATTAACCATGGTTTACCATTGTTGAGCATAAAGACCTTGATTGACCATTATTGTTCACGATATTCAAACGTAAAGATCTTGGTTAACAATGTTCAACCATTCTAACCATAGAGATCTTCATTAACCATTATGATTAGTCATGGTTGATCATGGGTGACCATGGTTGATCATGGTTGACCATTATAGTTGACAATAGTTTAACATGGTTAAATATGGTTAATCATGATTGACCATGGTTGACCATGCTTACCATTTTTGACATTATGGTTGACCAGGATTGATCGATGTTAGCCATAGTTGACCATGAATATTATTATTACATTAATAATATTTATGTTATGTCTAAACATGGTTGACCATATTTAACCATTATAACCATATAGATCTCGATTCACCATCATGGTTGGTCATGGTTGACCATTCTAACCATGTTCGACCATTCAAACATGCTAATAATGGTTGGCCACGGTTGAGCATAGAGACCTTGATGGACAATTATGGTTGACGATATTCAACCTTGAAGAGCTTTATTGACCATGTTTGACGATTCTAACCATAGAGATCTTGATTTACCATTTTGATTGATCATGGTTGCCTATTTTTTATCATAGGTGACCATTATAGTTGACCATGATTGACTATGGTTAATTGTGGTTGAACATGGTTGACCATTCTAACCATGTTTTATCATTCAATAATGTTGATCATTGTTGGCCTTGTTTGATCATGGTTAACCATGGTTGACTTTAGTTGACCATGTTCAACCATTTTAACAATAAACATCTTGATTGATCATCATGGTTGGTCATGGATGACCATAGTTGACATTATAGTTGACATTTTTTGAGCATGAGTATTATTATTAAGTTAATAATTTTTATGTTATAGTTGAACATGGTACACGGTTTTTTCCATTCTAACCATAAAAATCTTGGTTGACCTTTGTTGACTATGAATATTATTATTACATGAATAATACTTATGCAATAATTAGTGTAATATTGTTGATCTAATAAAGTATTAATAACACATATTATAATTACTAATAATAATATTAGTTTGATATAATATTATTATAAACCTACTATAATAAATCTAATTATGTTATAATATAATAAAACCTAATATTATATTATAATAAATTTAATATAATTACTATTATTATATATAATCATAATCATAATAATTAATATAATACTAATATATACAGCTTGATTCGGTCTAATGGTTAATAGCATGTGTTTCCTCCTAAGAGGTCACACGTTCAAAACTACAGGGGGTAGAGTATATATACCTTCGTAGACTTAGTAGTCAAATGGTTGCACTGAGGTGGGTCCCTTGTCCCACAAACAAGAGGGTCTCATACACCAATTTGGTGTTTGGCTTTGTCGTGACCTTAAAATTAAATAATTATTATTATATTATTATTATTATAAATTACTTCTAGTATAATATTATTATTATAATGATTAATGTTTATTAAGACTAATGTAATCTATAATCTTAAAATGAAATATTAAATAAACTCTTTAAATTTTTATTTCTATAATAAAAAAGAGAAAAAAAAACATTCCTAAAGATTTTGTTGTTTTAACAGTTAAAAATAATAATATTGTGAAAAATGTTATTAAAATTATAATTATAATTATTACATAATATAATAACTATAATATTAATAAATCTAATATGATTATCATAAAATAAATATGATATTTTTTTAATCATAAATCTTTCGGGAAATCACATAAGAAAAATTTAGGAATAAACGAGTTTTGAACTACCAACTGTAATTCATCATCAGGATAATGAAGACTGGCTGATCTGACATCCATATTTATACCGGGAAGAGAGAAGCAATGGTCAAAACCCAAGAAAAATTTAAAAATTAAAAACGGTCAAAAATAAGTCTAAAAATATAAAAATATATAAAATAAACCAGAATTAAAATGTATTTATTAAATCCTTTAATTTTATTCTATTATTTTATTTATTTATTTTTCTGACTTTGACTTTAATTTTTGACTTTTTGACTTGATTTATGGTGAAAACTTATGTCATTTTAATTTTTGGTTTTCATTTTATACTATTTTTAGTTTTGATTAAAAATAATAATATTGTGAAAAATGTTATTAAAATTATAATTATAATTATTACATAATATAATAACTATAATATTAATAAATCTAATATTATTATCATAAAATAAATATGATACTTTTTTAATCATAAATCTTTCGGGAAATCAAATAAGAAATTTAGGAACCTACGCGTTTCGAAATACCAACTGTAATTCATCATCAGGATAATGAAAACTGGCTGATCTGACATCCATATTTATACTAGGAAAAGAGAAGCAATGGTCAAAACCCAAGAAAAATTAAAAATTAAAAAGGTCAAAAATAAGTCTAAAAATATAAAAATATATAAAATAAACCAGAATTAAAATATATTTATTAAATCCTTTATTTTTATTCTATTATTTTATTTATTTATTTTTCTGACATTGACTTTAATTTTTGACTTTTTGACTTGATTTATGGTGAAAACTTATGTCATTTTAATTTTTGGTTTTCATTTAAAACTAAAAATAGTATAAAATGAAAACCAAAAATTAAAATCACATAAGTTTTCACCATAAATCAAGTCAAAAGTCAAAAATTAAAGTCCAAGTCAGAAAAATAAATAAATAAAATAATAGAATAAAAATAAAGGATTTAATAAATATATTTTAATTCTGGTTTATTTTATATATTTTTATATTTTTAGACTTATTTTTGACCTTTTTAATTTTTAATTTTTCTTGGGTTTTGAGCGTTGGTTCCTAAATTTCTTATGTGATTTCCCTAAAGATTTATTATTAAAAATATTATGAATCACAGAAACTTGCACTCTCAAATATGATACTATTATATATAAAACATAAAATAAAAAACAAAACTTATAAAAATAAGAAGTAAACCTAAATTCTAAAATAACCGAAAACATAAAAGTAAACCTAAAACTAAACGCAGAAGGTAAAACATAAAATAAACTTAAAACCAAACATAAAACTTAATACGTAAACCCTAAAGTAAATAAAACATGAAACCTAAACGTGGAACATAAGCATAAAACAAATAAAACGGAAAACATAACACTATAAGCCGCGGGTATCACATGGTGACGGGTGTGAACCATACGGGTGATGGGTGTGAATGGAGCCATGCCCATGAAGGTATTGGTGTGAAATTAAATACAATTAAACCCATAACACTAACAACTAATAATAGCTAAACTCAATATCCGTTATATATTAACTCAAAAACTACCTCCAAAAAATAATATAATTTCTATATAATTTATCCTTAAAACAATACAATAATTACAATTTAACCTCTCCCCATTTATAAAATATTATACATCATTATAAATTTGATATAAACTATTCTATATAATTTAACCTTAAAACGATACAACAATTACAATTTAACCTCTTCCCATTTATAAAATATTATATATCATTATAAATTTGACATAAACTACTATAATTTTACATTTTAATCCATTCAAATAATTACTTGGAAGAGCTTAGACTTCCTTTATTCATCGGTAGCATTCCGAGTGAGTAGCAAGAAAACCCCACAACTTTTTGATGTACATGTCCACCAAATCATATTTTCTATTGGAATCCAATGAACCTAATAAATTGGATAATAATAGAAATAATAATGATAAAGAGCGATGTAGGTAGAGGAATAGGAGTTTTGATGGGTAGAGAGAAGACAATGGACTCCATAGGGTCTTTATTAAGAGGGAAATACTATATTATTGAAGTTTATATTGGGAGATATTTATTAAGGAAAAAATCGCATAATATATTGGGGATATATAAGGGGTAAAGGGTTTTTATATTGAGAAATATAAAAAATGGAGCTCAAAGTTAATGATAAAAGATAAAAAGGTATAAAAAATGTTAATGAAAAAATGCATAACTACAGTGTCTAGTGAAAGTAGGGGTTTTTAAAATTGGGAAGGTGTATTGAATTCATATTGATAGAGAGTTAAATAATGTGATTTATATTTTCTAATATTTAGTCAATTTAATGGTATTATTTAATATGCCACTAACTCATATGATAATAGATTAAAAGTTCATTCAATAAAACCCCGGTGCTGACCTCATACATTGAATAAATAAATAAATATAAATATATATATATATATATAAAGATAGTACCCCTTGCTAACCAATCACAGAACAACAAGCCAGGATCAGATCTGCTTTTTCCCTCTGATTTACTCTCGCTTCCCTATGTGTCCAAATTAATGGAATTAAATTGGAAACTCTGCCCATGCGTGGATACTGCAAACAAAGAAATAAATACATACACATGGAATGTACATACAGCTCCCTATATTTTAAAAATCTAGATATGAAGAGTTCGTCTGTTGAGTTAAGAATTCCTGCAGAGCGATGCTACCTGGTGAACTTACAAATTTAAAACAAAATAAATTAAGGTAAGGTAACCAGCAAATTTAAGTGCTGCAGAATGATTCAAAACAAAATTATTCATTTTGTATAGGCTAATCTGCGCTTTTCTTCTCATATCTTCGGATTCAAAACGAATTGGCAGTCAAGCATCGGTGCAGAGAAAGTCGACTTGAACTCCAAAATTATTCATTTTGTATAGGCTAATCTGCGCTTTTCTTCTCCTATCTTCGGATTCAAAACGAATTGGCAGTCAAGCATCGGTGCAGAGAAAGTCGACTTGAACTCCATTCTAACCCAGTTTAGTGGGCGAGGAGGTACTATTGTTGTAATTGATTATTTCATTATGATATAAATGTTAAAGGGTGGATAAATAAAATCAAACGAACGCAGTCACATTGAAACGAATTAAACGATCTGATTCTACTCACGTTATTTCCAACATTTAAATTTATTACAATATTTTTGGGTTTGAAATTGTAAGAATACTATAGTGGACATCTTTTTCAATAATTTTTACAAGTGATTTGATTTTAATCTAATCTTTATGCATGGTGATAATTTATAGGTCCAATAAACACTAAATCCTAATGTACTAAAAATGTATTTTAAATAGGATTTAAATACTTGATTGATTAAGATATGTAAGAAAGTTATCATTTTCAGTTGTATTTATTGATTTAAATTGGACAGTCAAAATATATTAATATTGGCATTTGAAAATAAGAAAATGATTAATCTAGCTAATTCCAATAAAGAGAATGCTAATAAAAGTAGTTATTTTTATTTTTATTTAATTTTATCTTTTAATTATGAATAATTTAAATTAACAATTTTAATATTCAAAATCTCTAATACTTTAAATTTTTTTTTTCAACCAAGATATAGAAGCTACGAAAAAAATTTAGGTATTAAGATTAGGAGAAAAAACTCGACATGTTCCAGATCTTTAGAGTTGTTAGTTGGTTAATCAACATATAGTAGTTAATGAAATTGTTCCTAATTATACATTATGAGATAATTTCTTAATAGCTAACTAAAAAGGTATATTTGAGATATCACTTGAGTAAAACTACTCAGTATTTTCTTAATTGTCTAAAGGATCTTAAAACCATCCCTTTCCCTAACAAAATTCTTAAAAATAAAAAATTAGATTTTATTTTTTTTATTATAAATAAAGAGTCAAAATAACATTACTCGTTGCCAAATAATACTATATACTAAATAAATGAGAAGTTTAAGAAACTCCAAAAAAAAATATTATTTTGAAAATAAAAATTTAACCTACATTTATTGAAACATCTATCTGTGTTTTTAATATTATATTAAAAATAAATATTATCAAAATTAATAAGATAACAGAAAAAATAAACAACATTACAAATATTATGAAAATTAAAAATAACAGGTAAGTTTGGTGGAAGGAACGCCATGAATTTTTTAATTACGCTGACAGGAGTAGATTTTTCAAGTCAGGGTGCATGTGGGGTTGTGAAATTATATCTTTTATTTCTATCTAGGGCGAGGATCCATTGTGGAGCAAATATGATTAGTTTGGAAAGGTAATGCGTGGCTTTGATTAGTTTAAGTGCATAGAGTTGGATGTTATTTTTATTTTATTTTAAAATGGTTGGCCGACCCTTCTTTGCGCTGGCAATGTGGAACTTGAGGCGATCGAAATGATTAAATCATTTAGCTGGATAGATTTGAAATGTGGATAGTAGCTCTTCTTTCCTGTAACATAGCTATTGGGGGGATTTCACCATGCTGGTCTTTAAAAGAATAAAATAAAGAGCGTTCTTTGGTTTTTCTCATCTTAGTATCCATTGGTTTTTCTTGCATCTTTATGGATTGTTCAGCTTGCTTTTCTTGCATCATTATGGATTATTCAGCTCCCCAGTATTATCATTCCTTGGGCCTGTGCTGTTCATCGGGTTTCTTTGTGTTGCTTCCTTCGTTGTGTGTTTTCAAAATGACTAATCCAACAGGGACTTCTATGTTTTCATAATGATGTTTTTGTCAATTTGTTAAATGTTTCAATGCGAATATTTACACCTGTTTTTCTGCTTCTTATGCCACTAGATTTCACAATATATTTTGTATTTAATTATAGTTTTTATATAGGTTTTTTTTTTTTAAATAGTTGTTCTATAGTTATATTTTTTAATATAGTTTTAAAATTTTTATAACACTATTTTGTATTGTATGTTAAACATGCTTATTATTGGATGCTAAAAGAATAGTTAATAACTAAAGACATCTTACTAGTTAACAATCACATTCTATACAGAGTATATTCCTTTTCATTGTTAGAATAGAATATTGTTAGAATAGAATCCAGAGAAAATAAAAGGGTGGGTGGGAAGCATATAGTTAAAAAATAATAATTGTACTAGTATCAATACTTTTGTAGGAGAATTATTGATGCAGGAGCATAGGGAACCTAGCTAGCAATGTGATGTTTTGGTCACATGTTATGGCTAATCTAAAGAAAAATAAACATTAGGAGTAGTATATTTATTTATTTTATTATTATTGTTATTTATTTATGAGTATTGTTAGTTTGTTTTTATGTTTAAGTAAATTATGAATAAAATTAATAATTGGTTTAGGGATAAGCACTTAAAAATAGGGAGGTATTTATTTGTTGAGAAAATTCCAGAAGAAACATATTCTAAGAGGAGCGTTTCATATCTCAAGTATAAATAATGGGATGGTAGTAAGGAAACACCAAGATTGCTAGTATATAAATTGCAAATGCAAACGGCAATTGGTAAAATGTTCACTTTATGTATTAGAAATTTTCAGTTTATTCAGATTATGATTGAAATTATAATTTTCATTTAAGTCTGCAATTTATATGTATGTTTATACATATGTTGTATGTTAAAGAGTTTGAATGCAGGAGGCGAAGATGAGGAGTAAAAACGTAGGTGGTCGAATGAGGATTTATGGCATTGTATTTCTGTAGCTTTGACAAGGCCACGTTTGGGGTTGGAAACCACAAGTTCGCAGGTGGATTTGTGGTATGAGCACGCAGTGCAGCGGAGTGTGGCTTTACAATAAGCACACAGTGGTGGTGTGGCTTCACAATAAACACACAAACGGAATGCGAGCAAGTGTGATACCATTGCACATAGGATGTGGGCCAATCACGAGTGTGGACTGTGATACTTGACCACACATAGGCCCAAGGGCAAAGGGTATGCTCCAGAAGCGTGTTTTGAAGCAATGTGCACAAGTGAGAGCAGTCACGGTATGCAACGGAGGTGTAGTTTGAAGTTTGAAAGCAACATGCCACAGCAAATGAATAGTGTGACTTATGACTATAACGTGTCACAGCAAAACAAACAGCGTCCACAACCAATTGTGCCACCATGCAGAATTCATTTTGGTCGTAAATTTTGAAGGATGGTGGTGTTAGTTATGAACAAATTTAATGTTTGGTTTGGAATGAGTGAAGGCTCCATATTTAATCAAATGGGTTGTGTGTTTTAATGGAATTTTAATTATGTTATACAATTGCAATGGTCCTTTGTGGACTCAATGAACATGGTAAAAGAAATGGGGTTGCATATATGATGCAATAATTTATTACCATAGGGACGTAATTGGAATTGCATACCAGGTAATAGATCGATCCCATCATTTTGGAGGGTAAGCTTGGGCTTTAATATAATTGGACATTTTTTTTATTTTTTTTAAGAAAGAAATTTTAAGAGTGGAATTTATATTTTCATCATTTGTGGTATCGGAGAAGTTGAGTGTTCTTGAAGGATTGAAGAGAATGCTACCTAGAAGGGGAGCTGGAATAGGTCGAGGGAGACCTATCGCAAATGTCGTTTTTCCAGAAGAAATCCGACACTTGCATACACGGATGGCCATAATGGAAACTACTTAGAGGAGGGCAACAAATGATGGCATTTCCAGGGCTAATGAAGAAGAGACCACCGAAGAAGAAATGGAGGAAGAAAGCAAGACCGATAAAGTCATGAAGATGCTAGCAAAGGCTAGTAGCAGACCAAAGGTAGAAGTACCTTTATATGACATAAATCTTAGTGTGGAAGCACTAATGGACTAGATCAATTCATTAGACAAATATTTCGACTATGAAGAATTTGATGACAAGAAGAAAGTGGATTTTGCAGCCACGAGACTGAAAGGTCATGCAGCCCTATGGTGGGATGAATTGCAGTTATCCAGGGAATGAAAAGGGAAACCCAAAATCAAGCAGTGGGATAAGATGGCGAGTAAACTGAAAGGTAAATTTATGCCGGAAGATTATCAATAAAATATTTTTAGACAATTGAAAAACTTAAAGCCAAAGGGCTTGACTATCAAAGAATATACTGAAGAATTTTATAAGCTGAGTATTAGAGTGGGTCATATTGAAGATGACATAGAAAAGGTAGCTAGATATATAAATGGTTTGAGATATGAAATACCAGATGAGATCAGCTTATTAAATCTGGAGATGATTGAAGATGCCTATCAAGCATCTTTGAGAGCGGAAGAAAAAATGTTGCGCAAACAAAATCAGAGAAATAGAGGTAAGAGTCCAGAAAAAGGAAGGGGAAGGTTTAAATCTAGATTTCAACACTCCCAGAATGAGGTAGGGAGTTCAAGTAATAGATCACGACAAAGAGGAAATTATGGTTGCTGAAGGTTTGTGTCCAGAGGTAGAGGCTGAGGAAGAGATGTTCGGTGCTTTGCATGTGGTGAATGGGGACATGTGCAATGGGATTGTCCTCACAATAAATCAACAACCCAGCGAAATGTGAACGTTTCTCAAACAAAGGAAGAAATTCCTCAGACTACAGCTAAAGAGGAACCACCTGAAGCCAGAGAATCCTTGTTGTTGAAAAGGATATTGCTTAAAGAAGTTAAAGAAGCCAGAGAACCAGCACAGAGAGAGAATCTGTTCAGAACTGTATGTAAGTCAAGGGTAAGTGTTGTAAATTGGTAATTGATAGCGGTAGTACTGATAATCTTGTTTCTACAGAAATGGTGGACAAATTGAAGTTGGAGAAAACAATACACCCCACTCCTTATAAAGTATCGTGGCTTGAGAAAGGCCATCAAATTATTGTAATTGAACAATGTAAAGTCGAAATCTAGATTGGTACTTATAAGGATGATATTTTATGTGATGTAATGCCGATGGATGTATGTCACATATTGCTAGGAAGGCCCTAGAAGTTTTACTGGAAAGCCATACATGATGGTAAAAGAAACATTTATACTCTTGAGAAATATGGGAACAAGCATACACTGCTTCCATTGAAATATGAAACCGACAAGAAAGCACCTACAAACAACGTTATGTTGATGAGTTGAAAAACCCTGTTGCAAGAAGTCGAGAAGGGTAAGGAGATGCATTTTGCTATTGTTGGGATACCCAAGGTAATTTTAACTTCTACAAATTTAGAAGATTTACCTGAAGAAATTTGCAATTTGTTGAATTATTTTGCTGATATTGTTGTGGATGAGTTGCCAAATGAGTTACCGCCGATCAGGAGTATTAGTCACCACATTGATCTAATCCCTGGAGCCATTTTTCCGAATAAAGCAGCCTACAGGTTAACACCGCAGGAAAATGTTGAAATTGGAAGACAAGTTCAAGAATTGATGGATAAAGGATTAATCAGAGAAATCCTCAATCCATGCACTATACCAACAGTACTCAGTCCAAAGAAAGGAGGTCAATGGCGCATGTGCACCAATTCTTGACCAATAATTTAAATCACCATCAGGTATATTTTTCCTTTACCACGAATGGATGATTTAATGGATTGTTTGAGTGGGTCGAATTATTTTTCTAAGATAGATTTGAAGAGTGGATATCATCTGATAAGGATTCGAGAAGGGGACGAGTGGAAAACCACATTTAAGACAAACAGTGGTTTATATGAATGGTTAGTAATGCCTTTTGGGCTTACTAATGCACCTCGTACTTTCATGAGGTTAATGAATGAATTTTTTAAAGAATATGTGGGTAAATTAGTAATTGTTTATCTTGATGATATTCTGATTTTTAGTCCAAGTAGGGAGGATCATCTAAAACACCTTAAATTAGTTCTACAAACTTTGGAAAAAGAAAAAATACTGATAAATTTGAAGAAATGCATATTTATGAAGGAATAACTAATTTATTTGGGGTTCGTAGTCTCTAAGGAAGGGTTGAAAATAGATCCGGAGAAAATCAAAGCAATTGTAAATTGGCCAACTCCTACAAGCATATTTGAGGTAAGAAGCTTCCATGGTCTTGCAAGTTTCTACAGAAAATTTATTCGAAGTTTTAGTCAAATTTGTGCACCCATTATTGAAACAATCAGAGAAACTAATCAGTCATTCAAATGGACAGAATCAGTAGATCGAAACTTTAAATTTCTAAAGAAAAAGATAACTGAAAAACCAGTCTTGGCCTTACCAAATTTTGAGAAATTTTTCCAGGTTGAAACTGATGCTAGTGGAATTGCGATTGGAGCAGTTCTGAGCCAAGATTAGAAACCAATAGCATACTTCAGTGAAAAAATAAATGAATAAAATAAGAAATATTCATCTTATGACAAGGAATTTTATGTTGTTGTACAAGCCTTAAAAAATGGAGACATTATCTGTTGCCAAAATAGTTTGTGTTATATTCTGATAATCATGCATTAAAGTTTATAAACAATCAAAAAATATTAAATCAGAAACATGCCAAATGGGTAGAATATTTGCAGAGTTTCACTTTTGTAATAAAACATATGAGTGGTAAATTGAACAAAGTTGTTGATGCTTTGAGCAGGGTGAATTTAATTATGCAGGAGTTACAAGTTGGTGTGGTAGGTTTTGAAGGGATGGTTGACATGTATAAAGATGATGTAGAGTTTAAATAAATTTATGCAGTTGTCAAAAATCTAGCAATCCATAACATAAGCCAGTGGTTGGATTATCTTATCCAAGGGGAATTACTATTCAAAAATAATAAGTTACGTATTCCTAAATTTTCTATGAGGGAAAACATAATCAAGGAGAAGCATAGTGGAGTTCTATCCAGACATTTTGGACAGGACAAAACCTTTTCTCAGGTAAGTACTTTTTATTACTGGCAAAAGATGCAAACTGATGTTAAACGATTTGTGGAAAAGTGCAATATTTGTCAGCATGCAAAAGGGAAAAGTCAGAATACAGGATTGTATCAGCCATTACCAATACCCGACCGACTATGGGATGCAGTCAGTATGGATTTTGTTTTGGGTTTTCCTAAAACTAAAAGGGGGAATGATTCCATTGATATTTTTGTAGATAGATTTTCTAAAATGGCTCATTTTATTGCATGCAAGAAAACAAGTGATGCAACACATATTACTAATCTAATTTTTTCATAGGTTGTAAGATTACATGGATTGCTTGTAAGCATTGTATATGACAGAGATACCAAGTTTGTGGGACATTTCTGGAGGACTTTGTGGAAGAAAATAGGAACCAACCTTAGTTTCAGTTCACCATATCATCCTCAAACGGATGGATAGACCAAGGTAGTGAATAGAAGTCTGGGAAACATATTGAGAAGTTTAGTGTATGAAAATAATAAACAGTGGGATTTAGCCCTTACTCAGGCTGAGTTTGCTTATAACGATACTCTAAATCGAAGTACTCGCATGAGTCCATTCCAAATTGTTTTTGGAATGCATGCAAGAAGTGTGTATGAACTCATAGATTTGGGACAACAGGAAGTAAGGAGCGCAAACGATGAAGAATTTTCAGAACAGATGCATGAACTACAGGAAGATTTCAACAAAAGATTGCAGGAAATTAGTAGCAAATACAAACAGAGAGTAGATATGAGAAGGCGAGAAAAATAATTCCAAGTGGGAGATTTGGTTAAGGTATATTTAAGAAAATAAATATTTCCTGTTAAAACTTATTAAAAATTAAAACTGAAGAAGATAGGGCCATGTAAAATTGTAAGGAAATTTTCTTCAAATGCATATGAAGTTAAATTTCCAACAAGAATTGGAATATCACCAATCTCCAGTGTTGCATATTTGTACTTTTACTGAGAACCAGAAGAAGAACCACAAGGGGACGCCACAGTAGAAGACCCAATGATAAATTGGGAAGAGCAGATGCCCAAAGCAAGGAAGAGGGAAGTTGAAACCATTTTGGAAAAAATGGTGTCAAAGAAAACTAGGAGCCAAACCTATTAGCAATATTTAGTAAAGTGGAGAGGACAACCAGTGGAAGATGCCATTTGGAGGACTACATCAAAGCTACAGAAGTTGGGAATCGATTCCAAAGCATTACAAGATCAATTTTCTTCCCCGGGAGTCTGATGCAGGAGCATTGGGAACCTAGCCAGCAATGTGATGTTTTGGTCACATGTTGTGGCTAATCCAAAGAAAAATAAACATTAGTAGTAGTATATTTATTTATTTTATTATTATTGTTATTTATTTATGAGTATTGTTAGTTTTTTTATGTTTAAATAAATTAGGAATAAAATTAGTAATTGGTTTGTTTCCCTGAGTGGATATAGAGCCAACATAGGGATAAACACTTAAAAAATAGGAAGGTATTGATTTGTTGAGAAAATTCGAGAAGAAACCTATTCTAAGAGGAGCAGTTTCATATCTCAAGTATAAATAATGGGATGGTAGTAAGGAAACACCAATATTTCCGGTATGTAAATTGAAAATTCAAAGGGCAATTGGTAAAATGTTCAGTTCATGTATTAGAAATTTTCAGTTTATTCAGATTATGATTGACATTATAATTTTCGTTTAAGTCTACAATCTATATGTAGGTTTATACATATGTTGTATGTTAAATATTTTGAATGCAGAAGGTGAAGATGAGAATTAAAAGTGCAGGTGGTCGAATGAGGAGTTATGGCATTGTATTTCCGTAGCTTTGATAAAGCCAAGGTTGGGGTTGGAAACCACAAGTTCGCAGGTAGAGTTATGGTATCATCATGCAGTGCAGCGGAGTGTGGCTTTACAAGAAGCACGCAGTGGTGGTGTCGCTTCACAATAAACACACAAACAAAATGTGAGAAAGTGTGATACCATTTCATGTAGGACGTGGGCCAACCATGAGTCTGGACTGTGATACTTAACCGCACACAGGCCCAAGGGCAATGGGTATGTTCCAGAGGCGTGGTTTGAATAAACATGCACAGGTGAGAGCAGTCACTCTATGTAGCGGAGGTGTGGTTTAAAGTTTGAAAGCAACTTGCCACAACAAACGAATAGAATGACTTATGTCTATAACGTGTCACAACAAAACAAACAGCATGCACAACCAATTGTGCCACCATACGGAATTCGTTTTGGTCATAAATTTTGAAGGATGTTGGTGTTAGTTATGAACAGATTTAATGTTTGATTTGGTATGAGTGAAGGCTCCATATTTGATAAAATGAGTTGTGTGTTTTAATGCAATTTTAATTATGTTATACAATTGCAATGGTCCTTTGTGGACTCAATGAATATGGTAAAAGAAATGGGGTTGCATATATGATGCAATAATTTATTACCATAGAGATGTAACTGGAATTGCATACCAAGTAATAGATCAATCCCATAATTTTGGAGGGTAAGCTTGGGCTTTAATAGAATTGAATTTTTTTATTATTTTTTTTTAGGAAATAAATTTTAAGAGTGGAATTTGTATTTTCATCAATTATATATACACATTTCAAAGTAAAAAACATACTACTTGAATTAATAACTAAATTTACTGTTCGTATTATAATGAAAACTAATAACAGAGAGAAGAAATAATAAATTATACCCAAAATAAAGTAATACTATAACAATGGTATGTAACTTTCAAGTTCTCGACTAAAGTTGACCATAAAGACTGGCTTTACTCATTTTTTGAAAAATAAAAAAGAACAATAGTTTTAATATGAACCCAACAACTATTATGAAATATAATTTAACAGTAAAAATCACGGCCTAAACAGTCAGTATTCTCCTTCTAAAGAAAGCAAAAAAAACGAATATAAAATTTTGGTAACTAAAACCCCAAGGGTTAGCCCCAAATGGGTTAAATTCTATCGGTCAAAAATATATATAATAGTGATTAATATAATATTTTGAACTAGTAATAGCATTAGGTTTTGCCATTGTCCGATGGGAACCTAGAAGGCAAGCGTATAGTAACAATTAACAAAAAATATCATACAGTAAAAAATCTGGAAAAACTTCATGCTTCTAACGTCGAGAAAAACGATGAATTGCCGGCGAAATTTGTTTCAAGAAATCGGAGGATTCTGTAATGAATGAATAACCCATTAAAAATTATTAATATATAAAATAAATAAGAAATAATGAAACCCCTAAGAAAAAATTTGGTAAGACCCACGTGACCGACCGACAAGAGGAACTATGCCTTGTTGGAATTTCTTAACAATTCCGAACACACAGAGGAAACTAAAATTATTCTTCCACAACACAGAGATTAAAATAAAATTGCGAACAGAGAGATGATTTAAGACGTTTTATTTCATTAAACATAGAAACCTATTACAAGCTGAGATTTTGTCTTCAGAATGAAGTTCTGGATTTACAAAAAAATTATCTGCCTGCTACACACGAGTGCTGTAAAAACTGCTTCACTATCTCTCTGTCTTTCACACAATGTTTTGCACGCACTGTCTTTTAAAAAAAAATTACACAGTCTCTGTTATTCTCTGTCTTTTTGTTTTCTTCCTTCGGGCAACAAATTACAATACACAGTATTTTTTAATGCACATGACATATTACATTACATATTTGTATATATTATTAATATTTCATATTTATAATATATATATATATATATATATCAAAATATATTACCAAAGTTTTAAAAAAATGTACTATGATAACTAAAAATTAACCCTAAAATTATAACTTTAAAACATAATGCAGCGAATGTATAAAAACTAAATTAAATTTTTTTAAAAATTGTTCATTCCATGGGGTCAAGATATAATGCAGGGACTCTTTTCATTTCCCCCACAAAACTACTGCCATTGGTCAAGAGGAGGGTGACATTAAATTCTTCGGTGGTTCATCACACCTCTTTGCAACTCAAGCTTGTTGCCCCCCGAAATGTGTTGCTAGCTCTGTGTTAATTCAAAACAAAAGGTTGGTGCAGAATTCATGATGGGTAGATGAGTGTTTAAGGTGGAGGTTGCGTGGAGATCAGAACCACAATCTGCAAATTTGGAGGTTGCGGTGTTGTACTTTGAATTCGGTTGTTTCTATCATTCAACTTCACATCTGAAATGAATTCTATTGTCCTTCCTCTGTGTGGCAATTGGAATTAAATTCCAACACTCCCTCTTAATTAGAACTGATGCTTTCTTGCACACACAGTCATTTCCTGAGAAAGTTAAAAAATTTCTGCTTTAATAGTTTTGTGAGGATATCAACAAATTGTTCCTCTGTCCTGCAGTGCTACAAAACAATCTCACCATTATTAACCAGTTCTCGTATAAAATGAAATTTTTCATCGATATGCTTTGTTCTCTTAGGTAAGACATAATTATTTGATAAAACTATCATTGAGTTGTTATCACAATAAATTGTTGTTCCTTTGTCTTGTTCATGACATAAGTCTCTGAGCATTCTTCTCATCCATACTGCTTGGCATGTTTTTGTTGTTGCTATCACATATTCTGCCTCTGTTGTTGATAAATGAACTATAGGTTGCTTCTTGGAATCCCATGAAATGGCTCCTGATCCCAAATGAAACACATATCCAGATGTGATCTTCCTGTCATCTACACTTCCAGCCCAATCACTGTCAGTATAACCAATCAATTTAAAATTTTCAGATGAGGAGTAGAAAATACCGTACCCATTTGTTCCATTCACATACCTTAGAATCCTCTTAGATGCATGCCATGAGTCTCTTTTGGCGTTTCCATGAATCTGTAAATTAAACTTACAACATACATAATATCCAGCCTAGTTGCAATAAATACATAAGGCTGCCAACTATGCTTTTATACAATGTCGAATCAACATTCTTGCTGTGATCTTCTTTGCTCAATTTTAACCCCATGACAGTTGGAGTTACAGCTGCCTTGCTGTTCTACATGTTGAATATTTTCAACACTTCTTCAACATATTTTATTGGGAAATAAAAATCCCATTTTCATTTTGCTCTACTTCTATTCCAAGAAAATATCTCAAAAATCCCAAATCAGTCATTTCAAATTCACTCTTCATGACTGCTTTAAAATCAGAAATGAGAGAAACTTCATTGCCAGTAAATATTAAATAATATACATATAAAACAATAATAATAATCTTACCATCATTTTCTTTTATGTAGAGTGTGGGTTCTCCCTCACATTTCTCAAATCCATTTTCAGTCAGGTAAGCATCTATCCTAATGTATCATGCTCTCGGTGCTTGCTTCATCCCATAAAGAGCTTTCTTTAATTTGCATAATTTGTGCTCTTGACCTTCAATCTCATAGCCTCGAGGTTGTTCAACATATACCTCTTCTTTCAACACTCCATTCAGGAAGGAATATTTCACATCCATTTGGTAAACCTTCCATTTGTGTTGTGCTACTATGGACAGCATTGTTCTCACTGTTTCCATCCTTGCAACTGGTGCAAGGGTTTCTTCATAATCTCTTCCTTGTTGCTACTTGTAGCCTTTGACAACAAGTCTTGCTTTATGCCTTTCAATCTTTCCTTTAGCATTGATCTTGGTCTTATAGACCCATTTTACTCCAATGACTTATTTACCTCTAGGGAGGTCCACTAACTCCCATGCATTACTCTTTTCTATTGCACCAATCTCTTCGTTCATTGCTTCAATCCATTTTTCTTCTTTTACAACATCTTCAAAATGAATTGGGTCATCAACTTGACAATAAAAAGAAAATAAAGATTTCAGAACAACGTTATCATTTACCTCTCCTTGTTCATATATCTCACTCAGATTTCTGAATCTGGGTCTCCTTGGTGTACTTGGAGTTCCACTTGAACTCGAGGGAATTTCAGTTCCCTGTGGTGTGCTTGAAGAAACACTTCCTTGATTTCTCAAGGTTGTTCTATTTCCATCTTGTGGTGTGGTTTTTTGTTCTGTTGGTGGTGGAGGAGGAGCCGCCAAGGAGGGATTATTTGTTGTTTTCCCTTCCTCTTGTTCTTCCATCCCAAGCTTCTTCTTCAATAAACTGCACATCTCTGCTTATTATTACTTTCTTGGTGGATGGATTATAGATTTTGTATGCCTTGGATTCATCACTGTATCCAACAAAGATACACTTCTCCCCCTTGCTGTCAAGCTTCTTTCTCAATTGATCTGGGACATGTGCATAAGCCACACATCCAAAAACATTGATGTGAGTGAAAAAATTCTTTGTTCCACTCCAGGCTTCTTCCGGAACTCTGTTCATGACAGCTTTGGTTGGGCATCTATTCAAGATATATGCTGCACAATTTACAGCTTCAGCCCAATACTAAATCAATAAATGTTTTGCCTTAAAAGTACTTCTGACCATGTCCATGATGGTCCTATTCTTTCTTTCTGCAACGCCAGTTTGCTGAGGTGTTTACCTTGTGGTAAACTGCTTATGTATTCCACTCTCCTTACAGAAATGTAGGAACTCTTTAGAGATGTATTCTCCACCTCTGTCAGTTCTTAGCACTTTGATGTAGTGCCCACTGTGCTTCTCAATAAGAGCTTTGAAGTGGCAGAATTGTTCAAATACTTCACTCTTCTGTTTCAAGAAATACACCCATGTATTTATGGTGTAATCATCTATGAATGTCAAAACATATTTGCTACCAGCTAAAGATGGCATTTGCATTGGTCCACACAAGTCTGAGTGGACAATTTCTAAGGGTGTCTTTGCCCTTATACTCTTTCCTTCTGGAAAGCTTTCTCTGTGTTGTTTTCCCAAGATGCGGCCTTCACAAAGGCTGTCCGGTTTCTCAATCAGTGGTAATCCTTTTACCATTCCCTTTTTGTGCAACAAGTTCAAGCCTCTGAAATTGAGATGTCCAAATCTCAAGTGCCATAACCAATTTTCATCTTTCAATTCCACTTGAAAGACCTCTTGTGTTACAGCTGCTACATTTCTTCTTTCCTTCAAGTCTGTTCTAAGCTTGAGATGAAACATCGTATTGCTTTTCATCTGCACCTCTCCAATAAATTTCTTTCTTGGAGGAATATCCATGATTGTGCACACATCCTCTTTAACGAATACATTTTAGCCCTTGTTAATGAACTGTCCAATGATCAAAAGATTACATTTCAAGCCAGGTATGTAATATACATATGGCACAAAATTTTGTTCTCCTTTTCTTATCAAGATACTCACTCTTCCTTTTCCCATGAGAGAGACCTTACTATCAGGCCATGTTGTTACATTAGATTTAACATTTTCATCTAAATTGGAAAACATTGCTATGTTTCCAAACATGTGGTTACTACAACCTGAGTCTAAGAACCATACATCATCTTATATATCTTGTGCTACATTACATGTTAACAACACATTCTTCTGGTTCTTTTCTTCTTTTGTAAAATTAGCATTCTACCTAGTATTCATGTCATTTTGATTTTTCCTACATTCATTGGCATAGTGCCCATATTTCTTGCAATAATGACATTGGACTTGGGATTTATCATACCTTTTTCCATGAGCTTGATGTTCGCTTGAGCCTTCATTATGGTTATGATTTCTGCCCCTTCCACTCGAACTTGCAGGGTTATTTCTTCCTCTATTTTGGCTTCTGCCTCCTCCTCAGTTGTTTGATCTTCCTTGAACTCTACTTCGGCCAAAAAGAGATTTGAGTCTTGAAAGCTTGTTCCAATGAGGAATCTATTCCTCTGTTCAGTCTGTGTTCATGAGACATCATGGATGCACTAAGCTCATCCACTGTAAATAGTGAGAGATCCTTTGTCTTTTCTATTTCCACTACTATGACATCAAATCTCGAGGGTAGACTTCTCAATTTTTTCTCCACTATTATTATTTCTTCAAGTGTCCCTCCATGATACCTTATCTGGGTAATCAACCCAATAAACTGAGTGAAAAATTAGTCTATAGTGTTAGACTCTTTCATATAGAGAGTTTCAAAATATCTTCTCAGCATTTGTAGCTTTGATGTCTTCACCTTCTCCATTCCTTGATAGGTTGTTTTGGGAATATCCCACACCTAATTAGACTTTGTTGTTGTTGCAATCCTTGGGAAAATACTCTCATGCACTGATTGAAATATTTATAAGAGGGATTTGGAGTCCTTCTTCCTATTATCTCTTAATAAGTCTCTTTCTGCTGCTTTCAAAGCAGCAAGCGCTGCTGCATCTGCTAGTTCTGGGTAGCCATTCTCAATTAGCTCCCATATGTCCTATGAAGCAAAAAGGGCTATTAGTGTGATTGCCCAATATTCATGGTTCTTCCCGTTAAACTGTGGAAGTTAGGGATTCTTCAGGCTCATGCCTGTTGTTTCCATCGTTACTATGCAAACACGACAGTTTTCATGACTATGTTATTAAAAAAAAAAAATGAAGCAATCAAACTTTTGACTATGTAGACAAATAGAAGCTTTCTCTCTCCTAGAGAAATCTGCTTCAATGACCTTATTACAGCTTCTGCAATGAAGATCGATCTCTGCTTTGTTCATTGAGCACCTAGACTAGCTCAGATACCATGTTGTAATTTCTGAACAATTACAAACACACAAAGGAAAATAAAATTCCTCTTCCACACCACAAAGATTAAAATAAAATTGCATACAAAGAGATGCTTTAAAACTTTCTATTTCATTAAACATGGAAATCTATTACAAACTGAGATTTTGTCTTCAGAATGAAGTTCTAGATTTACAAAAAAAAATTATCTGGCTGCTACACATGCAGCGCTGCAAAAACTGCTTCATTGTCTCTCTACCTTTCAAACAATTTTTTGCACACACTGTCTTATAAAAAAAAAATTACATAGTCTCTGTTGTTCTCTGTGTTTTTGTTTTCTGCCTTCGGGAAAATAATTACAATACACAATATTTTTCAATGAACATGGCATATTACATTACATATGTATATATATTATAAATATTTCATATTTATAATATATATATATATATATATATAATATATATATATATATATATATATATATATATATATATATATATATATATATATATAATATATATATATATATATATATATATATATATATATATATTACCAAAGTTTAAAAAAAAAGGTACCGCGGTAAATAAAAATTAACCAAAAAGTTATAACTTTAAAACATAATGCGGCGGATGTATAAAAACTAAATTAAAACATTTAAAAAAAAATTCATTTTGTGGGGTCAAGATATAATGCAGGGACTCTTTTCATTTCCCCCACGGAACTGCTACCATTGGTCAAGAGGAGGGTGACATCACCTTCTCCGGTGGGTCATCACACCTCTTTGCAGTTCAAGCTTACTGCCCCCCCGAAATGTGTTGTTGGTTGTGTGTTAATTCAAAACAAAAGGTTGGTGTAGAATTCATGGCAGGTAGACGAGTGTTTAAGGCATAGGTTGCATGGAGATCAAAACCAAGACCTGCAAATCTGGAGGCTGCGGTGTTGTACTTCGAATTCGGCTATTCCTGTCATTCAACTTCACATATGAATTGAATTATATCATCCTTCCTCTGCGTGGCAGTTGGAATTAAATTCAAAGATACCTACGAGGGGAGAGATAATAATAATTCCATGTTGACACAAAAATTGATCTTAACACGTAAAAAACAAATTGAAAACACAAAGAATTAGTTCAGAGTAAGAGAAAAATTAAGTCAACAGAATGGCATGATGTCGAAAGAGGAATATGAGTGGGTTACCTCTATTTCTTGCAGTGCAAGATAACGGTTCGCACCATTTGTAATATGAACTTGTTGGATAGAGGTCTCGTAGTGAAAACCTTGAAGATAAAGCAAGTAATGGTCAACCATGTAACAAATGAAAACAACGACACAATGAAAAGGAGATTCTCAAAGGTAAAAAATAGTAAAAGTGTAATTACCTTAGTAGAAAAACCATGGGAGAGGTGATCTTGGACTTCCACATAGCTTACACTCATAGCTCACTTAGGGTTGGTTAACTGTGTAATTCATCAAAGCTTACAGATGTGGCTCACAAGTGCAGGTAACTAATATGGAAACTATTAATGAAGGATAGCATTATGTAATATTTTTAAATAACGAATTAAATAACTACTTAAAATATATATATAAAAAAACCTTGCAAATCCAAAAAATTTAATATCCAAAACATTTTAATAAATTGATTTTAAGAAAAATCTAGATTAGAATGTCATATTTGGATTTTCTCCTTGGCTTATACTTGTTTTTTCCTTTGGATTTCCTTTCAAATCATTGATTATTTCAATTGGATTCTTTCTATGCAATTTTTTTTTTTTGCGAGTCAAAATTCTTTCATTATATTATTATCAAAGTGCAGAGCTACTAGATTCATGCTTTATTTTTCGATGGCCTGGAAGCCATGACATACAAACTATACAGAAAAAGAGAACTGGAACATAAGACATCATATCAAGGGTGAGGGGGGGTTGGGGGGAAATTACAGGGGGAGCTGCAAAATAGCCAACATATTCATGCTTATGGAAATCGATATGCTCCACCCTTGCTTCCAGAACAAAAATTTGGTCGTTAATGAGCCTTTGCTCAAGACATATATTTTCCAATTGCTACATAATTTCACTGTGGTCAAATTGAATGTCATTGAAGAAAGAAATCATCTCGTTATGGTCATCATTCCTCTGATTTCTGAGTTTTTCCATGTTTAGTTGAATGTTCTGGAGTTGAGCAACAACATACTCCAACGTCAATCGAGCTTCCACGTGCCCCGTGGAGCCATCAACTTGCTCCTCCCTCTCATGGTTTTCTGATGAACCCAACGAGGCATTTGCATCCCTTTGCGGCTTGACTACTCTTTGTATAATTCTACTCCCACGATGCAGTCTCCCAGGGTGTCATGACATCCTTGCATGCCCAAAATACCTGAACGATCGAAAGAAGCCAAAACATTCCCAACTGCACACAACAATAGAAAACAATGTGGCTATCACCAATACCCCCCAGGTGAATTGCGATGCTATCCAGCACCGACTGTCACCAAAATCCACTCCCCAAATCAAAGAAAATTGGAACAAGAGTTCCAAAACACATGGATTCAGAAACTATACACGACCATCCAAACCCTCTACTTCAAAATACACCGCACTGTAATTTCTCCAGCTTAGCGCATCCTCCCCAGAAGTGAGAACTCTCTGGGACTGAAAGAAGCCAAGTTTTTCCTTCAGTGAGTCGCAAGCATGAACCACCAGTCACTAGAGAAACTTCTCTAACACACACAAACCCAAAGAATATTTTCCTATAAAGTGTGGCTAAGGTATGGGTGGCCTAGCATTTCTCCTATCAACTCTGTCACATCACGGAAACAAGCTCAACCAACCAGAATAAAAACTCATTCCTTCTCCCTAAATATTTCAAGGGTCAAGAGGCCTTTGAACATTACGAACACACCCTGCGCGGCACACTTGCCTCTAAATTCTTTGCCTCTCCACTAAGGCCTATATCTTGGCAAGGCACATAGGACTTATAGCACCCTTAGCTCAATTCATAGCTCTATGATATCCCACCTCGATTAAGACCATATTCATGTGTGGGTGACAACCTCGCAAGTTGACCCTCCATGTCATATCATTTCAACTTGAGGGTGGGGTGCAGGTGGAGGCCATACAGGCTCCATCGTCATCTCTCCCAACAATTGTCTTGTAATTGAGGCACCCCTATTGGGGATTACTATGAAAAATTTGATTTAAATAATTTAAGTATGAGGCGTTTTGAGAGTTCGTTAATTAGATATCATTTTTGGGATTCAACTGCGTTAAGTAAGTCACTCATGTATGACCATTTTCATGAGAGGTAGTTGTAACTGACTAATTTATCATGATTTTTGAATAGTTCACTTAGCACTCATTGCATAGAGTGATGCTCACATGGGTGAATAAATAGGATTGAAACTAGTGAAATGAATCACATAGCTTCAACCATCGCTCTCGGGGCTTGCAACCGGTAACCAGGACTTCTCGAGAGGTCACCCATCCTAGAACTCCTCTGGATCAAGCGCGCTTAACTGTTGATTTTCCCCCCATAATCAAGCCCACTTAGTTTGCTACTCCAATTTCAAAACCTTAGCAAGTATTATGCCTCATGAACCATTCAAGAAGAGCTCCCTTTACTCTTTGCATTTAAGTATGAGGGGTTTCCACAGTGCATTAATTAGATATCATTTTTGGTATTCAACTGTGTTAAGTAAGTCATTCATGTATGACCATTTTCATGAGAGGTAGTCGTAACTAACTAAATCATGAGAAATTACTTAGTTACGACTACCTCTCATGAAAATGGTCATACATGAATGACTTATATAACGCAGTTGAATCCCAAAAATGATATTTAATTAATGCACTGCAGAAACCCCTCATACTTAAATACAAAGAGTAAAGGGAGCTCTTCTTGAATATCTAATTAATACCAAAAATGATATCTAATTAATGCACTGTGGAAACCCCGCATACTTAAATGCAAAGAGTAAAGGTAGCTCTTCTTGAATGGTTCATGAGGCACAAAACTTGCTAAGGTTTTACAAATGGGGTAGCAAGCTAAGTGGGCTTGATTGTGGGGGGAAACTCCGCAGTTAAGCATGCTTGATCCAGAGGAGTTCTGGGATGGGTGACATCTGAGGAAGTCTTGGTTATCGATTGCAAGCCCCGGAAGTGATGATTGAAGCTATGTGATTCATTTCACTAGTTTCAATCCCATTTCTTCACCCCTATGAGCATCACTCGATGTAATGAGTGCTAAGTGGACTATTCAAAAATCATGAGAAATTAGTCAGTTATGACTACCTCTCATGAAAATGGTCATAGATGAATGACTTACTTAACGCACTTGAATCCCAAAAATGATATCTAATTCAATAATTTAAATGAATAATTCATCAAAGCCATAATTTGACAAGGAATTTAGAGCATTACACTCAAAGAGGCTATGATTTAGTGAAATAGATTAAAAGGAAATAAATACTAATAAAAAAAATAGTAACCAAATATAATTCAACTTTATATAAAAAAAATTAAAATATTTTAAATAAATTTTATAGTGTGTGAAGTGATGAGTATATGTATTGGTCGTAGAATAAGATCAAGTGATAACATAGAGAAGGAATAATAACTTATACCAAAAATAAAGTAAAACTACAGCATTGGTCTGTCACTATCAATTTGTCAAGTAAAGCTAACCATAAAGATTGGGTGGAGCGATCGTAATATTTTTATAATATAAATTACATACAGAACAATACATATAATATAACCCCAAAAATTGTTTTGAAAACATAATCTAATAGTGACAGTCATGACTAAAATGGCTAGAGTCTTCTCCTTCTAAATAAAGAAAAAAAAAACTTTAATGTAAACACTAAACTCTAAGGGGTTAGCCCTAAATCTATTTAATTATATCGGTCGAAAATATACATAATAGTGACCAAAATCCACTTCCTCCACAGTAGTAGAGTCAGGTTTTTCCATTGTATGATGGGAACTTGGATGACAAGAGTATAATACCAGTGAACAAAAAAATTGTAGAGTGAGGAAACTTGAAAATTGTTGTGGTTGTGACATCGAGCAAATGATGGCTTATGAGTGAAAATCACTCCAAGGGATTTGAGGATTCTGTACTAAGAGAATACTCAGTAAAAAATTTAATAGTAAAAATAAAAAAATAATGAAACTTTAAGGAAAATTTTCTGTAGGCAAAGAAGCCTAACATGATCAACTCTAAAATTCTCATGAAAGTAAGGCCCATGTCATCGAGAAGAGGAAATATACCTGCAATGGGAGAGACATGAATAATTGTGTGTTAACACAAAACTTGACCTTAATGCCTCTAAAATTAAAAAGAAAATAAAAAACGAAGAATCATTTCACAGTAAAAGAAAATTTAAGTCAACATAGTGGCATGATGTCTAAAGCTGAATATGAGTGAGTTGCCTCCATTTCGAGTAGTGCTAGCTAAGGGTTGCCACCATCTACAACCTCAACTTGTTGGGTAGAGGCTGCATAGTAAAAACTATCAAAATAAAGCAAGTAATGGTAAAATATGTTGTTATGGGTTTTAAATGTTTGTATTAATTCCCTTCACTATGTCAACTGGGGTTCATAATTTTATAGCTACAAAACATCACTGTTAAGGTACAAATCTACAATATAATCCACACTATATTAATCCTAAGATTAACCTAGTACTGAATGAAGTACATACACTTAACTCAAGTCTTTATCTTAACTCCCAAGTTCAAAGTCATTCATTATTATGATCAAAATTACTCAAGTGAAGAAGCCTATTATCCTCCACTCAAAAGTAGTAAATAGCATGAACTAAAGAACTGTGTTACTACATTAATATGACATAGTGGAACCTTAACTTTTTCAAATCTAATGTAATTGTGAAGATTAATCCAAGTTGTATATTCTATTCAAAGAAAATCTATTAATAGCGTACCCTAATCAAGTAGCTCTCACAATGAATTAACTGAAAGAAACTTATTAACTTGGAATTCTAACAGTTCTCAATCAAATTGAATCTCACTCCACCCTAATATGTAAAAAATTATGATTCTAACAATAATTCATAAGACAAGAAACACCATTTAGTTTGGGAGAAAGAAATCATTCAACAAAGGTAAAACTATAGTACTAATAATACATCTATTGTTTCTTCTTTGAAAATTAACTAAAAACAAACTAATCTAAAAATGAAGGGATTCACAATTTAATTTGCTACCAGATCAATAAGAATTCACTTGAAAAAATTTGTTTACAGAGTACCATGTTCAAATTGGAAGGTACAAATAACTTGAATACTTTAGTTTAGATATCAAAGTATACAAGCCGAAATTTTCTAAATCCAAGAGTTGTTCAGTAAAAGTGCATCAACGTTTAGACTAAAAATTCAATACTTCAATTTTAGACTATAAATCTAAGGAAAAATAATTATTTTAAAACATAAATATGAAGATAAAATATTCAAACCAGAAAATTTAATTAACTACAATCACACTCAAAATATCATCAACCATACTGCAGGTATGCTATATCACTAGACATTTATCCTACTCTAAGTTGAATTAATTACAATTTGACTGAGGTTAGTGGTGGCCCCTGATCAAGACCATAGACAAGTTAAACTACAACAATAAACATATAGAGTAATAACACATCAACTCTTGAAATAGAAGCCAAGATTCATATATTAATCATTCTTTGAACAATACATATATGGAGTAGTTCCAAGCTAACATAAAACAATTTTTTTTTCAAAAATCTTCAAGGTCATTATTCTTTTCTTCTTACTTGCCAACCCTCATAGCATTGCTAATTTTTATTTTAAATAGATAATGACCTAAATATAGGTTAACTGAATGATAAAGAAAAATAGTACAAATATAATCTGGACTCAATTAAAGTAATTCAGATCATCGGATATCACCATACAATCTAGCATATCCATAGGGATCTTTCCATGCTAATATATTTACGAGGGACTCATTGTTACTTCTGTAAACAGAACATGAGAAGATGACACTGGTACTTTAGAACCACCATCTAGTTTTATGGTACCAAATTATGGAACTTTTCACCAAATGATGTGAAAAATTAAGTATCGGCCAACTCCCGTGTGTAATACAAACATAAATGCAGATCCATAAGTGGGATCTACCAATTTCATCAAGTTTCTATCCTCATGCTTAATAATCCTAGTAAAATTACAGCCAAATTTAGTCAAAATACTATGAACTCACTTAAAATCTATCTAGACTAACCAAATACATATGAAAATAGGCCTAGTTGTGAATTTTACTCCATTCATTTACTGGAAGCATTTGACAATGATAGGATGGCTTCTAAGGCGTAAAAAGGGGTCAAAATGGAAAAGTGTATTATGAAAGGTAGTAAGTTAGGGTGTCCAAAAAGAGATAAAATTAGGAACCAAGATCGACCCATGCGAGAGAGGTGTAATTTCCTCATGCATCTTTCCTCTTACAAAACTATTCAAAAATCTGTGTTGCACTAACCAAAATCTCTAGGTCATGATCACTCCTTTTTTGTTGTCGAAGTATTTGAATTCTCTCATAAGTAGTGTATACATGGGCATGCCTCGATTGTTTCATTTTCTATCCAAAGAGTTTCATGTTTTTCAGTTCCAATTTTTCATTCTTCAATGTTAAAGCTAAGTTCTGGGCCTTATCAACTCATTTTCTTTTTGAACATGTTTGCACAGAGTCTTGTAGTTATGATACTTGTCCTTTAATCTATGGTTCTTCCTTTGTAGCTTATTAACTCGGTACTATAAATCCTTCTCAATGGGAAAAAGCACATCTTCAAGAGGAAAACTCTATTTCCTTGAACCACTTCCCTCATGAAATGAGTTTTCTTGGATTTCCCTAGCCATTGTTTCAAGCACTCCTTTTCCTATTTTAGGCCCATATTCAAATAGATCATTGTGTACGAAGTTACTTTGAAGGTCATAAAAGTTACCAATAGGCCCCTTCTCCTTAGGTAAGGAATATTCTAGCTTATCTATTTTCATAAGTGCCTGAGAGAAACTCTTCGTGTTAACCTATTTTTCTAGAGAAGATAAAACAGGCAACAAATAATCAAGCACACAGTCGAGGAGAGGATTTAGAGCCCATTTTCCTTCACAAAGATTCTTCATAAGCCTTTTTTTAACTTTCCATTTGTTTTTTTTTTTTTTTTCAATAAAAAATTCCACATTTTTCATGTCCTTGTTCATATTATATAATGTTTAGGCATTTGACATTTTACATCTTGCATGGTTTATTGTGTAATGCATGTGAAATATATCGACCATCAAATTGGTGAAACTACCAGGGAGTTAATCTAGATTTTCTTTTTTTCTTGGGTGCGCTTGTTATATTCATTATGTCTAAACTTGAAGTTATTTTTTATTTGTATATTTATCAATTTTATCTAGGTTCTTTGGTCAAAAACCATTTTTATTTCCTTAGATCTAGTGCAATAAATTAAACTCGCAATGTTAGGTATAATGGATATTTTTTTACCTTTTGTAGTGGCTAAGCATATATTTTTACCTTGTTTTATACTCTATCACAACTTATCTTTTGCCTAGTTTTTTTCATTGTCAAATCACAAACCTTTGCCATGTTTCTATAGTATCTTCAATTTAAAAAACAATTAGTGTTTTTCTTCATATTAGTAAATAAAATATCCATATAGGGACTTTATAAGATTATAACAATTAATTACCATAAGTTTTATTGAACATTTTAAGTAGAGAAGAGATTCCATAAAGTTTCCAGTACATTTGACTTTTAAGGGTTTTGTTTTTTGTATTGAAAATTTAGTATTTAATGTACCTGTTTCAAATCCTTTTCTTTCATTTATAGCTTGTTGATTGTTTTTAAAATGTGAGAGATATTGAATGAAAAACTGTTGATCAGCGGTTGTCATTGATGTCAACCCAAGCAACACCAGGGCCTAACCCAATATTTCATGGTAATTTTGACTTACCAAATTAATATATTTTGGGTCAATAATGCTTTTTATGGTTTCTACTTGTCAATATGTTTCCATTGATATATGGCACACCATGTAATTCTTCACGGTTTGAGAGATATTCATGTTTGAAGTTTGTACCCCCAGTTAGTGGGCTAAAACCCCATGGGGTTGGGGCATGGGTCTTTGAAAAGTCATAATTAATATTTTTTATGCTCCTAAAATCCATCCCACATTCACTTTTTGAAGCCCCTCTCAACTTAAGCATCCATATAAATTGTGATCTTCATTTCCTCCTTATGCAAGGGATTCGGCCATCTGAAACAGGTCATCTTGGAAGTTTCTCTCTAACTTGTTTTCTACGAAGTTTTAGAAGCTAAAATTTTTATGAGGCGAAGCCGAAATCCTAAGGAAGATGCAGTAAAAATTACAGATCAAGGTGCGCAATATTTTTGGAAATATGATCTGTGTAAGTCAGGGTTTTTGTAGGCTCCTGAAATTCATCTCAAAGAAGTGACCTTGGTAAATTTGTCATAACTCTCTCTCTGAGTATCAGATTGGAATTTCGTAAAAATTTCCAGATAGTGCATAGTCTGAAATTGTCGCTCTATCAATTTCAGAAACAAATGAAGAAACAGTGACACGTGACATGCCGTAAAAGTGCGCTCTATTGAAACATTCCATAATTTGGGCATTATGAGAGATTGGGTATAACTCTCTCTTCAAGAATCCAAATTGGGTTAGACCTATGGCATTGGAAATATGACTTAAAGGACTAATACAGGACCAAAAATCAAATATTAAGGATCTGAAATGACAGAGATACACCAGATTCAATATCGAGCTCCTAGAAGGCAAGAAAAAGCTAGATCATGTGTTGTCAAGGGTTGCAAAGGACCAGACTTTCTACAGTAGAAAAGCAAAGCAAGGTGTAGCAGATGGTAGCATGACAATATCAGCAACCAAGGTGCATAACAACAGCAAGAAGTTCATCATATGAAGTCTTCAAGTGGGCAGCACTGTATACAATAATTATAAAGGTATCATTGTACTTAGTCATTGTAAATACATTATTGTACAAATTGTACTAGTGTCTATCTGCCAAGGGTTGAAGAGGCAGTGTTGGGAGGTTTAGGATCATCATTAGGTGGTTGTATCAAAGTTGGGGTTATGGTCTAGTATATCTTCTTCTTCTGCATCATTCTATATCATTGTAAAGTGGACCATTTTCCTTGGTAGGGGAGTCCATTCTTATTTTATTCTTCTATAGGATGGTAGGGTGGTGCTAGGGTGAGTTGTAGCTCCTTGGTTGTTGGGGCATCCGTTCAGTTGACTACTGAAGAATCTCGGGCATTGGAGCGTCCATCCAGTGGGAGTTGGAGAAGAATTTTTTTTTAGATTCTAGGAAGTTGGAGCTTTATTTTCAATTGGAGTTGAATATTAAAGAATTATTTGAAAAGCATTAGGTGGTTTTTGTCCCGAAGTGGGTTTCCACCTTAAAAACTGTGTGAATTTGTGTTCCTCTTGTTTACTGCTATCATTGTACAAACACTGATAATAATTGAAGATTAAATAATGCTCTAATTGAAAGGAATACTGATTCACCTCACCCCCCCTCCCCCCCTCTCTCAGTATTTCCAACAAAAACTTCTCCTTTTTATTAATATTTTTTCCTAGAATCATACTTTCTATTTAAAGCACATTCCTTTGTTATTTCTAGCATTCTTTTCACTTAATAATAATCTCCAATCCTCATTTCCTTGATATTATAGGAATTCTTTCTCTTGGACCAAGGGGGTTGAATTAAATCATGAAAAACAAGTATTTGTTTAATCACATGAGGATCATTTACCCTGGATGACATAAGGATACCTTCAGATAGTGCTCAAATAGGTGGTTGCACATAGGGAGATTATATTGATGGTATCATGAACTATGCAATCATAAGTGGATTAAATCCCACTACCACATTCTTCTTCATTATTAACTAAAATAATATTGATGCAATTAGATATTTTAGGGCTTAATTCTATAAGGAAACAAAGGTTTGAAACATAAAATAGTTAGGAGGAGACACCAAAAATAATCCATTAATGTCAATGGTTAATGTCGCCCAAGAGAAGCACGATACTTAGGTGGTTTTCATGACATAAATTCCCCTAAATCATGCATTCATAGGTCATAAGATAGTTCTGCAAGTAATGCACACATTAACAAAAAAATAAAATAAAAGGAATCCTCTCTTTCGAAAATAAAGTTTAACTAAGTAAACATTGGAATTATACTATATAAATTCTTCCTTTTTTAGTCATTTATTCATAACTAATAAATAGTTATGTTGAAATAAGTTATTTTTTTTCTTTCTCATTTAAATTGAGTAATAATGATTTCTAATTAAGATATTTATTTAGATAAAATCCAGCTTTTTTCCTTAAATATTTGCCTTACCTTATGCTAGTATTTGTATTCCAAGTCTCTTTAATTGCAAGAATTTCTATGTCAAACACATTTCATTTTCAAATTGGTTATACCGCAAGTGCACACTACATTCTTACATATGCTAGTATTTATATTCCGAGTCTCTTTAATTGCAATCATTTCTATTTCAGACACATTTCAATTTGAAGTTCGTTATACCAAAATTGCACACTACATTTTTAAATAGATAAATATTTGGTTCACGATTCCATGATTATTCTAGAAAACTCATCTAAATTAAATCACTAAATCCCCTTGTGTAGAAAGAATAATTCAGTGCATATATGTTATATATGTTAAAATTTTGAGGACATTTAAATCTAAATAATTCAACAAAACCGTTCACATTTAAAACATAACAAGTAATCGATTAGGAACCTTAAATCCATCCTCTCAAATATAGTCAATAATCATTTGGAAAATAATGAGCTATTTGGACTGGATAATGTCAAGGTTGGGACTAAAAGTATCAATTAGACTTCTTAATCTCTTAACACGAAATATCCCTTTTTCATCTATTTGCGAACAATTAGCTTGGTTGACAATCTACTAGGATCTTACCGACACAATTCTCATACGTTGAATGGAATGTGAGATAAATTTCTATAGGTCATTTAGATTTCATCAAAATTTGTCTCCTAGCCATGAGCAGCTCAATTTCGATGGTGGATTTCATCACCTCTTGCACGAGTTCATTGGAAATTCCTGGTCATTATTTAAGACTTTTCCTTGATAGCTACCATAACCATTTAAAGGAAATCACTTGGAAATAGTGTATTCTAGGCTTATTTGTGTGTTTTTTTTTTTTTTTTCCCTTGGATAGATTTTTCTTTCCCTTTAACAAGGTAGAAGTTTCAAAATAGATATTAACAATTTGATTAAAGCACACTTAAGACCACTTTTTCATCACATATGCATGTAAAACCTTAACCTTGGTTTTATGACATATTTCTTAATTAATTTATATTTTTGTTTAAATGATTTGATATATTAATTTCACTATTGAAAGAGATATTAAATATAAGGGACCATAAAAACCCTTTAGATACTATATTGTATACTCCAAGGTCTTTTTCCATTAGATTACCACTACTTATATTTCTAATGATCTCCATGAATATTGTTGGAAAAACTATTTATATAATGTCAAAATTAGTGATAGATTGATTATGGTATAGCTCTTGAAGACCTGGATTCCTCATATTGAAAAATATTCCACAATGACTATTCCTAAATGTGATGACCAAAAAATCCAGAAAGCCGAACAATATAACGTAATGTATTCTAGTTAAGTTATTTATACACCATTCCTCTTAAGCATCCTTTCCGATTCATGGATGACTAGTTTTCCCCAAGTAATCCATGTACTTATCCCCTTAGAACTAATATGTATTGCAATCAATATGGTTGTGTTAGTTCTCCTTATTCCATGTGTCTTGTAAGGTTTTTATTCGATGTGTCTTGTAAGGTGTTTGTGAATTCTTAATAATTATTGAAATTCTCCTATATATATATCTCATTCTCATATTAGTAGAAATTAAGACATCTTATTTTGGTCTTCTATGGATCAACACCTAAATGATCACAAGTATCTTACACAATAGAAATACTAAATATTTAAATTTTATGTAATTGATACTTTAAATGTTTAATATCCTAAAAATAATAATAATAATAAATAATATAATATAATATTAAAATATATATAAAAAAATAATAAATCATAAGAAAAAATAATAATAATAAATAATTAGGAAAAAATAAATAATAAATAAAATATGATAATAGTAAATAAATAATATATAACAAAAAAAATATATAGTAATAATAAACAAATAAAATAGTAAATAATAAGATGGTGGTTATATATATATATATATGAAAAAGTAAAAATAAATAAAATAAGAAAGAGTTAAATTTAAAAAAAATATTAAATTAAATAAAAATTAAAATAAATAAATAAAAGTTGGCATATCGACACATGGAATGTGTGCATGCGGATCCATTTCTATTTTTTTCTATTTAATGGCGATGAGGAGGATGAGATTTATCTATTCCTTTATCCATTCTTTTAGGAGAAATTGTTTGCGAGACAAAGGATTTCCTGGCAATTGTACGTTGATTTAGGGCTCGAGGGTGGTGAACGGTAGAAAGATTATGCGTTGCTAAGCCTACGGTTGGGTGCAGAGTTGTCCCCAAAAAATTTGTCACGGTTAGAAAGATTCAAATAATGTTGAACTCTGGTGTCATGTAAAAATTATCGTCGCTACTCATAAGTTATCTATACTCATGTTTTTGGAAATTCCATGCTAATTAGTTGAATAGTTGTGTGTTGATTATAAATAACATAATTGATATAATTAGTTGTATATTTAAATTGTGGTCTATTACATATGGTAACAGAGCCAAGTTACAACCCTTAAGGCTTATCAATCTTGTCACGATGTTTGGTTTTAGTTATAAATATATATGTAAATTGAATTCTTAATGTTGTTAAAAATATTTATTAAATATTAATTAATTAACTATAAAAATAACCTAATATATATTTTATATTAAGACAAATAATATTTAATAAAACTAATTTCAATTCTCTTATTAAAATTATATATATATATAATATGAAAGTAAAAATTATTATTTTTGTTAAATAAAATAATTTGATTATTTGTATATGTAATAACCAATAAATAAAGAATATTTAAGATAACAATCCTCCCGTATCTGATAAAAAGATAAGAAGCTTACGCTAACTCAACTTTATCTTCTCATTTATTTTTATAATATCCAATGTGAATAGTTAAGTATATATATGATAAGAAGATAGGAAGCTTACACTAACTCAAATTTATCTTCTCATTTATTTTTATAATATCCAATGTGAATAGTTAAGTATATATATATATATATATAAAAGCCCCTGTGGTGAAGCTTCAAAAAAACCCCACTATTATATCTCATAGCAGCTTGATCATAATCTCTATGCAACAACAATAGTTTGGTCATAATCTCTATGCAACAACAACAGTTTGGTCCTAATCTCTATGCATCAAAAAACCATTAGAGCAAGTTTCAACTCTGTTCAACCTTGGATTGTCATCTTTATAATTGATTAATCATTTTTAATATATACAAATGAAATTATTTATCTAATAAGTAATTCTATATATTAAAAATCATGTATGAAATTTCTTTTTCTAATGTGACTTATAAACATTATAACATGTTTAAAAATTTTGATTATTAAGAGAAGTAAAGAACAAATTTCCAGTATGTATTAAGGTCAATAGTTCCATTATCATGGCCTCTAGTCCTTGTTAGGATAATTCATTTTTAATGGAAGTTCCTACTCTTTTGTTCTTCAAAGTCTCGATTTGTTTCTAGAGCTCAGCATTGTTAAATATATAAGCTATTTTGTGACAAAAAAACGACGCTTTAAATGAGCTTCTTCCAAAGCTTTAACTAGTAAGTCTTAAGTCTAGGTTAGAAAAATTCAAAGTACTTTACATTGAATCTGAGGGAAAATCACGAGAAAATTTTAGAGGAATGGAGATTTGATACTCTTGATTTGCTTCCAATAGCATTAAATTTAACGACCAAAAAAACATATTTGCATAAATTTCGGTTTGGTTTCCTTTCACTCATAGGAAAACTTGTGGATTTAATACAAACTAATTTCAATACATTTGTTGGACACCTAATCCTCTAAGGGTGGGTGTCGAAGGAGAATGGACATAGGAAGTCCCAGAGACCTTGGAATGTGGAATCCAAGGTTCTCCATAATGTATTATAAATTTACATCATGTTAATGGTAATAATATCTCACGCTTAATATTATCTTCTTGTGTATACCATGTTTGTGTTCCAACATGGTATCAGAGCCACGATGTGTGGCCTTATCTCACCATTAGTGCACTATTTTAGCTATCCTCTCTTCCTTTTTCACTATCCTTCCTGCAAAAATGTTACAATTACGAGAGATTCAATTTTTTCAGCTATATTCTAACTCCATTTTTAGATGTTCTGCAACCGTGTTGAGGAAAGCAATTTTCTCTTCGATCAATTTAGGGAAATCCACTTCAAAAACACTGTTTTCATTTAAAAATTCCATACATTATACCCTTGTGTTGATTCCTGCATGGAGGAAAAATCCAAGAATAAGAAATTATTAAAACTTCTTGAAAAAGCCAAGAATCAGATATTAGTGATCCTTATTGAAAGCCAAGAACCTACTCCCCAACAGGATGACTTGAGTTTCAAATAAATCTGAGCATCCCTCGAATAAGCCTTTTCTTGATATTCATCGTTCAACTCAGGAATTACAGGAACTGAAATAAACCTTTGTGTTTCTTTCACTTCTTATTGAATTTTTCCAACATACAACAGTGCTATGCCCCTTCCTGGCCTCCCCGCCATCGCTGAAAACCTTGTTGTTGCTACCTCTGTAATATTCCTAATTAGCGACAGCTAATTGGAATATTCTATTTTGTTTAGTTTGCCATCTACAGTTTGTAAATAAATAAAAAGTGAGTGAAGAGGGTCTAACTCACTTAAGTGAAATAAGACATCCACCTAGTAGCACAATGTTGTGACTTAAGTGGGAGTCAAGGGGGGGCCTAAAACCACGTAGAGGAGGGGGCCTATGTACACTCTAGAAGCTTCTGCAAGATTCTGTGCAGATAAGGATGAGGATGTGGAAGAGAGAGAGAGGATACGTTGGGTTTTAGAGGGAAACCAACGTTATAAAAGAGGGAGGAGCCTCCTCATTTCATTCATTCTTGAGTTGATGATTTTGGAGTAAGAATTTTGTTTTCTTGAGCACGCTGGCTGTTTAGCCTATCTGCAGCACTGTTTAGTGCACTGAGTGTCTCCGTGCGGAGATCTCACCCTTAACCCCGGGGGACATCAAGTGCCTGCTCGGGTAAGGTTTGTTCTTCAGTATTTTGTGAGTCGTTTCATTGTTTGAGTTTGTTGCATAGCTGGAGCTTATATAGACTGTGCAGTCACTCGGAGTGAGGATGCAGTTCATTATGGAGGAGCTTCGAATTGGGGTTTCTGTAGGTGATTTCGCTGGGATTTCAAGTAGAGGGTCAGCCTTTTCCCATCGGAGGATTTTGGCAGATTTTGTGGCAGTATTTCAGCTATTTCTATCCAGCCACTGCGTTGTACCTTGGAGGCCAGCCTAATTCACTGGGGAGGCAGTTTCTGGTGGTTTCGAGGGTTGGCTATTCTTGGAATGGTTTGTGGATCTTGTCGGGGTTGTCGAGGAGAGGAGATTTGTTGATTTTCATCTCATTCAGGCAAGGGGATCAGCCCCTAATCTTCAGTCGATTCCAACAGTAGCAGCTACACATCATTTTTCCAGCAGCTGGAACATATTTCATAGAGCAGCCATTTCCTGTATTTTCTGAGAGTGTTTTCTCACTTGCCTTGCGCAAGATCGCCTCTTGTACTTCATTACATTTCTTAGATTAATAAAATGGCTCAGAATTTTCTCTCTATGCTTTCTGGTTGAGTTGTCGTAGTTGTCGTTGTTGGCGTAGTTGCTGTATTCTCTTTCTATTTCTATTATTGTTTTTGAGCGCTCTAGTTCTATACCACTTGGTGTCTTTATCTTTCACTCCTAGACAGGGTCTAGAAAGGGCCAGGTAGCCTCCAGATCTCATCCTCTTTTTAGAGGCGAAATATCCGGTAAATTCCCTCCCATTTTATCTCTGGTTGGAGTTTTGTCGTGTTTTAGAGATATCCCCGAAACGAGATATTATAGTGGTGTCAGAGCATAGTTCTGGCTCAGCTTGTGGTCTATGACATCAGAAAAGAGATGACACAGAGGCCAAACAGTTTGGAGAGCAACGATTGACAGTAGCAGTTGCAGTGCCAAAAAACGAAATTGGAAGAGGGCCAAACTATAAAGGGTCAGATTTTGAAGGTTGGAATTAGAAGAAACCATTTCTGGGTTTTTTTGGGTTTTTGGCAAGGATCACCTTCCCAAATTTTTAGAATTTTCTAAGCAATTTTCAGTAGGTAAATCAGAGGCCGAAGTGAGACATAAGTGTATTCTTGGAGTAGCAGTGCAGTTTCTGGAGGAGCCTGTAGACACAGAACATGAGGAGCCTGTGATAGATGCAGAATGAGAGGAGCTTGTAGACACAGAGTAGGAGGAGCCAATGGCAGGAGATGATGATGCGAAGAGATTTGGGGAGATGCTCCTCAAATCAGTACAGGATCTGTCGAGGTAGATTGAGGTGATGGGGCAGATATTTACCGCTATGGAGACTAGACAACGTGAAAACCCAAGGGGTTTCTAGATTGGCGAGGGATCAGGCACATCCCACCATTTTCCGGAGCATGATGCCACTCAGTATATCGCATCACATACACCCACACGTTCCACTATGCCCACTTTTCTGGGTGTAAACACAGGGGCTGGAGCATAATAGGAGCCAGAGCTTGGCCACATGGGTGATTATTTCGCCGAGTATCAAGCATATGGGTAGGAGTTCATGGATGCCCTTCCATTCAGAGATTTTTTCAGCTCCAGCGGGATAACAGACCCCGCAAATTTCACAGAGGGAAAAAGCACTCACATGACGGGGGCTTGCAGCGCACAGTGGGCAGATTCCATTTACCGACATTTGACGGGTCATCCAAGTGTTCGGAAAAAGCTTGGGTGGAGAAGTTGGATGCCTCTTTCCAGCTTGACTGAGTATAAGAGGGGGAAACCATAAAAATGGTTACCTCGCACTTGGAGGATGAGGGCACATAGGATTGTAGGGAGTTCGACGATACACCTAGTGTGACACAGGAATCACCCTCATTGGAGACCTCCTCGACTGTGTCAGCTGATATCGTAGTGGAGAAGGTAGAGCCTACCCCAGTAGAGCCATCCATTGAGGTGATGACCGAAGATGTATCCGATTTTTCTGGTGGTAGTAGCACACGATAGCTGGGTGAGGTGTCAGGAAATGTATCCACCTTCGATGAGGCACTAGGAGGTACAGAGGTATTGGATGATGGTCGCAGACAGCGGTATCATCGGCTTCGGATAGACCTCCTAGTTTTTAAAGGGAAGGCCACGTCAGTATGGGAGGCCATTTTGTTGCAGGACAAGGAGCTAGAGGGCATAAGAGTGGCTTGTGAGTCGGCAGCCAAGTTGGCCCGCATTGTGGAACGACTAGATTCCCTAATGGTAGAACCAGAGGGCACGTTGGAGCGTCAGATCATTCCCCTTCAATCATGCATGGACAGGATTAGCAGCGTTGTTGAGTCACCTCTTCCCATTGGAGAGAGAGAGATGGAGTCACCTATTCAGACCTCATACGTTGACTTGGTTAGCAGGATGAGACGATCAGAGTTGCACAGTGTGCAGCATCCACTTTTCGAGGTTGGATGGTGAGAGATTTTGAGTTGGTACGCGGTGGAGTGGGTTATGGAGATGGTGGTGGACCCGGGTGTAGTTCAGCAGGAGTTCCCACGTGTTGGGAATACAGGAACCCCAGATTTGCATTGGGATCTAGACGGGATCACCTATCATTTCCCAGGCAGGTCGGTTGACTATGTCTTGGAGGGTACAATTGGCCTAGTAGTAGAGCATGCGCATCTGCTAGGGGAGTTTCAGTCAGCTCCATTGGCCAACCAATTTATGGGCAGAATCCCTCTATTGTCTTGGTATGACACTCATACACGGGATCACGGGGTGGTCAACATACCTTGGCAGGAGCTTGTCGGAGGATATGGCATTGGCAAGCCACCAAATGGTGCCTTGTATGGGGCCCAAGATTCTTCACCTTTATGTGGAACACAGAGGACGCAGCGGAGCCGAGCATTGGTGGTAACACTAGTGACACATAGGGAGATTCACTTCTCGGACCCCTCGAGGAGGGTTTGGAGTGATGATCCATTCGTCGGCGGGCATAGTGATGCGACGATGTAGACGACGATACCGCTTAGGGGTAGTCCGATATGTAGTGGCACAACTCTAGGTCAACACATCTAGGGATGTGTGGGAGCCTCTAACATAGAGTAGTGGACTACTAGTGGACATGGAGTTGCATGGTGGTGTACCATAGTGTGTGGGACTACATTGTGGAGTAGGAGTGTACTACATCATATTGAGAGCACGCGGGGAATGACCGATGCCTGGACACGGTCATGGCACGAGACGGCATAGGGTGGTAAAATAGTAGCATGGGGTATCCAGCAGTATACAGGGGTATGCCTCAGTGTGAAATGGCATGTCGAGTAGTACATGGATGATCGGTGGTATGCGAGGGCGTATGGTGCTGGACAGCAGGGTCTAGGGAGACTCACGGATACAGACACCAGGCTTACCTTTGGGAATAGTTCACCCAGGATCAATGGGGAGACAGATGAGCGATACTTGATGGTATCTATGGGGACTCACGCACCCGACCCTCTTCTACATCACTCACAAGCACAACCGATTTTGTTGTTGTCCTTTGGCACTTTGGGCATGAGCAGCGAGGTACGCGAGGCTCACCCAAGATATTTGGATGGCACTCAGAACACTAGGGGGGAGAGTTCTCAGTAGTGGAACTGGGTCGGTGCACTAGTTGGCAGCCACAGGTCGGGGGATGAGATGATCCTCTGTAGGGGTAGCACATCAGTCATCACTGAGCCTACGATTTGGGAGCAGGTCATGAGGGAGACATGCGTCACTCTTTTCTCAAGGCATGTCGAGACCATGTATGAGCAGAGGATACTAGGTACAATAGAGGTAGCATCCCAGTATGTGTCTGGGCTCCAAACATTGTATCGACACTTTATCGAGAGGGTGGATGGCATATTTCATGTAGATGATGTGGCGGAGGTAGAACAGGAAGACATTCCTTCTATAAGCCAGGGTGAGGACTCTTTTTCATATGAGTCCATAGAATCAGTTGAGGACGCTTCTGGGGAGTGAGAGCAGTCATGCAGAAATGGTGAAAATAGACCAGAGCTGCATTCTAATGTCTAGGGTGAACAGTCACGGGACTCTGCGGGAGATACTCTGGGTGAAGAGTCAATTGTGACGATTCAGCTAGAGCAGCAGGTGATGGAGCCTGAGTCGACAGAGGAGGATGCTATTCACATCAGGCATGAAATTCCTTTGGAGGAAAGCCAAATGGGCACCCACATTGAGCCGATAAGGGATATGCGGATAAAATTTGGGTCAACCATTGGGGTGGGGCAGTCAGATGCACTAACATCGAGTATGGTGATAGTAGTTGCAGATCCATATCCTCTAGAGGTGTTGGAGGTCGATGGGATTGTTCTGCAGGGGGCCAGTAGACATCGGGAGCATGACATTCCTAATCAGGAGTGGGAGGAGCTGTTGGATATGGTGGAGCATCCATCTGTGGGTCGACACAGGGATGAGGCACAGATAGATGTACACGCAGTCAGCAGAGCTGTAGTGTTTTTAGTGGGTATCACTCTCCAAGAGTACATCGATGGAGCTTGCAGCATATCTTGCCCACTTTGGCTCATTATAGAGAGAGGGGCTTCCTTCTATAGGCAGCTTTCATTGGCAGTCAGGGTAGAGCAGTGGGAGTTTATTACGGGCTGGTGGCAACACTCCAGGCGTGTTCCATATGTAGTTGTTGTTGCTACATCGGATTCTTCTTCCAGGATGGACTGGCGGGAGATCATGAGTAGGTACCCTCTTGATGGTACGATATTCTTCGTAGGGAGCACAAAAGAGCAGGGGGCCCTTGGACATAGTAGATGTTACAGATTCCAGCTAGCAAGGGGGCACAGGTCGTCATTTCTTCAGCACTCTATCCTGATTTCAACAAAGTAGGATCACCGTGGGATTGAGTTAGGAATTGGATTGGAGAGAGGTGATGAGTTGGTACACAGTTGATGGGACAGCTTGCACAGTCACAGATACAGTGTAGCAGGGGTCATGGTCTTCGCCTCTTAAAGCATCAGTCATAGCCAGAGGCAGTGCGCAGTTCGAGCCGTGCGACTTGGGCAATTATTGGCCATGGTGGCGATGGGATCCAAGAGGACTGTTGGTTGGTGAGAGATCAGTTTGGGATCTTGGCATTGAGAGATCCCTTCATATTAGGGTGAAGCAGAGGTCAGAGAGGTTTTAGTGGCGCATCTGGGACCCAGGCACATTTTGCAGTGTCAGTGGGGAGCATCAGCTAGAGAGGAGGCTTGTTCAGGCAGTTCCTTGAGGGCAAGCAACATTTTTCCGGGGGGGACTGTAAAATTCCTAATTAGCGACAGCTAATTGGAATATTCTATTTTCTTTATTTTGTCGTCTACAGTTTGTAAATAAATAAAAAGTGAGTGAAGAGTGTCTAACTCACTTAAGTGAAATAAGACATCCACCTAGGAGCACAATGTTGTGACTTAAGTGGGAGTCAAGGGGGGGCCTAACACCACGTAGAGGAGGGGCCCTATGTACACTCTTGAAGCTTTTGCAAGCTTCTGCACAGATAAGGATGAGGATGTGGAGGAGAGAGAGAGGCTACGTTGGGTTTTGGAGGGAAACCAACGTTATAAAAGAGGGAGGAGCCTCCTCATTTCATTCATTCTTGAGTTGATGATTTTGGAGTAAGACTTTTGTTTTCTTGAGCACGCTAGCTGTTTAGCCTGTCTGCAACACTGTTTAGTGCACTGAGTTTCTCCGTGCAGAGATCTCACCCTTAGCCCCGGGGGACTTCAAGTGCCTACTCGGGTAAGGTTTGTTATTCAGTATTTTATGAGTCATTTCATTGTTTGGGTTTGTTGCGGAGCTGGAGCTTATATACACTGTGCAGTCACTAGGAGTGAGGACGCAGTTCATTGTGGAGGAGCTTTGGATTGGGGTTTCTGCAGGTGATTTCACCGGGATTTCGAGCAGAGGGTCAGCCTTTTCCCGTCGGAGGATTTTGGCGGAGTTTGTGGCAGTATTTCAACTGTTTCTATCCATCCACTGCGCTGTACCTTGGAGGCCAGCGTAATTCCCTGGCGAGGCAGTTTCTGGTGGTTTCGAGGGTTGGCTATTCTTGGAATGGTTTGTGGATATTGTCGGGGTTGTCGAGGAGAGGAGATTTGTTTATTTTCATCTCATTCCGGCAAGGGGATCAGCCCCTAATCTTTAATCGATTCCAGTAGTAGTAGCTACACGACATTTTTCTAGCAGCTGGAACGTAGTTCATAGAGTAGCCATTTCCTGTCTTTTTTTAGAGTGTTTTCTCACTTTCCTTGTGAAATATCGCCTCTTTTACTTCATTACGTTTCTCATATTAATAAAATGGCTCGGCATTTTCTCTCTATGTTTTCTGGTTGAGTTGTCGTAGTTTTCGTTGTTGTTGTAGTTGCTGTATTCTCTTTATATTTCTATTATTATTTTTGAGCGCTCTAGTTCTATACCACTTAGTGTGTTTATCTTTCACTCCTAGATAGAGTTTGGAAAGGGCTAGGTAGCCTCAGAGGTGAAATATCCGGTAAATTCCCTCCCAATCTATCTCTGGTTGGAGTTTTCCCGTGTTTTAGACATATCCCCAAAACGGGATATTTCAACCTCACTTGGATTTTTTAACGACTAATCCTTTTCATTATGTTAATATTCATTGTCTTCGGCATATTCTGCATATTTTTCCGACCTCACATTCCCAAATACTCACTGAACAGAATTTTTGTCGACTGACTCAACATCAGCTGGGACCTACGTCTCAACTCCAATCTGACAGTGACCTTTTGAGTCCAGAATACCAACAAAATTATCATAGCTTTCTGCAATGACAGAAACTGGCTAGCTATCCTGTATTCCAGCAAGGTTATTAGCTCCAGTATCATTCTAGTGCTCTATCAAGCTCCCTGAAATATTGCCTTTGTCCAACTGGGAGAGCAGAGACAGACTTGATATTGTAACCAGTGGAACAACTTCGACATCATTCTAAATCCTAATTCAATTCCATTGTGTTTGTTGTATGCATGACTATATAAATCAAGAACCAAAATATCTCTAAAATAAACATAGTTCAAAGATATATATGTAAGATTTTATTGCACGTAGCCTCCTTCATTGCGTTAGTGTTGCACTGAGTGTTTATGAATATGTTTCTATAATTTTTTGGTAGTTTTGTAGTTACCATATTTTTCTACTATTTAGACTTTGTCATAATAGGAAGAACTGCTCCATACTTCTCAAGATATTCACTAAATTGAGGTTCTTGGTCACCTGATGAAGATATGTTTTTGAAGAAGTTTGTGGAAACTCATGGTGTAGGGAGTTGGATTACTGTTGTAATAAAAATGGATGGTTAGCCAAATTTCCAAGGCAAAGAGTGCTTGTGTTGCTTGCTGATTTCATAAAAATAAATATTTAGATAGATGTGTGATGACACCCTTTTCCCATAGAGCGATCCATATAATTTCTTGTTGGTACAATAACAGACTCGCTATTGTCAGAGATAGGCTTCTCTTCCAAATTTTTGTGACAATGGGTTTTTCATTCGGTGGGATGAATTCCTGAGCTTTAAAGAGGCTGAGTTTATTCTTCATTGACTTGGTAAAACTCTCTTCATACTAGGCTAAGTTTATCACTTTTTAGAGGGGTTGATTTACTAATTTTGTTTTTTGTTTTTCATCTCGTTCTTTCCTGATGTAGTCCCCAGCTGACAGAGGACCAAATTCAGCTAAAATCAAATTTTTTTAACATCCATGTTTTTTAATATCCTTCATTTTTTGAGTTGAGTTGTTGACAAAATTATCAATATCACTAAATTATTATGGTTTCTAAATATTTTAATGCACTCCACTGTTCATGATACAATTTAAATTAGTATGGGCACTCTCTTTGACATTCAAATCCATTTACAAAATGCACAGGACAAGATTGAATTTTTGCAACTTGAGTTAGAGCTACAACGAGATGAGCTTCAAAAAAATATTTTTCGTTATGAACTTGTTTTTGTTCCAAATATGGACACAAACTACCATCAGCAAAAAGACATTGGTCAAATCACTAAGCCGAGTACAAGAGCATATTTTAATGGAAAAGAAAAAATCCAGCCTGCACTTCCTAAGGCCATCATCAAAGCTTGGGAAGAGATTGTCAATAACAAGCACATAACTGGTATTGGATATGACAAGGAGGTGTCCTTTCATATTTCAGACTATTCCAAGCCCATTCAATTTCAGAGTGTTAGATTTATTCATGATAGCTCACCTTCAGTTACTCTAGATTATGCTCCTCTTTCACAGCAACAACAACAGATTATAAATTTCCAACACTATGACTGAGTTGGCCATATGAATATCAATGTTTTGATATTCACCCATGCAAGCAATGTGTTCAACAAACTCATTCTTCACATAGATGCTTCAGAAACAAGCCTCCTACAAGAAAAAATATTCATCTTGGATAGATCGCTTCTTGGCAATGCGCATCAACATCCCAAAATATGTTTCAGTCATATGTTAGAACTTGTTCAAGAGTATTAAACAATGTTGCAGTTGATTTTTTTCCATAATCTCACCTTTTATTTGACATGGGGGTAAATTATGGTCATCTACAACCTTCAAATCCACATCAAGTGAGCCTGAGCCACAAATTGTCATTCTAGATTCAGAGTTGTTGCCAAAGTCATAGAAGTTCAAGTGAGCCTGAGCCACAACCTTTCATTCCAGATTCAGAGTTGTAGCCAGAGACACAGATGCCCATGAGCATGCCTTTGGTTGGTGGTTAGCCTTAAACCATCTATGTTAGGTTGAGTTTCTTCCTCTTCAAATAATTCGAGACACTTTCTCTAGCAGAAGAATTCAGCTTCTTGCGAGTTTTGGTAGAGCTCCACGAAATGAATCAAAAATTATAGAGTTGGTGGTCATCATTAAGACATAACAGGTTATATACGTCCTTTCTTCCCAGTTGAAGGTCTCTCTCTTCAAAATATGAGGAGAAATTTCTCTAGTAGAAGACATCAACTTCTTGCCAAATTTGGAAGAGTTCTTTGAATTGCACTAAGAAATCCAGTGTTGGTGGTCATCCTTAAAACACCTTCTTATGCCAACATTTTATAGAGAAAATCTAGCCTAATGTTGTCATTTTGTATTAAAACTCTCTTCTTGGACTCTCACACACCCGTTTGGATTAATAGTGGCAATGTTGGACACCTAATCCTCTAAGGGTTGGTGTAGAAGGTGAATGGACATAGGAAGTCCAAGAGACCTTGGAATGTGGAATCCAAGGACCACCACAATGTATTATAAATGTAAATAATGTTAATGGCAATAGTATCTTACTCTTAATCTTATCTTCTTGTGTATATCATGCATGTGTTTAACAACATCAAAGTGAAAAACCATGGACAATTTTTAATAAACAATGGGTAGTTTCACATCGTAGGTCGATATATCTTCTAATTTTATTAATCCTAAAAATGCCCTCCAAATATCAAACGATCATAGGATCAAATAATTTACTAGCACGATTTGATTAGGCCTTAAGCCCACCCAAAAAAAACTCTCCTTCCTTGGGAAATAATTTCCCCATTTTATTCCTCTCTTTTTTCTCAAAGAGGGACACTTTTGGCCATCTTGTGCGGTGCATCATTTTTTATTCTTAGTATCAATTGATTGATTTGTGTAACACTTCTCTAAAATTATTCTCCATTTTTCCATAATGGACCAACTTATCTTATGAAACACAAGAGTTTTTATGGGAATTCCAATTTTGCGCTTAAATTTTGTTGCAGGTATATGTTAGGTTGATTTTGGAGGATATTATTTTTCTGGGTTGAACGTACACAAAATCTAATAAGCTCTAGTACATAAAATCTTCCATCCTTTGCAAGAATCTTCCATCCTTTGCAAATGAACTAAATATGAGTTCATGTTAATGAATACACTTCTCTTCGATGGTTAATGCTATGGAAAATTTTGATGGGTTACCCTTAATGTATCATGATAGTATACATATATGCTAATCTTAAAAAAACTTATATTTCTAGATAAAAGAATCGACTACCAAGTAATTTATTATTATGAATAATTCATGTAATGCGCGAATTATATAATGTGTTTATGGATGACCATAACTATTATCCTTAATTCAGAAGAAATAAGATTTATAAGATGTGATAATATTAATTTAAAATATGTTTAAATTAAATTTTAGAAATACAAATAAATGTTAATATATAGGTATATAAAAGTGGTGAATCAATGTTGTAAAAGAATTATAAATGTGCTATAATTTTTATTTATTTATAATATGTTTAGTGATTACTAAGAAAATATTAAAAAGAAAAAAAAGTTATGAAAGTTTATTTTTATGAATCTGAAACTTATGTTATAAGTGAATAACCATGAACTTGAAGTATAAGTAAATATCAAATCATATCTTTATCAACCTATTAGATGCAGTAATGAAATGACACTTTTGGTATAGATATAAATATAGCTCATCAAACTATACATATGAAAATAAAATTATTCTAGTTTGTTACAATTATTAAAAGCCCTTGTAAATCTTTAAAGTTAGTAATGGATATTTTTTTCCAATGAACTAGATAAATTTCAAAGAGAGAGAGTTTTAAATTAATTGAATGGGTATGTTTATTTTGGTAAAATACATTTCTAAGTTAGGAATATTTGTTTGGGTTTGAATTATACATTATATAAAAAAATGAGTGTGGTAATTGGTTAAAATTACGTTTTTCAATGTGTATACAAAAGAGGAAATAAATATTTAAGGGTTTTAATATATGTTATAAAGAATGATAATAAATAATATCTATATGTGATGAATATTCAAATATGAAATAAATTAGTTTTGATATGAAGAGATTAATTATGAAACTAATATTTTAATTGATATAAGATTTTATATCATTTTAAAATGGCACAACTTGGTAGTTTCTCTATTGGCACAACTTGACAAGTGGATACAAAGAATATACATGCATGAAGATTGGTTGGTTCTTTACTTCTAAAATTGTTGAGACCAAATTATAGAATTTATGTGGTTGTATGAGGGCTATGAAATTCGCAACAGTGGTGAAGATAAATATTACATATATTTTGGATTTAACTATAGAGAAATTAATGTTGTTCTGACATGTAGAACAATGAGCTAGGGTTTAAGAATGAGATTATCCTTTGTGATTTATGGGTGAGTTATTGAGGTCGGTGGATGAAAGTATGGTCCATTTGTTGAATATATTTCATTAATGAATAATTAAATCAATAAAACTCATGAGGGTTATGATCATAGGATAATAATTGATTGGGAGGAATATCCATATCAATTAGTGTGTTGCTTTCTCCCATATACTTGAAAAGGACCTACAAGTGTAGAACATTGAGGACGAACAAATATGACTCATGTAGTGTTGATGACTTAATAATTTATATATTATTGAATGACTAAAATTATCATAACATGAATTTAGAGGATTGTTTACTGATAGTGGTTAAAAACATTAATGTGCATTAGGTTATCTTGCTTCAAGGATGTTTCTTCACAACTGGGAAGAATGGTAATAAAGGAACTCTATCAACCAACACTAAAAAAAAATGGTAAGAGAAACCTTGATAAACTACTTATAGTAGGATGACACTAGACCAACTTGACACCTATAGGATGGAGACAAGAAGATAAAATGGGAAAAATGAGAAAAATATTAGTGTAAAGGAAATAATCTCCTTCCTAGTAAAGTATTATTGATAGTTAAGGTTCCCCATTGAAAAAATAATAATAAGCAAGTTCTTAGGTTAAATAATGTGATTAAAGCTCAAACAAATTCATTAGCATGTATACCTAGCGAATACCATATAAGCGATATTTTGAACCATCAAAATATAACAAACCCTATGACCAACTTATGTGATCATATTATATTAAGGATATCCTCTAAATGGATTCAACAATATGAATGATGATTATTAAAGACTTTGAGGGTCACACTGATGACTGGTATAATTTAAAAAGTGTCAATATAAGAAGTTGTGAACACTCATAACTGAGGAATGATAAAATAGAAAAAGGTTGAAATATTTAGTCGGTTAAGGGTAACCATTATCTACCTATGGAAAAATAATTTGACTATGAAAATTAATAAAAAAAATCATAGCATGAAGTGTAAGAAGGAAGTTTGATGAAAATTATATAAGAAAGTTGTGAGAAGAATTGTGCATAAATTAACATATCAATTAATAAATGGTTAATTTGACTATTCTATACTCATTAATTCATGTGGGGTTTGATGACCTATTGATCCTTCACATAAAACAACTTACTAAGTTTTTTCCATTAAGAAGTTATATTTGAAGTAGTTTCGTGCTTCAAATATAAACCAAAGATAGTGTTTGAAAATCAAAAAGTGAAGGGAATGAATCCTTAGTCCCGCTTGAGGACTGGTGCACCTATAACAAAATATATCAAGATGCATTGAAAAATAAACATAATGAGATAATCCAATCTTTTTGAAGGAGAACAATTATTATTACTAGGTGATGGATAAACCACTCAAGATTAATTATCCCTTTGCACAAGACGATTAATTATTAAAAAAGACTTAATAAGGCTGACCTAATGTTTGTTTATCATTGAGTAGAATGGTACTAGAATGAATAAGAAAAATAAGAATAGCTAACATGGAATTTTAAATTTTTTTGTTGATGATTTAATAATAATTTTATAACCAATAATATGTTGATGATTAATTTCACTAAATTTCATTGGAAGAGAAATACATGGCTAGAAGTTAAGGCTCAAGATGATTCAGCAATGTATTTAATAACTATACCTAGTATGTAAATTTTAAACTTATTAGTTAAAGGAAGTGAAAATTATTGTTGAAAAGTAATTGGTATCTTAATGAAAATATACTGGTAAGATAGCCTATATCCTAGAGGGATGTTGGATAATATTACTTTATAGTTTGTATTCATTTTTTATACAAGCAAATGAAATTGATTTTTTTCTAATGAATCATGATAAGGATGATAATAGTGTATTATTGAGATGATTCTCATATTAATGATGTTTCACGATAAAATGGTATGAGGATAATGATGCACATATTTGTTTATTTGTTACGATAATGATGTTTTATGGTCATGAGTGATATGATATGCATAACGTGGCATAGGATTTATGATGTTATGATATGAGGTATATTGACATGCGGTTCATTTATTATGTGTTGTAATAATATGTATTTGATGTTGATATGTTTATGCTATCACTTAGTAGGATATTATGAAGTGAAGCATGTCATAATTGTATGTAGATTTATGACATACAGAATTTTGTGATAACAATAATGTTATGTTCTCATGGTAGCATGCAAGAGTTGGCATGTGGTTTATCTTCTATGATGTTATAATTATAACTAACGCATTGGATGTATGTTGAGATGTGGTGATCAACGGGAAATTCATAAATTGGAAGAGAGGGTTGGTTTATTTGATGATCTCATGGGAGCCCATACCTACGAGGGAGAATATGTAACACCATATGGGTTGCGGACAAGCTAAATCAACACTACATATGTCAATGTGTAACACCCCCAAGTTCTATGCTTTTCAAATTAGACATTTGAACATAAATCCAAAGGGGAGTGGACCCCAATGGATAATTATTTGTGTGGATGTGGTTAATTATTTATTTATGAAAAATAAATAAAATATTGTGTATGCACTATGACCAAATGAGAAATTGAGATCACATGCCTAATCCATGAGGTTATGGAGAAGGTAAAGACTTTCCCCAAAATCTTTCAAAAATCCTTGAAAGAAATTATTTCTAATTTAGATTTTTGAGGAAAAATCTAAATTCCCCAATGATGAGGAAAGTAGTTGGGAACAGGTAAAAAGCTGGAAAAGCTGGAAAAGCAGAAAGCAACTTTAAAGTCCCTAAATAAGGGAAGCCTAGGCAAACAGGAATAAAACATCCTGAAATTCTGGACGCAGAATTGGAAATAGGCTTTGGGGAGAGCATAGCTTAAATAAGCTGCTCTAGAACAGATTGAGGTTAGTTTGTTCTTGGAGGATCTCAGCTCGGGGGTGAGTTCTGGAGATAAATGAACTCTAAGGTTGGGAGGACTGGTCATAGTAGCGGTATGCATGCATAATTTTGGAGATTATTTTATGACTGTACTAATTATATCTGTGTTAAGTATATCAAGGTTATATGCATTGTTCTGTTCGAACTTCTTATTTGAATTTTAGATTGAATGTTTTTTCAGTACCTCATGTAATTACAAGCTAGGTTTAGTAGCTGAAAATTCAGTATGTTAATAGCAGGGAGAAAGTTAAATAAAAACCAAGGGGTTAGTTCCGAGATTTGTACATTGCAGTAATAAAGGTTAGAGATGATAAATCAATCTGAATGTTTAATCTAATAGAAAAATTCAAGTTGTAGCTTGCTGTCTTTGGAATGAAAAACTTAGTTGATGTGTTGTATAAACAAAACCTTTTAATGAAACTGTAACCAATAACAGCAAGTAGGAAACAACTAAGTCTGTGATAGAAGTATGGGTTTCAGTATAACATCTGTACTACAATGGAAAGAATTGTAGAATTAAGAATTTAAATTGTTCTATTACATGGAAGTTTAAATATATGAAACCAGAAGTTAAATCATAACTAAGTACGAGGATCTGAAATTAGGGAGTCTAAACTATCAATTTCGGTATTCATTACTTCCATTTGATTGAAGCAAGATTATCTATATCCTAGTTTTCCAATGGAAGAGTTTAATATGCACTAGAGTTTCAAATATGTTGAATATTTGTAACAATAAAATAAGGGAAGAGTCCTATTGAAAATCTACTTGTGTGATAAAAGTATGTGTGAGGGAAGATTGTAAGCATATTGAAACACTGGGAAAAGAGCATCTACCCACCTTCAATATAAACTGCCGAAAAAGTAGTTGAAGCAACGAAGGTTAAATGATATAGATAGATGTATATGTGGATGTATACCTCTATACAAAGATGCTGAAACTTTATAATTATAGATGCTGGAAAGTATATAAGGTTTGCAAAATGGAAAGTTTGAGGAAGGGCCTATTGGTCAGTTAGATTTGGACAAAAGTTTGAAGAACTGACCTGAGAAATATATACATATATATGTAAGTCAACTAGATTGACTGATTAGAATTGAGGAAATTTCTCATGGGAATTCTTATCTTCGCACTACTGCCTATAATTACTAAGGAGAAATTAAAATACAGGATAAAATTATGAACTTGTAATTGATTCAACAGAAAAATTTGGATGTTATCTGGTGCATAATATAAAGTATATCTGAGTTAATGTTATGTGGATAAGAAGACGGGTATGGGAGACGTGGCAAATGGTATCAGAACCCAAGTTGAGAAAACTGGGCAAGTTATGCGCTCACTCAAAAAAGTTTATGCTGTTGATTTTACCAATGTTGGGTTATTGTACATTGAACAATACTAAGGGATACAGCTACAAACCATGATTAAAGAGAACAAGCGGTATGTGGATATGGGTGGGGGGAGGAAACATGCCAGATCCTAAGTCTATAGATGTCAAAATGATTAATGAAATATTAATGAGAAACTCCTAAGATATTTACAAAATTAACTATAGGCAGTTTTCATTTAAGGCTGAAGACAACGAAGAAAAATTCATTTTCAGACTTGTGTAGGTGAGAAATGGAAGTTAGAAATTGGTATGCACACTTGATCATTTAATTTCCAGATTGCATATAATTTAACTATCTTTGGATTTGTTTTAATTGAACGAGTTTGAAGTTTTAATGAAGTATGTAGTCCATGCATTTAACAGAACTGGTCTAGTAGAAAATTTTGAGTGCTAGAGTTGCATGAGAGAAGGCTGGGAAGAACCATCTCCCAAAATCTCTAAATCTGTGATGGATTTAAATCTGAGGATAGGTATCTTCCAGCATTTTTAATGAACATAGTCTTAAATAAAACTTCTAAAAACAAATCTAAGCTTTAATTTTGCATAATGGAATGAGAAAGTATTTCTGGTAGAAAAGTAGCAGATGTTTCAGGAATTACAAGTCTAAATGCTATAATATATTATGAAAAAATTTAATGATACAAATCTGTTAAAGTGGAGGTCATAACAGATAGTATAAATTCAAATAGCCAGTGGGGGAAATTTGTTTATTAGAGTAGTATACAGACGTAAATAAAACTTATATACTAAAACAATTGAAAATATTTCCCAACTTTCTAGCTAAAGAAAAGGTGGAAATTTTAAAGAAAACCAGTAGTTACTAATATATCAGAGTATGAAATAAGTGGTACTCGGAAGTTAAGAAAAACTGTTAAGTAACGGGATCTATATTCAATAACTATTCGAATATATATAAAGGAAGTTAACAGAAGAAAAAAACTAGAAATTTGATATACTGAACATGGGCATGCCTGTGAAATTTTATGTCTACGAAGAATTGATATTGAGAATAGACATATCTATATATGTTTAGCAGGTTTCCTAAAGAAAAAAAAAGAAAAAAATTAACCGAAACAGAGTTACTAAATATACGAGGAAAAATACAGTAACAACTGTAATGCCCATGATTACCAGCAAGCTTATATCGCAAATAAATTGAGAATAGAAAAACGCTTTCTCTATATATCAGAAGCAATAGAGGTAGTGGAACTTGTGACCTCATTTTAAACATTTGAAAATGAAATTTTATATAAAATAAATAGTAACCGGTTCAAGATAAACTGGAGGAATTGGTAATGTCCAAATTTTAGAAATTATTACAGACTCAAACTTTCAATAAAAGTCCCAAAGGAGATTTGATTGTGAACACTATCAATACAATGGGAAATATTTTTCCCCAATTTGTACGTAAAAGGGAAATGTGGAAGGTCTCCTGTGGGTGAATTACCAACCGGGGTAAAACAAGGGGTCCAATATTATTTTGGCAGCCATTCCAATGTACAATTAATAAAATGATTTGAGGGGGAAAGGAAAGTCCTTTACATACCTGCATCCATAACAGAAATATCATTAGTTAGTGTATATTTTAATAATATAAAACCATAAGGAATAAATGTGAAAATGGAAAGGAAGAATGAGAGGGAAACCTATAGCTGTGAGATCCATGGAGGAATTAATTGCATATCTCTCGCTTTCCCTTTTTTCACTTGGACAAATCCCATTTTGTTCTTATGTGGAAAATAAATTCAATATTAAAATAAAACCAGAGATTAAGAAATCAAACCTTCACTAGAATCTAATTCAAAGTGACTTTTCAAGGTTGAGAGGATATCTAAAGAGATATATAAGCGTATGAGACAATAAAGACTGACTGGAAAAAAACCTAGAAGTCGTTCTGAACCAATAATAACTTAAAAGTTACAATTGTTAAACCAAAGGAACTAGACGTTAATAAAAACGACCAGAGAAACTCTGTTCAGAGAGAACGAAAGATTTTATAAGTGAAAAATGAGGAAAAATATCATTAGTGGAACTAACAAGTAAGCTAGAACAGTATGGGGAAATAAACGATTACCTTGTTTCCTGTCAAGAATTCGAGAAATGAAACTCTATTTCCTGGTTCGGGACAAATATCTAGAATAACAGAAACTTAGAATACCTGCTAAATTGAAATAAAGATGGATAGCAGAAAACGAAAAAATTACGATATAAAAATAATGTGTGGGTAAAGTCTCCAACACACCGGAGCTGGGAAGGCACGAGGTGGCCATACCCGTAAATTTTGGATTGTTGTAGGTCGTCAAATGGTGTGGCATCCTGCAAAGATTTCCATCAAAAGGATGGCCTTCTGAGGAACCAAACAGAGGAGCGAATGGTTTCTAGTGAATGAAATTCAGGATTTTAAACCCGGTTCATTTGCAAAAACACTAGTAAATCTCATCCATCAACGTGGCATGATCTCAATCCACATCGCTAAGATCGATGACTAGAGATCGATGTCCAATAGGAACGTGTACTCTCTCACAATAAAAAATTTATTAATTTCTGGAAGATTAAATGCGAATAGATGTAGCTAAGTACTATTGAAATCGTTTTCGTGATTGACTGAAAGGAAAAAGTTAAGAGATGTAATATGAAGATCGTAATAGCTCAATTTTCCATAAGAAATGGTAGGTCTTGAAATAGATTTCAAAATGTGGTAATGACACTTGGAAGGGCAAGTACAACACGTAAAATCTTCTCGGGCCCGAAGTAAATGAGTGGTTAATTCCCTACCTACAATGCTCCATATGGCATTAATGAAATTGGGAAACGAAACTTAAAATATTTTATCATTTCCAATTTAATTCTAAAATTCTAATTCGGGTACAATATAAAGTTATAACAATGGGTGAATTATATACTTAGGAGAGCAGAAGGATGTTATTGTATGGGGGGTTAAAAACATGAATAAATATTATTGCTTAAGCCAATCCTGAAGTATGGTGATTAGAAAAGTAAAGTACCTTGGATGGGTTAGGTATATTTAGAAAAGTAAATTGTTAAGGAACCTAACTAATGATAATTAGTTCAAATGTATAAACGTTGTAGAAAAAAAAGAATATTAAGTTAGGTTAATAAAGTTATAAAAGAGGGTTATACATGTAGAGATGAATTAACTTATCGGTTTCACAATTATTATCGAGAAAGAATATCTCTAAGAAGAATGTTATAAATGAGGTTGGATAATTGGATGATCATTCCAACTAGAAATATACATAATGAATTAAGAGAAGAGGTGAAACGAGAAAGATTACAAGCACTTATGTAAGTATAAGTCAACGTAACAAATAAATATTCAAGGTCGAAAGTTGGGATAATAATTATATATATAATTATTATAATGGCTTTTAATTAACACATAATTTCATATGTGACATATGAAATTTAGACTTAGTATATATATGGAATGATTGTTAAGGAATTTTAAAAGAAAAATTCATATGTAGAGTTGGTTAATGATTGAAGGGATGAAAATTTAAAAGGGTAAATTTTACAATAGATAAAAAGGAACTTAATTCAAGTGAAGTGGATTCATTTAATTAAGCATACGTATGGTGATGGTATAAATTTAAACTAATAGATATTAGTCAAAGAGGAAAATGTTGACAGTTGGAACCATTACCTGTTGGTAAGGATAATTAAAAATGACATATATATTATAAAAAAAAAATTAAAAAAAAAAAAAAAAGGTTTATGACTTTGTGTGGGGAGAATATATATATATATATATATATATATATATATATATACATATATTTTAGTCACCTATGGATTTGTAGAATAGAAAAAAAAAATGAAAACAAGGTTTCAACACTTACGAGATATGAATAGATTATTCATATAAAGTGGTGATAAAAGTAAAGATTATATTAAGGGCATCAATATTGGTGTATTAAAAGACTTGTAATTCAATTATATCCAAGTGTGACTAAGGAGATTATAAAAATAAAATGTACGTAGGAAAATTTAATGAAAGTGTAATCCTACGATATCTCAAAGGGACGAGATGAGAAAAACTTTATACCCACAAGATTAAGGGAGAAGGACTAATTCACTAGGGAAAATTGAAAGTGAATTCACCTTAAAAGTTTATAAGTAAAGTGGAATGCCATATTTAATCATATGACTAGAATATTATTACTCTAATTATGGTTAAAGGAGTAGGAATTTTTTTAAAAGGAAAAAAAATTGGATGTTGGTATTTGGTAAAGTTACCAGGATGATTTCCAAGTCATGTATATTTAAGTCATGACTAAAGTATTTTGTAATGAGCATATTTTAGTTCATATACATGTAAAATAATGAAGTGGTAAACTTAAATACCAACTATAAATACAGTTTAAATACTTGGGTTAATAATTAATTGGTTTAGTAATGGTGGACCATTTCATATTAAATAGTGAAATGTGGACTAATTACATTGAATGAATGAATGAAGGAATAAATCAAAAAAAAAAATCTCCCTGGTGAGTTAGCTAGGGTAGAATTGAAAACCTAACAATTGTTTTTTTAAATTTAAGGAAAAATAATTATGAAAATTATCCTGCATAGATAAGAATCTAATGGAGCACAATTATTTTCCTCAATATATTATAATCCATTTATCAAATGAACCATGGTATTGGGTTGTAATTGGGTTTTATTAGAAACCATGTGTTGTTTATATAAACTATGGGTTGACTTCTAATGATTAGTGAAATTCACATATAGATAAAATTGGTGAATCATCATTGAAATTTGTAAAGCATGAACATACAATTAAAATTAAATGCATAAGTTCTGGTGATTCTTTGAAAAAGGGGAAATTGTGTCAAATTTATTCTTGACATTATCAAGTACTAATACTTGTGAATGTGATGAATTATAGTAATTACATATATCACTATAAAAGAAACATGTATTCACACTATAAAATTTTGTTGGTGTAAATTTTATTAAATTTAATTTTCCTGAGTCTTAAATTCAAAGACAAGGAAATAGTGTAAAATCATACAGCTACATATAGGGAGAAAAGAGGATGAGTTGTATTTGGACTTGGGTGTGGGAGAAACCCATCGGATCCAAATTTATTCACGTAAGTTTTGAACTAGTGGATACAATTCATAAAAGAGGTTAGAGAAAAAAAATTCATGTGTGAAGTAAGAATTGAATTATAGACATTATTAGCGAGTCTGGTTATTACTAATTAAATGGATTGGCTAACAAAAGAAAACAATGAGAAGGTACTGGAAGTACAACTATGAACTGAGAAAGGGTAAGCATAACCATGCATATGATACAGTTGTTTTCTCTCATTTTATGAGTACTAATGAAAAGTTGTAAAATTGTTTAGCCAAGTGTGTAACAGGAAATTGTACACTCTGGAAACAAGGAGAAAAAAAGGTGAAAGATAAATCACCTAGAAAATCAAGAAAAGCCGAACTGTACCAAGTTTGCGTGAGGAGAGAATCTCACTGAAAAAAAAGAAAGGATAAGTAGTGTACTAAAAGTGCACTAAACTATTATGAACCTGAACAGTTTGAATAATAACTAAATTTCTTGAAATTATTGCAATTCAGAATGTTATTGTGGATTATCAATTATATGTACCTGATATTAATTACATTGGTATGAATTGTGGACAGAGAGAACGGAACAAAAGATTTTCTAGACAAACTTCTTGCAAAGAAGTAGGAAGAAAGTCAACTGCATAAGGCATCAGTAAATAGCGTGGAAGCAGGAGAGTACTCTGTCAGAAACTGAGCAAGGACGAAGAAGAAATCTTCGTCAAAGTTGAAAAATCAACGTTAAAGTGTAACATCGAGGAAGGTGTTGGAAAGGGTGGAACTGGTGGCTTATAAACTGGTCTTACCCTTGCATATTAAATTTCATGATGTATTTCATGTCTCCTTATTGGAAAAAAAAAAATTGTACATGATGCTTCTCACATTATTGATTGGAATGTGATCCAGGTGGAACCAGAAGGGGAATTCCTTCCAGAGCCGCTTCAAATCTTGAAGCGGGAAGAAATTGAATTGTGAAATCGAACAATAGCTAGAGTAAAGGTGCAGTGGGAGCACTTTACTGCTGAAGAAGCTACATCGAAAAGAGAAGCTGATATAATGGAAAAGCATTCATCTTTATTTTCAAAATGAACTATAGTAGATATTTGTTAACACCGAGGACGGTGTTTGTTTTCAGAGGGGGAATATGTAACACCCCCAAGTTCTATGCTTTTCAAATTAGACATTTGAACATAAATCCAAAGGGGAGTGGACCCCAATAATGGATAATTATTGTGTGGATGTTGTTAATTATTTATTTATGAAAAATAAATAAAATATTGTGTATGCACTATGACCAAATGAGAAATTGAGATCACATGCCTAATCCATGAGGTTATGGAAAGGGTAAAGACTTTCCCCAAAATCTTTCAAAAATCCTTGAAAGAAGTTATTTCTAATTTAGATTTTTGAGGAAAAATCTAAATCACAATGACATAGAAAGTAGTCAAATATATAAAGTCGTAGCAAGTCGAGGTGCTGGGTAGCGCTTTAAAGTCCCTAAATAAGGGAAGCCTAGGCAAACAGGAATAAAGCATCCTGAAATTCTGGACGCAGAATTGGAAACAAGCTTTGGGGAGAGCATAGCTTAAATAAGTTGCTCCAGAACAGATTGAGGTTAGTCTGTTCTTGGAGGATCTCAGCTCAGGGGTGAGTTCTGGAGATAAATGAACTCTAAGGTTGGGAGGACTGGTCATAGTAGCGGTATGCATGCATAATTTTGGAGATTATTTTATGACTGTATTAATTATATCTGTGTTAAGTATATCAAGGTTATATGCATTGTTCTATTAGAACTTCTTATTTAAATTTTAGATTGAATGTCTGTTCAGTACCTCATGCAATTACAAGCTAGGTTTAGTAGCTGAAAATTCAGTATGTTAATAGCAGGGAGAAAGTTAAATAAAAACCAAGGGGTTAGTTCTTGGGATTTGTACATTGCATTAATAAAGGTTAGAGATGATAAATCAATCTGAATGTTTAATCTAATAGAAAAATTCAAGTTGTAGCTTTCTGTCCTTGGAATGAAAAACTTAGTGGATGTGTTGTATAAACAGAACCTTTTAATAAAACTGTAACCAATAACAGCAAGTAGGAAACGACTAAGTCTGTGATAGAAGCATGGGTTGCAGTATAACAGCTGTACTACAATGGAAAGAATTGTAGAATTAAGAATTTAAATTGTTCTATTACATGGAAGTTTAAATATATGAAACCAGAAGTTAAATCCTAACTAAGTACGAGGATCTAATATTAGGGAGTCTAAACTATCAATTTTGGTATTCATTACTTCCATTTGATTGAAGCAAGATGATCTATATCCTAGTTTTCCAATGGAAGAGTTTAATATGCACCAGAGTTTCAAATATGTTGAATATTTGTAACAATAAAATAAGGGAAGAGTCCTATTGAAAATCTACTTGTGTGATAAAAGTATGTGTGAGGGAAGATTGTAAGCATATTGAAACACTAGGAAAAGAGCATCTACCCACCTTCAATATAAACTGCTGAAAAAGTAGTTGAAGCAACGAAGGTTAAATGATATAGATAGATGTATATGTGGATGTATACCTCTATACAAAGATGCTGAGACTTTATAATTATAGATGCTGGAAAGTCTATAAGGTTTGCAAAATGGAAAGTTTGAGGAAGGGCCTATTGGTCAGTTAGAGTTGGACAAAACTCTGAAGAACTAACCTGAGAAATATATACATAAATATGTAAGTCAACTAGATTGACTAATTAGAATTGAGGAAATTTCTCATGGGAATTCTTATCTTCGCACTACTGCCTATAATTGCTAAGGAGAAATTAAAATACAGGATAAAATTATGAACTTGTAATTGATTCAAGAGAAAAATTTTGGATGTTATCTGGTGCATAATATAAAGTATATCTGAGTTAATGTTATGTGGATAAGAAGACGGGTATGGGAGACGTGACACAATGGTTCATTTGTCTTGTATACCTCTTAATGGATATATCTTGGGGGGATATGAGACCATCTTGAGGAGGCCAAGTTCCTGATATTGTAGGTCAAGTGACTGATATTGGATTGGGATGCCTAAGTCTGACAGGTGTTAAAGGAAATTGATGTCTGGGGTTGTGCACCTCAGTGAGTGTGGAGGCAGTGGACCACCTTTGCGAGATGACAGGAGTTATTTTGTAATGTGGTTGGATGTCTAGCTTGGGCAATAAGAGATCTAAGATTTTTCACGACCATTAGGGAAATACATAGGCTATGGTATAGACCGATGAGGGTTATTATTGGTTCCAAAAATTGGGAAAATGGATAGAGATTCCTTGGGATTTTCCGGGTGTTGTGGAAACTTTCGATTTTTTCTCATTATACGAGTTAAGCAGAGGGTGTAAGGGAAGTGTGAAGTAATAAATAACTAAATAAAGTAAAATTTTAAATGATTAAACTCTTCTTCGGGAGAAGTGCCTTAAAAGGGGGAGTATGAATACCCCATAATAATAATAAAAATAATATTAAAAAATAATATAATATTAAAATATATGTTAAAAAATAATAAATAATAAGTAAAAGCTAAAAATAATAAATAAATAGTAAATAATAAAGAAAATATAATAATAGTAAATAGATAATAAGTAATGAAGAAAATATAACAATAGTAAATAAATAAGATTTTAAATAGTAAATTGGAGTTCTAAATAAATATATATATAATTCAACTATAAAATAGTAAGAATAATAAAGTTAAAAAAAAAGTAAAACATAATAAAATAAGAAAGATTTAAATTAAGAGAAATATTAAATTAAGTGAAACTCAAAACAAAGAAATAAAATTTGGCATGTGGACACATGGAATCTGTGCATGCAGATCTCTTTCCCTTTTCGATCTATTTAATGGAAGATGAGGAGCATGATATTCATTCATTCGCTTGGGAGAAAAATGTTAAGAGACAAAGGATTCCATAACATTAGTATGTTGATTGACGGCTTGGGGGTGGCCAACAATAGAAATATTATGTGCAGATGAACCTACAATTAGGGGACTGTCATCCCTAGAAAATTCGTGGCAGTTAGCGGGATTCAAATAGGTTTCAACTCCAGAGTCATAAGTAATAAATATCATCGCTACAGGTAAGTAATCTCTACTCATGTTTTTGGAAATTTCATGCTAATTTGTTGAATAGTTGTGTGTTGATTATAAATTGCATAATTGAAATAATTAGTTGTATATTTAAATTGTTGGTTGTTACAATATTTTACCATGATTCTTTTTCATATCAATAAATCAAAGTATCATCGTTCCCTTCTATCTAATTCCAACTAGATGTCATTATTATAAACATTGAAATTTAGCATTATATCAACAACAAGAGTGCATACAATTTCCTTACGTCTACTAGTGTATTTAATAATTTAGGTTCTGCCAATGTTGTTCCATCTATAAGAACTCTCTCCTTGTATAATGGCTAACCCAACGAAATTGAATGTTTGTATCGTAATGTTCCCATCTAGTTTTTTGGAAGGGAAGTTCTGATTATTTAGGCTATATATTCCTATTATATTGCAACGTGATTTTAGGATGTAGTTAAACATATATGACCATTTTCCTCATTATTATTCCATACAGTGATCTTCCTCATTTAAGGGAAGTTTATTTCCATCTACAAACTTAATCTGAACTAAAATCTTAGGTCAAAAATGATAACTTATTTCCTTCGATGTATATGAATAAGGTTATCTTCTCATTCACCAAATTTTCCTAAAATCTTCAAGGGTTCCACATTTCCATGGAATTAATGTGGTACCTAACTAATAATGATCACGTGGGGTTCATATAATGTTTGTAAAGTAATAATTTACCAACAACCCATATCCTTTTAACCTTCCTCATTTGATGCATTATCCTTGCAATCACATACTAAGCCCACTACTATTATTTCTTCAACAACATTATATTTAGAAATTCCTAATGCACCTCTCATTTTCTTCAAGCCTCCTTATTTCTTACCTCCCCATCAAAAGTAGCATGTTGGCTAAATTATATCTTCCAAGCCTCACGTTGGGTATGCCTATATGGTACATAAATACCCAAAGGTATCACATTCCTTCATCACCCACCCCAATTTTCATTTTAAATTTATGTATCCAATCCGCAATAGGAAAATATCGTATATGGAATTCAATAGGGGTTTATGAAAATTATTTGGGAACTACTATCTCTAGATAGGCTATGGCTTCCATAGCAACAAAAACTATAAATACCCATCCTTGTTCTTTCAATCTCACTAGCCATGTAACTAGTAACAATCCATCACTATCAAAATTACAATACCTACTTAATTATGGTGATTTATAACCTAAACCATCCACTATTATTGTGAATAATTTTAAATTTAGATCATGTACAAAGTACATTAAATCATTACATATCAATCATCTTTGGATATTGTGTAATAATTATAGTCTTAAATTTTACCATTACCCAAATATACCTTAGTTTCATAACTCCCTCACCATCATTTTTCATATAAACATATCCATAGAGGGTAAACCATCTCCTATCTTGACAATATTTATGTTTAACATAAACATATGTTTTAGGAATAGGAGAAATTTTGTTGTTGAAATCAAACATATCTATGACATCCACTCTCTTAAATATAGAGTGAATATTATTGGATTGCAAATAAATTATCAAAAGACCATTTTCCTTTCGAAGTAAAATATGAAACTTCTATTTCACTATAGTATTAATATCATATTCTATAGGTGCTTAATGCGCGAGACTAATAAAATAAAGTATAGGTGAATATTGGTCTCACAAGCGTACAGTTTCCTCTACACTTACAAGATTAAAATTACAAAAGTAGCACAATGTTATTTGTTTCCATTAAAAATACAAAATTTGACCCTCTTCTTCCTTCTTATTTTTAACTTAAAATATTCTTAGCGAAGAAGGAATCATAGTATATAATAATGATTCAAGGGGAAAGACATATGAATTCCTAGTAGTAACTAGTCCTTAATTAAATTATAGGTATCTATTTCATGATTTATTTTCATTCCACCTATAGGGGATATAACAACCACAACCTCTCTCAAAGATAAAAACTTTCTATACATTTCTTCTACATTATCCCTCAAGAAATAATGGACATCCCAATTCACACATCTTGTTGTTGGTTTACCTCGTTTTGATCAATGTCATATTTGAAATTTATTTCACTTAATCCAAGATTTCTAAAAATCAAAAACTATATGTAAATTTTGTTGGTATATTTTTTTTTACTATATTCCTAACAAACATCCCATCATGTAGGAGGTAAATTGTTTTATTTAATTACATCTCTAAAAGATATCCCAATACCTACCATTCCTCCACACAATTGTAGTGTTGAGATAAGATTTTATTGTTTTCTAATATAATAATTAATTATTTTATAAATATCCTCTAATTTTTTTTTTCCTCGGGATGAAGGCATTGTTGGCTAGTCAGAATTTTTAGACTATGTTCATGTTTTTTTCTTTAAATCCGCCAATGGATTTTCAATTTCACAAAGATGCATAAATATTTCCAATACAGTTACTTTATACTAGTAATTAATTAATACTTGGTATATGAATCTATAACAAAAAAATTTGTTGAAAAGTTTTTTCTTCCAACACTTAGACATGTGCACATTTTGTCAATTTCTTCCTACTTATAAAAAAACTTGATATGCATGATTTTGTCAAACAATTCCCATATAATATTTTTTGGAAAAACTTGATAAGTAAATCCATTAGGATATGGTACCTAGGAACCTTAATTTTAGGTTCAATATTTTCCTCATGATAGTAGGTAAGGATAAAGTTTATTCTAATGATGCCTTTAGGAATGGTATGGACTTTGTTGACAACCAAGATGCTACTCACTAGCTCACTATCCATCACTGCTTGCATGTCATTGAAGAATATGTGATTTCAATCATTTATGATAACATGGAAATCATTAAAATCTCTATAGGGTCCCTCCCTTGTATACTCAATATCCTACCTTAATTTGGTAGGATTCCTCTTGTGACCTAATGCAGGCCACTTCTTGAGGCATTCAAATGATTTTTATACCATCGTTTGTTGAATACATTCTACCTATTGTAGATGATGGTTTATGATAAGATTAATGTTCATCTCCATAGTATAATCTTAAATCAAAACCTAGCCCAATATTGTTTTTTGTAAATGGTCCATGCTTTATGATCATTATGTTATTTGTTATTTTAGATACGTAATCATAGTCTTGTATGTAAGGGAGAGGATGCATCGTTTAATAAGATGATTACATATCATGTATTTGTCTTAATTTTAATATAATAATATATAATAAGTTGATGGTGAATGCTCTCACCCTCATATATTAAATGTAAAACATAATTTGTTTTACTTAATATATTGCTAACCCCACCACACATCTCGGTTGAGGTAGGTATAGATATTATATAATAACATGTCAATATAAGGGAATGTATGCTGAAATACATAAGGTAAAACAAGAAATATTATACCTAATATCTCTACGCACCATTCTCTTATTAGTCCATGCCCCCTTCAAGGCTGCAGGGACTATAGTAATCGTATTTTGGCTATATATTAGTCAAACACAGAAACCTAAAAAGCAGTTATTCTTTTACTTAAAGCTTTTTTTAATGTTAAAATGAAATTAATTGAAATTTATTCAAACAATTTTCTTGAAATCAATTAAATTATGACAACTGTTTTATTTAGCCAATTAAAAAAATGGAGATCTTATTTGGCCTTTTCTCGAGGCCAAATAAATACATTATCTTTAGAAATCTCAACATAAGGTAAATAACCCATAACCAAGTGAAGTTAATTAATGCTAGCATTACTTAAGCAACATTAAATGTTAATTTATGAAATACAAACTCTATCACTCATTTTCTCCCATGTTCTTCTTCATTTTCCATATGGCTTCCACCTAACCACCATACAAATGGAATGGACTTTGGCTTCCCGCTAACCTCCATGCAAATGGACGTGTGGTCACCGCCATGCCTGCTTATTCTTTCACTTTCTTAACTTGCTTCTTCTTCATGTTCTTCTGTTCAAAGATGTTCTTCAGTTCTTTGAAGAGGGTGAATACCCATCTCTATCCTCACAATCTATCCTCATGTTCTTCAAAGAAGTCTATCCTCATGTTCGTCATTTCTTTGAAGAGGGTGAATACCCATCTCTATCTGCACAGTATATCAGCGCAGTCATTGGGTTTTTACCCTGGTTTTGTTACTCATTCGCACATCTGAAAGGTGCTCAAATTCACCCACCGATAACAAGTAAATCACATTCACTCATTTTATTTAAACTCTTATTTTTTCCTAATCTCAATTATGAAATGGTTGAATGGAAGAACTCTGAATTTGCAGACTATGTATTAATAAACTTACTGTTGAATATGCAAACTAAGAAACTTACTATTGAATATGCAAACTAAGAAACTTACTGTTAATTAAGGTAGTACTAATGGTAACGAAGCAGAAGCTTCTTTTATGGTTAAGGCTACCTCTAAGGCTACCTGGAACTAGTACATGATTATTGATTATTGAGTTGCTATAGTAGCTAACTAGTTTTGAAATTATTGATTTTTGGGCTTTACATTGCAATTTCCAGGAAATGAATAAAATTTCAACTATAAATCAAGCAATTACATTTGATACTTAAACATAATTCCAGATCTACAGATTACCTGTAACGATTCACTATATACAGTGTTGGTGGAAGTTCATGTGACTTCGCCATGATTCACCATAGGAGGTTTTTGGAACCTGTTGTAAGTGAACTTGTATCATTTTTCAATCCGGGTAAGCCAGGCTCTCTACGTGGCTCCTGGCCTCAACTATTAGTGGGTGACTTTGTTCCTCACTAGCGAGCTATCCAGTGTTTGCTGATTGTGTGTGTGCTGGAAATCAAAAGGATATGTATGACCCCCAAATTCCGGAACAAGGTCTTATAGCCGAAGCGATAATATACATTCTCACCATGCAGTTCTTAACCCCTAATCTAAGAAAGGAAGGCATAATAGTAAAGCCTTAGCACTAATAAGGATTAACTCATAGGCCTCTCTTTTATTTAGGAAATTTATAGACTTACAACCCGGGCTAGCGCCCGGATATGCTACAGTTAATGAGGGATTCATAGTTGACTAGCAACAAGTTATGGTGGTTCACAACAGCACCCTCCAAGGCAAGGGCTGTCATAAAATTCATATGGGTATGGCTATGCAAGCAGTTGAATTCTGCGTCCAGCTCAGTTCTCATCTCACAATAACGATCCTCTTATCAATTTATGGTTGAAGGTCCCTATCCATAAAATCACAGTTCATGAAGGCAGGAAGGTTGGAAAGACAAGCTTAATTATGCCATCGAATCTTAATTACCTCATATTGATGCTAAACCATCGATAGTCCTGTCAATGCGTGAATATCTTGGGGATGAATATGATAGCAGTGCCAAATCCAAATGTTGTCATCTGAATTATTCATTGTTACTACCGGATCAGAATTGATAGGGAAACAACTTTTCATCTCAATGATTCATTGTTACTGCTGGATCGGATTATGGTGGAAATTCAATTTCACTGGACTTGACCTGTGAAAAATAAGTTGAACCTGCTACTACTGAGACTCAGTCATGGGGTTATGGTGCATAAGCAGAGATGCATACTAGAGCTACTTTGTAAAAAAAAATCGCTTCAGGATGAAGGCAAGTGTAATACATGAAAATCTGTCAATGCTACACGTAATACATTCAAATCCGTCATCTGTCACAATTTAACTCTTGCAACCCTCACTTGAATGAATTGTGTTGAATCAATACATCAACGTTATACTCCGTTTTCAGAAATTTGTATTGATTCCATTTGTTTTTTCCTAAACTACCGAGGTAAAAAAAAAATCAGCACCTTTATTAGTGGGAAAAGGACAATATCAAATATATCATCTTGCAAAGGATATATTTATTATTAGCCGACAATAATATCAAATATATAAGATTTGCAATAAATAGGTGGAAAGATAACAATAAATTTCCTAAAAGTAAATAAAAAGCGTGTTAAATAAATACATCAACGTTATACTTCTTTTTCGGAAATTTGTATTGATTTCATTTGGTTTTGGCTAACTACCGAGGTAAAAACAAATTCAAAACTTTTTTATTAGTGGGAAAAGGAAAATATCATATATATAATCTTGCAAGCGGTATATTTATTATTAGTAGACAACAATATTAAATATATAAGCTTTGAAATAAGTGGCAGGATAACAATAGAAATAGGTGGCTGGATAACAATAAATTTCCTGAAAGTAAATAAAAAGAGACTTGTTCAAAATTTCAAGGAAGAATGGTATGCAAGAAAGCCAACATTTCAAATACTAGACAATAAACTTTTCATTAAAAGACCATGTGTTGGAAACCAACATTTAAGAATTAAATATCCATTGATTCTACTTTGAACAAGGATGTTTTCATAGTTTGGCTTGTGAAAACCTCATATTTTACATTACTATTACATTACTATTTTAACTGACCAATTTATTTATATTATTATTTTTTAACTGACCAATTTATTTATATTATTATTTTTACATGGTCTCTTGTTTGTGAGAGTAACAAACAATATTCCTTAAAATATAAAACTAGGGGATAACTTTATCCACTATTACATTACTATTTTAACTGACCAATTTATTTGTATTATTATTTTTACATGGTCTCTTGTTTGTGAGAGTAACAAATAGTATTCCTTAAAATATAAAACTAGGGGATAACGTTCTGTTGGGAATACCTAATACTGATTAGTGCTAATTATACAGTAAAACAAAAACTAGTTTTGTCGCACCAACTTGACTCCTTGACTCGTGCCTCATGGCAGGGATTTGCTGCCATGCAGCAATTCTTGTTCAAAGTAGAATTCATAATCATAAAAGTACAATAAAAACACCATATATCAAAGAAAACTCACTTTCTTCCAAAAATAAAAAATATTAATATTTTAAATATTGTAAAGAAGAATCCATTTGATGTTTTTTAAAACATTAGCTTCACATCCATCATTATGTATTTCCTCCAACGTCATGTATTAAAATGAATTAAAAAAAAATTCAACTCTAAATTCATGTTTTCTCTTGAAAATAAATATATCCAATTATGCAATTGAAATAAAATAGTTAAATTTATTAGAAAATTAATTACTAAATATAGAAAATTTTGAGAATAAAGTGGAGCCAAATATTAAATAAAATAGATAAATATTTTAGACTTCCAATAATACAAAATATTTGTCATTCAATAAATGATGAAAAAAATATGTGAAAACCTAAAAATGAAATTAAAAAACTAACTCAATGTAAAATTATTTAAAAATAAAGTTTTAAAAAATATTCAAAGAGAAATGATTATTGAATATATTGAATATGGATCAATGAAAAGAAGGTGTTAATATTAAAATTAAATATTAACAAAACCATATCTAAAAGGAAAGGGAAAATGAAAATTTTAATATAATTTTTAAATTGAATTAAGAGAAATATTCAAAAACATATAATTATTTCATATAAATACTAGTAGAATCGCTACATTAGTATTAAAGGTGGTTGATATATGTCGATTGGTGTTATTTTCATAAGATAATTTTCATTTAGAAGGCGGAAAATGTCACTGATCATCATATATCAACCACAATTACTAGTGTGGTTGTGCTAGTTGACAACTAACATGTGTGGAGTGGATTCATTGACGATCGTTGAAGATGATTGATGTCGTTGACCATGGTTGAATAGGATAAATTTTATCATGGTTGAAGATTTTGATAAATGTTGAAGAGGGTTGATTGAGGCTCACCAAGGGTTGACAAAGGTTGATCATGGTCAACTATTAATGGTATAATTTATTATCATTACCTCCATCTAAAATTTTTAATTTAATGTTGAAAATTATTACATTGTTACATTAATGTTGCATTAATATTTACCATGATTGACCTTAGTTGACCATGATTGATAATGAAACCATGTTTCACTATAGATTGAGAAGAAAATTTATCGTTGAACAAGCTTTACCATTTTTTCACCATGGTTGAGTATTGTTACATGGTTATAGTAATATTACATTAATGTTGACCATGGTTAACCATGGTCAACCACAATTGAGAATACATTAATGTTAATTCTAATGTTACATTAATGTTACAAAAATGGCTACAGTAATGGTTAAAGTGGGTTGACGAGGTTGACAATGGTATATGAGGTTAACCATGGTTTAAGAGGGTTGACCATTGTTGGACAAGGTACACCTTGCTTGACCTGAGTTAAACATGATTGAAAATTATTACAATGATTGACCATAATTGAACATGATTGACAATTATTACCATGGGTGACCTCACGATGATTAACAATGATTAGAATGGTTGACCTTAGTTGCCATGATTAAAAAAGATTACCATGGCTGAACTCAGTTGACCATGATTAACAATAATTACTATTGTTGTCCTCAGTTAACCATGATTTAAAATGATAACCATGCTTAACGAAGGATTAAGGGGAAGAGTATCGTTGACCTTGTTTACCATGTTTGACAAGATTCACCAAGGATGAAGATTATTGAATATGAATTAACATCCATCACTGCAATTGTTAATGGTCAGCCATAAATATAATAATGTATATTTAGGTTACATTAAGCTAACAATGTAACATTAATGTTGTTAATTGTTATATTGTTACATTAATGTTTACCATGGCTAATGTTGCAGTAATGTTATTGTTAATGTTACGTTAATTTTACGTTAATGTTGCAAAAATGGTTTCATTACTAGTTGAAAAGGGTTGAAGAGGTCCACTATGGTTGAAGAGGAAAATTTTTGATAGATGGAGCCATTGGTTGATGGATGTATAATTGTCAACCTCATTAACCCATGGTTGATCCATGTAGACCATGGTTGATCAAGGTTGGCCTTGGTCAGTTATGGTTGCTTATGATTTTCAAGGATGATGAGGAATACAATGGAATATTATAATTGACCTTATTTTATTAGGGTTGCCATGGTTTACATTTCTTTATCATGGTTTACCTTAGCTGACCATTTTCAACCATGATTACAATGTTCAACTAGAGTTGACCATCGTAAACCATGGTAACATGGTTTTAAATTTTTTATCATGGTTGACCATTTACTATGATAGATTATGACTGGAAATAGTTAAAAATGGTTTCCCATGTTTTATCACGGATAATGATGGTTGACCATGGTTGACCATGGTTGGTAAAAAATTATGGTACACATGTATATATTCTACAGTTTACATTTAGTTAGAGCAATAATGTCTTGGTTATTACTCTAATGATTCATCATTACCATTTACTATGTGACTCTCGGTGTATATGAAAGTCCCTTTCGACCTTGATGTCATTGATTGGTGGGCCATGAGGATATAACATTTCCAAATTGTGCTCCATATAATTACTTACCCTTGGTTTCTTCTTAATTTGTTGAATTCATTCCCAAGGGGTCACTTACTATCGTAGGGTTGAGTTCTCCCTTAACCAATGTGTTAATAATTTACCCTAGAAAGTGGTGCACATGCACTTTAGAAAAATGTGATCGAATCCTCTACGGTCTCATACACCCCTCCCTTGTTAATTTCACCTGGTCTGTCAGTCTCCTTATGCGTGGATGATGGGATGAGGATCCTGGAAATTGACAGTGGATATCGCTCCTTCAAAGCCTAACCTATTCTTTCATGAGGTCTTTGTTATATTCGTCACTTTCGTGTATGGGGTTATATATTTAGCCTCTAGTACTGGAATTTGGTTCTAGAGGACAGTAGCAAGAATATGGCTTCAATGGTGCGACTATCTCACCCCATATGTTTATGGTAAGATACTTCTCACTCTCAGTATAAGTCTTGTTAAAACTTGGATCATTTAAAGGTGCCACAACTCTTTCACTCACATTCTTTTCTTTGCTTCGCACTCATTTTGCAACTTCTATCGAGGGTTTTTTTTTCCTTTTGTTTGTTTTGACTAGTTATGCCAACCATTTCTACCATTGTACACTTATTTGAGTTACATGGTTTCTGGTGTAAGCATTCATGTGCATGACCGATTCAATTTCATAAATAATCCTTTCACTACCAGTTAATTTACTAGGTTTTTTCCTTATCGAACTGTAGGTACACTATTAGACTCATTACATATCATAGTTATTATTAGCAGTAAAATTTATCCTAATTAGCATATATTTACTGCTATAGTTCGCATTCCCAATTTTGGGCTAATGGGGCTATTTCTTATGGTTTATTTTTATTTTTTTTCAAAACTATGAGCTCGTGTTCATTTGGAACTAACTATGCTTTTAGTTCCCTCTTCTCTATACAGTGAGCACCAACGAAAAAGCCTCTCAATTCAATGGCCACAATCTCTGGATGAAAATGCAAGGTACGTTCAAATATTTTAAGGGTTTGTGTTTTCCTTTGGTTTTGGTAGTGCATGACCTCTCCCTCAGTTATTTGGTAGCAATACTATAACTAGAAAATTATTATGGGTGACCATCCTTTGTATCTTTTCAGTTGACCCTAGCGCTCACAACTCTCCTGTTTCTTTTCAAGGGTACTGCTCTGGAGAGGCATATATGGCAGTGCGCACTGGATGAAACTAGCACGACTTCCATGAATAAGTAAGGTTTTAGCTCTCCCTTCTTTTCTTTTTCTCTATTTCATGCAATAAATTGTTCCATAATATTTAATCTCTAGCTATATATTGTTAATGTACTAACTCACTTTTTCTGAAGGTGCTTATTTTTCTTTATGACATTCTCTCCCGTGCTCATTTGGAATGACACTGTCAATATTGATATGCAACCCTAGGGCTTCCAAGTTAGTTCACTTTCCTTCTCTAAGGTTCAAACTGTTACAACATACCGCTGAGATTCCTCAGCAGTGGTGTTAGGGTGCACGAATCACAAACGCACATCTCTTGTGCACAACATAAATGTTAAAATTTAATGAATTATAAAAGCTCTATAATTACGTCGCTCCATTAGCATGTTACTGCTAGTCTGCAAGTATAACGCTAGTTATACTTTTTCTTTTGTTATTTTACAGGCTCATATTGATAGAATCCCTACATTAATGTGGGCGCAAACCCTCTATTGTTGTATTATCCAGCATGGTTTTCTTATAAAAAAATACTATTATGTACATCTCTGATAGGGACAGTTCATTCATTTAATATTTATAATGCGTAATGTTTTACTTAATGACTGTGTATCATTATTTCCAGCTCTGGATGAAATTTATTTTGCTTCTCGTGGTTTGAAAATGATGTAATCTACAACTGAAGATTTACATGTGTTTGTATATATATATATATATATATATATATATATATATATATATATATATATATCTTCATTTGTCACTATGCGAATGAAGGAATATTTAATTCACTATCACTGTCGTTGTGTATCCTACATGTTTTCCTTTCTCCCTTCCTAATACCTCTCAATTCGTTTTTTTCTGTCGGTCACTTTGTTTATTTAAAGGAAATGGACTAGTTATTTTCGCTTGGTATTCTTATATACAAGTTACTTATGAGAATATTTTCGAAACCATCGCATGTACTATCTTATTTTAGATGAACAATACTACTGTGAGTATTTTTTGAATTTCGACTAGTACTATAATCTTTGAAGTATTTATTAAATGATTAAGAATGTGACCAGTTTCCTATGGAGTTTTTTTGGTTTCATTTCTAGTACTACACATGACTATTAGTACTTAACACCTTGAAAATCAAGCATACCTGAGATTAAATTTAGAGTGCTCTAAAATACTTTCTATGGACTTTACACCTAAGATTTTGATATTTATTTATGGTTGTCCCTTCGAGCTCCCTTCATTGTTTCCAACCATATTTGTTTCTTCTTGTATGCTTGTCTAATGGTTACTTATTATACACGTATTTAACTGTTAAGCATATATTTTGTAAAATAGAAGAAATTGAATCGTGTATATATTGGGTACTACACTCAATTTAGAGTTAATTCCTCTCATTTTCTAGGTTAGCATACCTAGTCAACCGATTATAGCATCTATTCATTTATGCTAATAACAATTGAAATCACTAATAATAGCTACGTGCATCATAGAAACATATTTCATTTTCACATGGATGAATTTAAAATAACAAAGTACATGCATTTCACTAGAGCAATAGAGTAAGTCTCCAAGAAGATTTTCATTTCAAATCACAGAGTACTTTTGTCTCTATAATAGATTAAATTTACTAGAAAATAAGCTTATATTATTAATAATTTTTTAGTACAACGTCTACTTATGATAGTTCATATTAAGAAAATAAAGTAACAGATATTCTGACTAGAATCACCATTTGGGGAGCACCTGGGAATTCCACACCCTTTTCCACCCAACCTTTCAATTGATATCCACTACTTCACCCTAGAGCTTATATGATATTTCCATGTTATCAACAACATCTATTGATCCCTTCAATATATATATTATATTCTTTCTCATAATCTATTTTTCCTTCAATGACATCCCACTTTTGTGGCTTTGAACACCGCTAGTATATGCTTTTCCTTTAAAGCTCGTTTTTCTTTCCTACAACACTTTATTCTTATCCAGGCTTAGAATCTTTCCCCAGCTAAGAAACTTAATTGATTTTATCTCCTATCCATTAAATATTATCTAAAATATTTATCATGGAAGATTTATCACTGTCTCATTTATTAATAAGAATTTTTTTCTCTCTTTGGTGAGAATCTGATACACAAGTGCCTCATTCCCAAGTAATTTTACCCCAATTATTTATTAATTACTAATATTATTTATTTATATACATATTTTGATGTTCTTCATCTATTTTTCACTCTTCACTCTAACATAATTCTATCTAAGCAAACAAAAACAATATTACAACAATGAAGGGGTATTACAATATTGAAAACAAAAGTCAATGATTTTTTTTCATTTTTTCTTAATAGAGAAATCAATTTTGTATGATTCTGTTGAAGCCTCAAAAATAGCTGCTTCAAACATTGGGGGATAACCACCCGGTCGGGGCCTTAGGGAAACTCCTTTTCTGTTTGGTGTGGTGGCTCCAACTGGATTGATAGGACCAGTTTCCTAATAATTTAAATAGGTTGGTGATGGAATGATTGGATGAATGGAAAATGGGACTAAATTACTGAAATAAATTATCTAATCTAATCTATAACTGATAAGTAATTCTAAAACTAACCCAGGTATCAAATATGAATACAAATTTAAAATTGTTTCGATCAAATACATAACCATGAAAATGTATTATAATTCAACTGAAATATGCAGTATTAAATAATCATAACTCTGTTTAAGAATTTAAAAAAAGTTATAATATCACATTGCATTCATCATTATATATATATCATTCACATATACTGAAAAATATAAATATTTTCACACACTCAGAAATGATATGTATAAAGAAATATTGTGAAACGAGTACATATAAACGATAGCAATTTAAAAGAGAATATCTCACAACATAAGAAATCAACAGTGAATAGATATAAATACCATATCCATCTTGATACTTTCTGATGCAATTCGATATCCAAATCCAGCAACTTCAATGTAAAACAGACCCCAAGATACAGAAATGCAATTCTTTAAAGGCAATTTTGCATAGAACCACCAGATGTGATCCTTTATAAAAATATAAGAGTCAATGGAGTACAGAAATGTAATCTCCAAGTCAAAATATTACAAATTCAGGACCCCTTTCTAAATGCATGAAAGGGGTTTAAATAGGTATTTAATAAAACTAAATAACTAAAACTATTCCTACAATCTATCTAATCGGAAATCTAGAAACAGAATTGTGATCTTAAAGTGAACCGGATTCATTGATTGTCTCCTGTGTTCAATGTGCCCAGATGGCAGATCTTGAGCATATCTTGGACTTCTATTGGCCGACTCATTTTTGAATGTAACTACCCAGTGTATGTAGCATCAGAGAATTCGGGAATGATACAATGAATAGCATTCGAAAGGAATTTGATGGCCATATGTTGGTTGTGTGGCTTGATCAGATAAGTCCACATAATATCCCATGAAATACCTTGAAGTTTTCTAATCAGTTGATTTTTATTGATTATCTCTTCCTTCCACCTGGAATCAGTTTCTTTTACTTCTGGTAATTTTCCTAGGGTACAATTTCAGATCAAATTAGTGGCATACAAACTGTCATTAACCAATTTTGTTGTATTATTCATCAAACTTTTAGCTCTTGTTATGGCTCTTTTTTATTTCATCAACTATTGTTCCCATTCCATAAATACAATTTCCTTGTGTCTTTCCTCAATTCTGGGAAGACTAGCTTTTCTTCCCTGCTCTGTATCCTGCCATGAAAGGAACTAAGAAATTTTATCATCAGCATCATCAATTTCTTGCCTAAGAGTGATTGATTCATCTATCAAAGATGATGTTATTTTGAAAAAAGGCTCAACTGGTGCCAACTTAAGACAAAATTCATTTAATTGCTGAGATAACAGTTTGTTTATTTCAAGAGCTTCAGTTTTGAATTGAGCTAACTTAGGATAATCCTTGAACTTGTCCAAAGCTGATTGGAATTTTTTCGCTTGTTCAATCTTTGAATTTTTCTCACTTTGAAAAATATTTTGTAGCTTTTCTGCCTCTTGACTCAACTATTGTTGTCTTTTCAAGGATTTTTCATCAACTTTCTTCCTTTCAATGCTAAGCTACTCTTCTAGCTGTTTAGATCTAAGCTCCTGATCTTGCAATTTTTTTTCCAGCTGAACAATATTTTGTTGATTCCCTGTGGCCTCTTCTTCCAGCATAGCTATCTGTAAGTCTTTTTGTTTCATCAACTAAGAGACTTCAAAAGCTTTATCTATAGTTGCAGCACTATAGGCACTTGTGTATTGAGATAATTTAGTGAGATCCTCAGATGGATTCACCTCATCATCTTTATAAACAATATTCATAAAATCCACCTGTGAAGTTGAAAGTACATCCTGATCAGTTTTCCTCCTCTTTCTCTATTTTCTCACAACATCCCTATTCTTGGGACTGTAAAATACATCCAGAGGAGGAATTTATTCTACTTTCAGCATAATCTCAGCTATGGTATTTTCAGGAATAACTTCCATATCTTGGTCTTCCAGAACATTAACTTGGGGGTTATTTTGTTATCCTATTTGTTGAGAAAATTGCTCATATTGACTCAGCAAATGGGGAGAAACTATAAGTTCAGCAGATTCCATGAACTTTTCAGTAGTTTCCTCTCTTCCAAGTTGAGACACTAGATTATTTCTTATATTTCTTTTTGCTTCTTATTCATTAGCCTTACTGTTTGTGCCTCCATTCTCAGTATGCACATTGGTATTAGTACTTGTGCTTTATTTTCCTGTCTGGGCTGAAGACTAATGATCAGTATGTGCATCAAGTTTAGTAGTTGTTTCTTTCTTCTCAGTAGCAACTTTACTGCTAATGTCTTCTTTTTGGATAAAAGGATTAGTTCATGTTACTTCTTTATATGTTTGAAAAATGACCTTGATGGAAGATGTTTTTGTTATTTCTTTGCCAGATGTATGCTCTTTTTCCTTCTGTTGTGACTCAGCCTCCTGCATAGAAACTCTTAATTGATCCAGAGGAGCTTTGAGTAATCTCTGGCTTCTAAATAACATAAAATTATTCATCTCTTTAGTCTGGAATTTGGACTTGCCCAAATCATAAACTTGGGACAAATTATCTATAGAAGCAAATAAATCATCGAACTCATCTGGTTTGTGTTCAAATCGAGCAATTGAAACTGAAGTGGTAAAATCAAATGCCACCTTCCTTGGGTCATATTGCCTGCCTTGGACTATTGAAAGCTTGAGATTGGTTATCTTGTCAACTTATTTATCAGCATGAACAAAATTATTGAGAGTGTAATCTCCACATTTAAAAGGAAAAGTAGGCCACATTAACTTCTTGCTATTCTTCAAAGTCTTGGACATGCCTTCTACTGTTAGCTGATATCAAATTTCCTGTGCCAACAGTTTATCTGGAACACACAAAGGAAGAATGTGTGGTTCTAAAATACTTCTGAAAACTCTGATATACATTAATCTTTCTTCTCCGAACCAATCACCAATCGGAGATAAATCAACTTTAGCCTTCTCACAAAGTCTAGGAGGGAATCATCCAAAAATAGGTTGATAAACTAGGATGAGGAAACCATGACAAACTCGGTAAACATGATTTTTAAAAAACCCCTTCCATAATAATTTTTTATATATATGAATAGGAGCAGGATATTTAGGGGTCCATTTCCACCCTAACATGGGAAATTCATAATTGAAGCAAAAGGCATCTAGAATATAGGCACAAAAATAAAAAGGAGTAGTATTTCCTGTGCTTTTGTCCTTCCTATACTCAAGAATCCTATTGGCTATCTTATTATAAGGAATGACAGCTCAGTCCATTATTTTAGAATTTACAGCAGAGTGTATTAAAAGCACCATTTGTATAGAAAACCTAGCTGAATTGTCATTTCCGAATAATTTGCACATCATCACTGTAGTGTAACAGTATGGAGGCGAAATGGATTCCACTGAGTACATAAGTGATGCCTCTTTTTTGTGCTTTTTGGGAGCCCTTCTCCATTTTCTAATTGGCTCCGCCTAATTTTCATTATTTGCAGCAAATTCCTGGATGAAGGCTTTGTTTTAGATTTTCTACGGGTCCGGAAGGTGGTACATTGCTTTAATGTCCTCTGATTTAAACAACCTGAATGTTGCTCCAGAAGCTGAAAAAAATGTCCTATTTTGGATGGCCACATTGTCAATCACCCACCGAATCACATTGTAATATCGAAAAATGTTTGCCCAAGCTGCAACTCAGTGCAGGAACGAATTCGCGAGTGCTTGAAGGGAATTTTTTGAATCTGACGCTGAATCATCTTCATCAGGAACTGTTGCCTTTGGCACAATGACCTTAGGCTTTTCCCTTTCAATGAGTTTATATACCTCTTCCCAGGATAACTTACCAAGACCTTGGCATGACATGTCTGTAACCAGCTTAATTTTAGCTGGTTTCTCTTTAGGTGCTATGGTGAAAACAAGGGCTTTTGCAGTGATAACATCTTTTGCTTTCCTGGATCTCTTTGACATTTTGGTATTGGGTAACGTTTCCCTCGCTCTTCGAATGAAAGGGTTGGGTGTTCTTTGGTTCTGCAAAGGAGAAATAGCTCAATCATGGGGAAAACACATATGAGGAGAGCAATTGTATAAATAATCTATTCATTGATTTTCAAATTTATTGACTCCATATAAAAACTTAAATGTCTTCCTGGGGTCACACTGGCATATTTAAAACAAAATCATTTTCCATTATTCGTTTGATTTCTTATTCAATATCATACGTACAATCGGGAGTTGGCACTTTTGAAATAAGTGTTAAAAAGTTACCTTTTGAATTCTTTCGATGTGATGAATAAATAGTGTATGGGCATTAAGTAATAATCGCATCAGGAATTTTCAAAGGTACACAAAATAAAATAATATGATTTCTGCCGATTTCCGATTGCGATGATCGCATCGGGGATTTTAAAATGGAGTGAATTGTCAATGAGTTTCTCCGATTTGTGATTGTGATGAGGGGGGGTCCGCCATGTCAGAGTCTTTCAATCAAACAAATATAGCGTTTGTTTCTCCACAATGTGATTGCGATGAAGCATATCGCATTGGGGTTTTATTATAACAAGTCCATGAAAGATCATTCTCCGAGATGCAATTGCAATGAATCGCATCGCATCGGAAGTACGCAAAACAAGTATGAGAACTTAAAACTTTTCCGATTTCCGACTGCGATTGAGGTCCATCGCATCGGAGTTTTACAAAGTGAATATAAAATTTAAAGATCTCTCTGATTTCCGATTGCAATTACTGTACACATCAAATATTGTTAAATATAAAAACTTTATGTAATATTTTCATATGATAAAAGATTTATATCTCATCGGATTGGAAAGTTTAATTGTTTTCATTTTGTTTATAAGGATTTGAAGTTTATGAAATAATTGAAGTGTCATTTGTTTTATTCAAAAATATTAGATTTCCTCAAGTCTTTTATTTCTAAAAAAGAAAAAAGGGGACCTATTTCTAAATTAAATTTATTCTAAAAATCTAGAAATGGGGAGGGTTGTTGTATAGTACAATAGATTCCTAACATTTTTTTATAGATTAAAAACTTAGCATTTCCCATATATTTGTTTAATATATTATCCCCATAATTATTTGTATTATAGTAGATCAATTTTTTTCTTATTGAATCTTTTATCTGACAAAGTGATGTTGAATTTCAAGGAGCTTCAACCTTTCATTATAAATTAGATTTTTTACCAATTTTATTGAGCTTTGATTATCACATTTGATAAATCTAGATACTTGTTTCTTGTCCCCGGTGTCTTCAAGAAGCCACCTTACACAAATTTCTTCACACGAAGCATGAAAGACACTTTATACTTAACTTCAATTGAGAACAAGAAAATAGCTAGGTGTATCTCACTACTCCAAGGTACAATTCTAGATCATATATTGAATGCATATCCAATGGTTTATTTTCTATGATCTACATATATTTCCCAATTAGAGTATGAATATGTTTATCAACTCAAAATTCAAATGATTAGTATATTCATTACCAAAATATATCATGTTTTTCATGCATCAAATTAATCTTTTAACTTTTTTCTAGTAATTTTCACGTGATTTAGAGTGAATTGACTAACTATGATAATTGAATATTCAATATCACGTTTTTTGTGGTTAAATAGTTTAGACTTCCCACCAAATATATATACAAAGTATGATTTACTTCTTTTGTCTTTCATATATATTAAATTCAATTATATTGAACCTTATTATTAGTTTTTATATATACTTATTGAGTGATCAAATTCTCACAATTTTCTCTCCAAATATCAATGCCTAAAAAATAATGCATCTAACTAAGATTATTTAGTTCAAATTAGTATTATATTTGTATTTTGATCTCATAAATCATTTTTGTATAACTTATTATGATGAATAATCATCAACATATAATTAAATCTAAGAAACATTCTCATTTCCCTCATTTTAATGTAAATATCTAGATCACTTTTATTTTTGATAAAAAAATTCTAGAAGAAGAAAGTGTCAATTTTCATATAACATGACTTGAGATATTTTTATGACTTGAGAGCTTTCTAATAGGATATAATTATTTCTTTAGGAAAGCCTCCATATTTTTTGGTCCTTTCTTTACAAAACCTTTCCGCAAACTAGATTCACTTCTTTTAATTACATTCAATAATATTGAGTTAACTTGAAACTGATCAATTTCTTATTATACTTAGTATTAGCTAATGAAAGTATTAATATAATGGTTTACATTTTATCTAAGAGGAAAAAATTGTTTCTATAATCTATTCCTTTTTTTAAATCACTTTTTGCAACCAATATAGATTTAAATTTGTCTATACTACCATCAACATTGAAATTAGATATAAGCGACCATATTATACATATAAGATTTTATTTTCAAGAAATTCTTCAAATTCCCAAGTTTAATTTTTCATTATGAAATCATACTCATGTTTCATATAATTCATACATTTCTTTCTATCTTTAACTTCATAAAATTTCAAAATTTCTTTTACACTCATAACTTGAATTGGCCTACGATAATACTTATACCAAATATGTGTTTTAATTTTATTTATTTATCTTCATAATGTGTCATTTATTTGCTAAGTTTCTCTACTCATCATTTGTGTACTTAAACTACTTCTATATTCAATGTGAGGTTGATCTTCAAGACATCACGTTGACCTCTAATTTATTCCACTTTTACACTTTCAATGCCTTCTTTAAGAAGGTTTAAGAAGGTTTCAAACATCTTTATCATATTTATTTTGAAAATCATATGCATACTCATGAAATATACCTTATTTCCTCCGAAAAACCTTATGAGTAACTAGAGTAACCAAAAAATATACATTTAATTGATTTTGAACAAGTTTACTTCTATCTTCCTTTGGAATGTGATAAAATGTTTTTCTCAAAAAAAATATTCAATAGTCAACAATCATTTTATAAACATAGAATGCTTCATAAGGAGTTATATGGTCTAATAATTTAGTTATATTTTCACTTTCAAGATACATAATAGTACTTACTATTGTTAGCCCAAAGATATTCCAGAATATACTTACATTTTATCATGATTCAAGCACACTCAACCAATTTTCTACATATCCTATTACCTACATCATTCTATTGAGGTGCATTGTTTCTAAATACCATTGTCCCTACAATATTTGATGAAATATTTTGATGTACATTCTCTTCCTTGATGTGATTTATGAGTATTGGTATGTTTTCCTACTTATTGTTTAACCATTCTTTTATACTATTTGAAATATTGAAATACTTCACTCTTATTTCCTATGAAACTAACCAATATGAATAGTGTTTGTACCAAAATGAAGATAAGAAAACAAAAATCTCCACCAAGTGGTCTAGCCTGTGTTGTCTCATAAATCAATTATGCACTAATTCAAGAATCCCTCTTTCCCTTAAATATGTTCTTATAGGAATCTCATTCCTATGTTGTTTTCCTAATACACAACCATCACATTTACATTTAGTATAATCATTCCTAAAAATTGGAAGACATTCCACTATTTCTTTATTCTAATGTAAAATTGGATATTAAAAGTTAGATGATCATATCTTATGTGCCATAGTTCTTTTTTAGTTGATGATGAATTGATTGACTATCCTTAATAATGAAATCAACTTTGTAAAGTTCTATTTTTTATTCCTTATGTTATTCCATTGTAATTATATTTCCTTCACATGAAAACCTAACTTCACAAAATCAATTTTTAAAGCTTAATCTATAATTTCTAAAATTGAGATTATTTTTTTCTTAATCCCGACGCGTACATTACATTCTGTATTTATTTCACATGGCCACTTGGGAAAGTAATACATAAATCACTATAACTAAAAAAAGTTATGACATATATTATTAACTAAATAGCCTTTAGCATTATTAGTTTTCTAATAATATGTCTCAAACCAGTCTCTATGACAGGTAATATTAATAAAAAATCATTGAAACTATAAACCATGCACTACATTCATCCATTTTAGTTAATAAAGAAACATCCAAAAATAAATATTTTTTTAGATCATCATTTACACGTATTTCACTGTTGACAAAATTTCCTAAATTTTCACTTGAAACTTCCTTTTCCTACAATCCTTGGCATAATGTCCGCACTTTTATAGCATAATGTCCAAACTTTCCCCAATAGTAATACAAAATTTTCTTCACACTTTTATTGTATTTGTCTGTATTTGTCCTTGGTGATACCGCATCTTGATATAGTTTACACTAAACTTGTCCCCACATTCTTTTCCATTCCTTTACCTTGTATGGTATTTTTACTTTCAACTTCCAATCTGAAATCTAAAACTTGTTATTAAAATTTTTAGCCATCTTCTCCTCACAAGAAGGGACTTGTAAAATCATTAAATAAAGATGTTTTCCATTTTGCTAATTTTTAGCCATCTTATAATTTCTCCTCACAGGAAGGCGCTTGTCAAATCATTAAATAAATATGCTTTCTGTTTTACAATAACCCTGATAATAAATATCTAAAAATTCATCTAATATACCATTTAACATTACATTAATAACGAAATTAGCATTTCTATATTCACATCAATATCACGGAGTTTATCCTTGAACTTTTCTATTTGTAAATGGAAAATTTTAATATTTTCATTTTGATACTCAAACCATACATAGCACTTCATCTGGGCAGTTCTAGTTCCGGTCAATGCCATTTCCGGATTTCCAGATAAGAGCGGTAAAGAAGCTAACTCTCCTTTTCTCCCTTTGAGTGGTATTATCCTATAGCAGCTTATTGTCTGGACTTCAAACCCTGGAATGTGAGAAATTGAATAGAGGTGGGAGAAATTGAATAGAGGTAAAGGAGAGGTAGTCGCGGAATCCGGAATGATCCAATCGGGAACATCCTTCTTCTCCTCTAAGTCCGAAGTAGGGAAGCTTCAGTTCAGTTCAGTTCCGGGAATATGGAAGGCTAGGGAGCATGTTATACAAATATTTAAATACCTTTCATGTTTCTTAACACATTTTTCAACCCCCCATATGAAGCATAATGTGTTTAAAAAACATGATGGTGATGGCTATAGAGGAAACACTGAAGGACTGAATATTAGTTTCTGGTTGAAAAATGGTTGGTTGATATGAAGTATACTAAGAAAGAAATATATTATTTCTAATTTATTAATATGAAATATATTAATTCAATTTTTAATCACTGTACTAAGAATAATTAAGTTATCAATGGAAATTTTATTTGATATTATAAACAAGATCCATTAACAGATTTGTACTTCAAGATAAAACATCTGACTTTAGTATTTTGTTTGGGTTGTACTTGCAACCTCCTTAAAGAAAAGAAAAAGATAAATCTATCCCAATATCAGAGCTATTTATCATAAAAATAAATAAATATATAAAATAAAAACTATCATAAAAATATAAAAATATATAAAATAAAAATGAATATATTTATAACTATTTTTATAGCTAATATATGAAATAGATTTACAACCACATTCACCAATGTAATTTATATACACGGATAGGCCTATATCCGCAATCCACCACATATATTTCACAAAAATAAATATTATATATTTATAAATATAATTACCAATATATTTTATATATTTATTTATAATATATTAATAATATTAACTATATGCATACTATATATTAAACTAAAGTATATCTATATTAGAATATATTATATTATATTATTCAATAGCAAAATATATAATAAAAATATATTATTAAATTATTTCAATATATTAATAGTTTTAAATCAAACTATAATATAATTCAAAAATAACATAATAACAATATTTTATTAATATTTATAATAAGTGTATATCTCTTACCAATATCCCAAGGGATTATCAATATTTTAAACCAAAAGAACTAATAAATCCAAGGGTTTAATATTATAAATCCAAGTAATTGGTGAAGCAAAGAATAATTATTAATATTATAAACCGAGAAATAAAAAAACCCTAAGAATAAATAATTTAATCCGAAGAGATTAAAAAACCCTAAGAAATAATATTTAAAACCCAAAAGCCTAAGAAAGTAATAAACCCTAATAATTTATATATTAAACTCAAGAGATTAATAAAGTATATAAAATAATATTTAAAACCCAAAAACCTAAGCAATTAATAAACCCTAAGAATTAATATTTTAAACACAAGAGATTAATAAACCCAAAAGAGACTATTAATAAGGCAAACCAAAAGAAGTAATAAACCCAAGGTTTAAATATTATAAACCAAAGGAATCAGTGAACCTAATGGATAAATCTTAAAAACATAAGGGATCAATAAGGCCAAGAAATCAATATTAAAAACACAAGAGATTAACAAACCCTAAGAATTGATATTTTAAACTAAAAAGCCTAACAAATTAATAAACCATAAGAATCGATATTTTAAATTTAAGATATTAATAAACCAACGGGATTATTAACATTATAAACCAAAAGAACTAATAAACCCAAGGATTTAATATTAGAAATCAAAGGAATTAGTGAACCAAAGAGATAAATATTATAAACCTAAGGGATCAATAAGGACAATGGATCAATATTAAAAAGAATAGAGATTAATAAACCCTAAGAATTCATATTTTAAACTGAAAAACTTAAGAAATTAATAAAGCCTAAAAATTACTATTTTAAACTCAAGATTAATAAACTCAAGGGGTGATTAACATTATAAAGGGTGAAAATGTGAAGTTGGGTTACACTTTTTGCCCTTTCTTGAGAAAAAACTTCCAATTTTTTTTTTTTTTTCTTCAACTTTCTGCAAGCTAAAACAAACTTTCTATTTAGAATTTCATTTTGCAATAAAAATAAAAGTTGTCAGAAAATTTATTAGCTTTCTATTACTTATTTTTTGGAATTTTTTTATACACATTTGATATGTCAACTTAGCATTTCTCTGAGTGTGTGTTTTTTAACAATTAAAGGATTCATAAGATGTCATGTTAATACACAATGTTGTATTCTTTGAAACTTTCTGTTTTTTAGAAACAAAATGTGTTACAACAATCTAGTTAGAGTTTACTTCAGTTTCGTCATATTTACAAAGCCAATGGATGCATATCATAATTACTAGAATTTTTTGAACTGGTCCAGTATGAAAAAAAATTTCGAGATGTAAGAAATTTCTTAACATATAAGTTATAAACTAAAAATCTAAAAACTACCCATTAGAGACGACAGACTAATGTAATGCATCATAATTTTTCCAATTTCTCTTACAATGTACTTTGGAAGATACAAAATTATGATTTCACTGAATGATAATGACCTTCATAAATTGTTTGCACCCGTTTTATTACAAAATTAATTAAAATTAGTAAATATTTATGAAATTCCATAAAAGTTATATTTCCTAAAAGTAGACTCAATGCTACAAATTCTTGTCTTGGTTCCGACAGTTAATTCAGAATGTTTCATGGATTTTAATCAATCCAAAGTTGAAGATACGTATTCAGAGCTTGACTCTACGTAATTGCTGACACGTTAGTTCGGTCGAACTCTTAAAGAAAGTTCGGCCGAATTATTTTTTTCTCCGACGGCCTATCAAGTCTAATGACATAAAATTTCGGTCGAATTTTGTATAAAACTTCGCCCAAACTTTAACCCAATTTTCCGTCGGCTGAAAAATACCACGGAGCCCCTCCAAAAAAACATTTCTCGACAATATAAATTACCGCAAAATCATTCATTATTTTCGCATATTTTCGTACATTTGGTCTGATTTCACAAAAGTCTTTGTGTGATTTTGCAAAGCACTGTTTTGGGTTTAAGGACTTTTCTTGGAGGTACATTCAAAGAACATTTTTACAAAGGATTGTGTTGGGTTTAAGGACTTTTCTTGGAGTTACATTCAAAGGACATTTCTTGGAGGTATGTGATATGTTTTTTGGATGTTTTTTGGGCTTAATTGTTTTTGAAAGTATGGATTTGGGATTAATTTTCGTTGTTTTTTAAGGTATGGATTTGGAGTTAATTTCTAAAGGACTCTTTTTAGGCTTAATATTCAAAGGAAATTTTTTGGAAATATTTTTTGAAGTGATATTTTTTTAGAGGCATTTTTGAAGTATTTTTTAAAGTGGCATTTTTTAAGAAGCTCGAATTAATTTTCAATGGACATTTTTTGGAGGCATTTTTTGAAGTGAAATTTTTTTAGAGTACGTGTTTTGGGTTGAAGTAAATATTTTATAATGATTTTTTAAAATGAGTTTTTGTTTAACTTTTTAAATGAAATTTTTTTGTAGGACTTGGAATGAAATATTTTGAGCTTCGTTTCATTTTTATAAGACATTTTTTTCTCGGATTTTTTAAAGTAAGTGTTTTGGATTGAAGTATGTATTTTTCGCAAAATATTTAAAAACAGTTTTTATAAAATTAAATCTTTTGTGATGTTTTTTTTAATTGAGTTTTTGTCTAAATTTTTGAAGAAAAATTTTTGAACTTCATACTCTATTATCATGGGAAATCGAAGGAATTGTACGAGAAAATATGATCGAAAAATAGACCCTAAGGAATGTAGGGAAGAGACGAAACAATATCGCAAAAGAAAAATAGAAGCACTCTCAAATATTGAAGGGGAAAATCCACCTCAACTAGAAGTTGAAGCAAGTATGTAAATGTAAATATTATGAGTTTGATATATTTAAAAGTTTCCTAGTGAAAAATGTTAAGCTTAATTTTTATTTGATGAAATAATTTGAAAAATATTTTGCAATGTAAACAGAGAGAGATATTTCTCAAAACATTCATGATAAGATACAAAATTTCGAAAGAGATATTGAACCAATGATTGAAGATGGTGAAAATGTTGAAAGAAATTCAAGTGAATAAATTAAATCACAAGGTATATATATATATATATATATATATATATATATATATATATATATATATATATATATATGTTGAACACATGCATGTATTATTGAAATTATACATATATTTATTAATTTAGTTCTTTATTGAATATGTAAACTTATTATGTACTATTCATTCGAATATGTACAAATGAAATCAATGTCGGTGATGAGATGTTAGAAAATTTTGACACTCACACATATGGAGATAAAAGAGATGACCATTATATAGGATATCATGTTAACCACATTTTTGATATGTAATTCATAAAGGAAAATGTGACATTTCAAGCCCAAATGTTGAAAGTTCTCCTATCATTAAGGAAATTAAAATAAGCTACGACTTTATTGGATATTTGAAAATCAACAAAAGTTAAAAAATGAAGGAAAATGTGATACAAAATATAAACAGTGCTATAAATTCAATTATAAGATCTAGATAGAAAAATGTTTCAGTTGTACGTAGAGCAATACATATGGCATTGGTTTCATCAAGTACTAAAGATAATTGATTGGTGAAATATATGGCATGAGCATTAGGAACCTCATGAAAACCTTTGCACAAACATAAAAAATTTTGATTGCAAATAGATGTAAATGATGAAATCGCTTGTTGCAGAGCTATTTGTAGGCAACCATACAAAGATAGACTTGGAGAAAATGTTAAAAAAATAATATATGAATATTGGAAGAACAATTCACATGTTTTGCCAACTGCAAAGCACGTGATGCGAAGAATAATAACACGAAATCAATATGAACAACATGAAAAAAAATTCTTGGAAACCACTCAGATAGATTTTTTCAACAAGTTCAAAGAAGAGAATCATGAAATTCATGTGTCAAGTAGTGCTTTTGTTCAAAAACAAAAAGTATGTAAAACCTATCACCATAAGCGACACTTTTTGTTGTTGTTATCATGTAGAATTTGAGTTGTATTATGACACATTACTTAATTTTGGTAGAAAATTTTGGAAGGATTCACCTCCTCCTTCCACTATCTGTGATTTCATATCTCAAATTCTATGTGAAATATAAAGCGATGAACTATTTTACGAAAAGAAATGTGTTGGTGGTAAAGCTTGAAAAGAATGTTTATTTTTATCCCAAATGACAAAATATAAATGAAACAAGAGGATATTGTTGGTATTTCAAATCGTGATATACTAATTATAACCTTTACCTTTACCTAAACTTTAGCCCTTCAATTATGGGCAACATAGGCAATGCAGGTTATAGAATTTAAGTGGTAAAATATATTAAAGATGGGAAAGGGGTAGGTTTAATGACCAAGTCAAATATGGATGAATTCTTGGTATACATCTATATTATTATATCCCTTACAATGCAAGGAGAGAGATAATCCTTCCAATCCAAGACTAGCAAATACGAATGGGACGTGGGTCATCCACAACAATCCCATGAGAAATGGGGAAATAAGAAACTTCATCATTGGTTCAATTGTTGGAAGGGAAGGACTGAAGCATTAAATCTACTAAATCACTACTCTCTAGCATTGCATAGTATTTTCACCAATTGAATAAAATTTAAAAAGGGAAATCGTATCATATTCAAAGTGATAGAAAGGTTAAATATTGCATCAACATTTCACTAGTTGAATAAAATTCAAAAAGGAAAAATATGAAATAGAATATTATTCACAAGATAGAAAGGTTAAATTTCTTCTCCATATAATAACTCAAGGAAATCTTCTTTTGACAAAGTCACTCATCCCAAGTGTAGATTTAGGTGATTACTAGTGTCATCAATTTACCAATTTATAAATCAACAAGGCTACCTAGTTGAGTGCATTAATGACATTGACCCCAATTCAAAAAACATATATCTTCTTCTTATCTTTCCAACCAAATTTAAAGGGATTTATATAGAAAAGAGAGGTAGAACATATAGCCTGTCAAATACTTTTTATAGGTCAATGAATGAATCTAGTGAAATGGACAAGGTCAGAGAAGGCTCAACCAATAGGAGCTTTCATCATGTAGGAAAATGTTTGGAACAATTGATTGTACTCAAGTAATCCTAAATTTCTTTTGATCTCCACATACTCTTATTTGAGTGAAAAACTTCCCAATGGGAAGAACATATCTTTTCAATCCAACTAACCATATCAATTGAGGTCTACTTGAAAAAAGAGTAAAGAAAAGCAAACATGCCAGCAAAATAACATCCTTGGTTGTCATTTTTTATTGGAATAGCTAAATCATATTAAGGATTCTCCATCCAAAAACAATTTAAATGAAGAGAATAATAAAAATCCAAAAGTTTCTAAAAATAATTCTTATTATTCTTAAAAAGAATAAAGAGGCAATAATTCTTTTTAGAAACTTTTGGATTCTTATTATTCTCCTCATTGAAATTGTTTTTGGATCGAGAATACTTAATATGATCTAGCTATTCCAATAAAAAATGACAACCAAGGATGTTATTTTGTTCGCATGTTAGCTTTTCTAAATACTTTTTTTTCAAATAGAGCTCAAATGATATGGTTAGTTGGATTGAAAAGATATGTTCTTCCCATTGGGAATTTTTTCACTCAAGCAAGAGTATGTAGATATCAAAAGCAACCTTAGGATTACTTGAATACAATCAAGTATTCCAAACATTTTCCCACATGATGAAAAATCCTATTGGTTGAGCCTTCTCTAACCTTTTCAATTTCACTAGATACCTTCATTGACCTCTAAAATTTAGTTGATGGGCTATATTTTCTTCCTCTATTTCCCATATAAATCCCTTTAATTTTGATTGGAAAGATAAGAAGTAGATATATGTTTGTTGAATTGGGTTCAATGTCATTAATGCACTCAACTAGGTAGCCTTTTTTATTTATAAATTGGTAAATATATGACATTAGTAATCACCTAAATCTACACTTTGGATGACTGACTTTGTCAAAAGAATATTGCCTTGAGTTATTATATGGAGAATAAATTTAACCTTTCTATCTTGTGAATAAGATTCTATTTCAGATTTTTCCTTTTTGAATTTTATTCAACTAGTGAAATGCTTATACAATATTTAACCTTTTTATCTCTTTGAATATGATATGATTTCCATTTTTAAATTTTATTCAATTGGTGAAACTACTATGCAATGCTAGAGAGTAGTTTTTTAGTAGATTTAATGCTTTGGTCCTTCCCTTCCAACAATTGAACCAATGATGAAGTTTCTTATTTATCCATTTCTCACGAGATTGGTGTGGATGACCCACTTCCCATTTGTATTTATTGGTCTTGGATTGGAAGGATTATCTCTCTCCTTGCATCGTAAGGGATATATTAATATAGATCTATACCGAGAATTCATCGATATTGGACTTGGTCATTAAAACTACCCCTTTCCCATATTTAATATATTTTACCACTTAAATTATATAACTTACATTGCCTATGTTGCCCATAATTGAAGGGCTAAAGGTTAGGTAAAGCTTAAGGTTATAATTAGTATATCACGATTGGAAATATCAACAATCTCCTCTTGTTTCATTTATATTTTTTCATTTGGGATAAAAATAAACATTTATTTTCAATTTTTAGGCCTTAAAGCTTGAGATAAATGGCATTTACATGCTTTGCAAAATTATTTTATGCACTTACAAAAAACATGCTTTAAAGTTAATGGGAGAAAGCCAACATGACATGTACATGCTTTAAAAACTTTTCCTAAGAATTTATGGGAGAAATGACACATGTACATAGTTTGCCTTAAAGTGGTTGAGGTTTATGGATATTAAAATGAAAAACTTATATTTAGATCTGTTACAGAGATTGACTGTAGAGGAATTTAGTGGATATGTCACCTTTGAGAAAATATGTGATCCAGAGACTACCTAGCCCTTTATAGACTCAGCCTTTAGAAATTGTAGAAGTTAACACTCAACAGAGAGACTAAAATACTATGGAAGTTCAAAATTATATGAGAGTTTAGCCACTTTAGGGGAAATTTTTAGGCCTTAAAGCTTGAGAGAAATGACATTTACATGGTTTTCAAAACTATTTTATGCACTTACAAAAAACAAGCTTTAAAGTTAATGGGAGAAAGCCAACATGACATGTACATGCTTTAAAAACTTTGCCTAAGAATTTATGGGAGAAATGACACATGTACACAGTTTGTCTTAAAGTGGTTGAGTTTTATGGATATTAAAATGAATAACTTCTATTTAGATCTGTTACAGACATTCACTGTAGGGGCATTTACTAGATATGTCACCTTTGAGAAAAGATGAGATCCAGAGGCTACTTGTACCTTTACAAACTTTGCCTTTAGAACTTGAAGAGTTAACACTCAACAGACAGACTAAAATCCTATGGAGGTTCAAAATTCTATGAGAGTTCAGCCACTTTAGGTTCAATTTTTAGGCCTTAAAGCTTGAGAGAAATGACATTTACATGCTTTGCAAATTTATTTTATACACTTACAAAAAACATGCTTTAAAGTTAATGGGAGAAAGCCAACATGACATGTACATGCTTTAGAAAACTTTGCCTAAGGATTTATGGGAGAAATGACACATGTACATAGTTTTCCTTAAAGTGGTTGAGGTTTTATGGATATTACAATGAATAACTTATATTTAGATCTATTATAGAGATTGACTGTAGGGGCATTTACTAGATATGTCACATTTGAGAAAATATGAGATCCAGAGGCTACCTGGCCCTTTACAGACTCTCCTTATAGAACTTGTAGAAGTTAACACTACCTGTCTCAATTATACCATATGAAGGGTGTGGAGGACCCATGGAATCACTCACACTACTTTACGTAGACATAAGGGTGTATAACAATGCATATGTTTTACAATGAATATTTTTCATTTTAATTTAAGAATCTATAATTTGAAATAATTACCTATATAAGGTTATAACCTATGTTTTGCATCAAATCACTTTTGGTTTCAATGGGAAACTTTTATGGCTAATGTGTTTTTTTCTCAAAATGTGATACACCCCATTAAAATGGGAAATATATCGAAATGATTCCTATGGTATAATAAAATAGTTTCAAGTAGTTTAAAAATATAGATGCATAAATTCAATGAGCATATTTTTGAGATATAAAAGTCCAAAATGGAAGAGTTGTTTGTGAACAAATATCAGTGGATCACTATGGATATATCTACTTCATTAAAAGGGATTTTTCTAGTAGGATGTCCACTAAGTTGGAAATAAGGGAAAGTATCACAATTATATGTTAATGTGCATGTGTTTTACATTGAATATTTTTCATTTTAAATTAAGAATATATTCAAGAAAAATTACATATACAAGGTTAAAACCTATGTTTTGTATCAAATCACTTTTGGTTTCAATGGGAAAATTTTATGGCTAATGTGTGTAACACCCCTAGTTTATGTTTTCTTTCAAAGCTAGACATTTGAACTTTAATCCTAAGGGGAGTGGACCCCAAATGGATAAGTATTTTGTGGATGTAATTAAATATTTAAGTTGAGAAAATGAATAAAATAATTCTGTGCAGATTGACCAAAATGAGAATTATGAGATCACTTGCTAAATCCATGACGATGGATAAAGGCAAATACTTTCCCCAAAAATATTTCAAAAATCCTTGAAAGAATTTATTTCTAAATTAGATTTTGAGGTAAATCTAGTTTCCCCAATGATGTGGAGAGTAGTTGGGGAGATGTAAAAAGCTGGGAAAAGCATAAAGCAGCTTTAAAAAAATCCCTAAAATGGGAAGCCTAGGTAAATAGGAAGAAAAGAATCCTGATATTCTGGACACAGAATTAAAAACATGCTTTGGGGAGCAAAAGCTTAAATAAGATATTCCTGAACAGATTAGTGGTTGGTCTTTTCTGGGAAATGATCTCAGCTCGGGGGTGAGTTCTGGGAGACAGAAGGACTCTAAGGTTGGGAGGTTGCTTAATTGCAAGAGTGGTATGTCTCTAAATTGCCTGATGTTTTTACTTCATGTGGTATAAATTGGCTACATATAATTGTCTGATTTGTATGTTAGACTTGTTAGTTCTACATTCAATAGAATTAATTATAAGGAATTCACCTTTATAATTCTGTATAGTTGCAGAAAAGAAATCTGTAGAAGAGAATCCAGCAGAATCTCTAAACCAGTGTTGGTTTAAATCTGAGGATACATATTCCTCCACAGATAATTTAACTTTAATCTGCTTCTGATTTAATAGAATGAATTTCTGAGTATGTTTATGAGAAAGCAGTATGAGAGTTCCTGTACAAATATTTAAAATAGAAATAGATGAATTGTAATCTAAATTGTGCAGTAAATGGGTAAAAGAATACATAAGGACTTTTAGAGTCAATATACCATTCATACATAACCAGAAGCACAATAGAAATTATTCCTGCATATAACAAATTATTTCTATAACAGAATGAAGCAATGATCAAGTAGTGCAGGAAATAAACCACCATAGAAATTTATGGAGAAGTTAATAAAATCGAAGCTAGAATAGTAGAATATAAGTACCTACAACAATTAGCATGAGGTTGCCCATTAATACTTAATACAATGAAAAAATCTCTCACCAGAAGTTGAAACTAATATGTGAAAGGAATCTGAGTGATAAAGACTATTACATCAACTGACTTGATTAGCAGTTAATTCAAGTTATATAAGGAGTTGGTAGAAGTTATTAAAGCATGAGCATAATAGGAATATCGATTTACACTAGTGATGGAATAAAGAGATACAGGAAAATAAGAGAGGACTATGATAGCATCTTTCCACTACTATTAGAAGACAAGAAACCAGTAAGAATATATTTAACAAGCATGGGATAATTACTGGAAAAATAAATAGTCAACTGGGTTATAAAACCATGGGAAGCCTGAATGATTCAGGAAGTAAATTTTTAATAAGGCAGTTGATATCATTGACCCATCTAACTGACAAATTAGCGTATGAGAGGTCCTTATTGTGTATTGGATAGAAGAAGTACAAAATAATTCCATGATCATAGAGCATGGTACCTCTGAAATTCTGAAGTGATTCACTAGCCATAAGTAATTACAGAAGGGGAAATTAAGACTGATTTAGCATAAAAAGTTTTGGAAAAAAAAAAAAAACCATTTCCCATAAGTATTAAAACAAAGGTGGAAACCTGTGAACTATCAGAAAATACTATTGACATGTCACTCATCGTAGTGACGGACCATCGATAGAACATATATATATATATATATATATATATATATATATATATATATATATTCACCGCTGAAACCCATTGTGACACAAAATTTTCATGGGTTTATGACAATATTCCAGAATTTAAATAGCGGGAATTTCATAAAATTGTTCACAGTCCCAGTTCAGACATACATCCTTATTACAGTAGAAAGTTTATGGACAATATAAAACTTGAAATGTCTAGATAAACTTCATGTAACAACCACGAACAAGATAGGCCATGCTTGGACTGAGGTCACGTCAATACCAACCTGAAACCCAAGGTTCAATGACGTCAAGCCGAATAAATGAAAAATCCATCAATTATCATGGTGGAAAAACCTCGAGGGGATTCGAAATATACCTGCAATAAAATTTTAGGGCGACGTGAGAGCTCATTATAAACAGAAAAATTGAGGACAAATTCATAATTTAATGTGATGAACTAAACATCACAACAAAAGACTTACCTCTGAAAGTTGAGGGCTTGGCGGACCAGTTCGTCCTGTAAGGCGGCAAAAGGAGTATGGTGAAAATTCTTGTCAGAACAAAAACAAACCCATGATGAAGTGTTTTCTACAAATCGATGGATTACTTGCGCAACAATGTCTTAATATGAGCCAGGACAAACTCAGCGAACTAATCAATGATGGCCATGAAAGACACGAACAACAGGAATGCCTCCCCTGCCAAGGTTAATATTGGAGCCGAACCCAACTAGCACTGATATAATAAACCCCAAATGAAAACAGTAGAACGATAAACCACCAGGGATCAAATTTTGGGTGGTTAAGATGGATATATTCCAAATTTGAATCATATGAATTTTAAAACAAACAGAACATGAGCTTTATATACCTGTATGGCGATGAAACGAAGAATGGTAACGCCCAGAAGCTGGAACAAGCTTAACGTGGCGTCTTTCCAGGTTGAGCAGAGTGAAAACCTCATAAATCGATCAAGAGGAACGACGAGATGAAGAACATTTCCAAATGTGACTTCAGGAGTAAATACAACTCGTTAAACCCAATGAAAAAAACCCTATCTACTATGCAGCATCTCCATGGTCCACTTGTCATGAGATCCATAGAAGGCCATGGATCGAAATGAGAAAAGTCGGGAATGCTTGCACAGTAGTCTAAGCCATAAATGAGAAATCAATTGAAATCGAATTCATTGTACTTCCCATAGTATACCAGGACAAGCGTGAGTAATGATCCCATATACCTTGCAATATAAAATTTTAATGATGCAACGCTGGCATCTATACATGCACCAACCGGGATGAGAGATCTCCTCTTAGGCCTTCGATCCTCAAAAGATCGTGACACTTAATCGACGTGGAGAACATAACGAACAATCCAACTCTCAACACGTTAATTGCAAATCACCAACGTGACAAGTAAGGACGACGACTCCAATGTCGTCTACTCCCATAAAAATTATGTCATAAGGGAAAAGATACGAGATCGCTATGGCGCCAAAGGTACATTGCACCATCCCATTAAACCATGATTGCAAAGCGGAATTAAATGAATAGCTAAGCCCACTAAGAAACGACATAAATTGAATTTAATTATCAAGCATATTGAATAAACTCGATACCCAGTCAATGTTTTCCAACTTATTGAAACATTACAAGGACTTAGCAAGATCTTCGTGACCTATTCACAACGCATCCATAGGAATAGGTAAATGAAACCCAAAAATATCTATGTGTGGTGAACTTTATAAATAGGTATGGAGGTAATTGCCATGAATGTAAAATTTAATTATGAATCCATATCATTATATTCACCATAGGTATATACAGTTGAGACATGGATATACATGTCTAGGTACGGCATAAGTCACCACAGCTATTAAGGGAGAAATAAATTAAAGCGAAATAAGGATCCAAAATATATATGTAAAAATAGGAAGTTCTGCCATAGCCTTTCATACTTATTGGAAGTCAATGGTATATCTAAATGAGGCTGGCAATTAAAAACACAGTATTATACAAAAAAAAAAAAAAAAAAAAATTGTACAGTGGTTAAGAGGAGGTGTTACAATGTGTTTTTTCTCAAAATGTGATACACCCCATTAAAATGGGAAATATATCGAAATGATTCCTATGGTGTAGTAAAATAGTTTCAAGTAGTTTAAAAATATAGATGCATAAATTCAATGAGCATATTTTTGAGATATAAAAGTCCAAAATGTAAGAGTTGTTTGTGAAAAAATATCAGTGGATCACTATGGATATATCTGCTTCATTAAAAGGGATTTTTCTAGAAGGATGTCCACTAAGTTGGAAAGAAGCGAAAGTATCACAATTATATGTTAATGTGCATGTGTTTTACATTGAATATTTTTCATTTTAAATTAAGGATCTATTCAAGAAAAAATTACCTATTTAAGGTTAAAACCTAAGTTTTGTATCAAATCACTTTTGGTTTCAATGGGAAACTTTTATGGCTAATGTGTTTTTTCTCGAAATTTGATACACCCCAATAAAATGGGAGATATATTGAAATGATTCCTATGATTTAATAAATTTGTTTCAAGTAGTTTAAAAATATAGATGCATAAATTCAATAAGCACAGTTTTGAGATATAAAAGTCCAAAGTGGAAGATTTGTTTGTGAACAAATATCACTGGATCACTATGGATATATCTTCTTCATTAAAAGGGAATTTTCTAGAAGGATGTCCACTAAGTTGGAAATAAATTCAATGAGCATAGTTTTGAGATATATAAGTCCAAAATGGAAGAGTTGTTTGTGAACATATATCAGTGGATCACTATGGATATATTTGCTTCATTAAAAGGGATTTTTCTAGAAGGATGTCCATTAAATTGGAAAGAAGGGAAAATATCACAATTATATGTTAATGTGCATGTGTTTTACGTTGTATATTTTTCATTTTATTAAAAATCTATTTGAAACGATTAACTATATAAGGTTAAATCCTATGTTTCGTATCAAATTAATTTTGGTTTCAATGGGAAACTTTTATGGCTAATGTGTTTTTCTCGAAATGTAATACACCCCATTAAAATTGGAGATATATTGAAATGATTCCTATGGTGTGATAAAATAGTTTCAAGTAGTTTAAAAATATAGATGCATAAATTCAATGAGCATAGTTTTGAGATATAAAAGTCCAGAATGGAATAGTTGTTTGTGAACAAATATTAGTGGATCACTATGGATATATTTTCTTCATTAAAAGGGATATTTCTATAAGGATGGACTAGTTGGAAAGAAGGGAAAATAACACAATTATATGTTAATGTGCATGTTTTTTACGCTGAATATTTTTCATTTTATTAAGAATATATTTTCAAAACAATTAACCATATAAGGTTAAAACCTATGTTTTGTATCAAATTACTCTTTATTTCTAGATACTATTTGTTTTACATTGAATGTTTTTCATTTTATTAAAAATCTGTTTGAAACAATTAAACTATATAAGGTTAAAACCTATGTTTTGTATCAAATCACTTTTGGTTTCAATGGGAAACTTTTATTGCTAATGTTTTTTTCTCGAAATGTGATACACCCCATTAAAATGGGAGATATATCGAAATGATTCCTATGGTGTAATAAAATAGTTTCAAGTAGTTTAAAAATATAGATGCATAAACTCAATGAGCATAGTTTTGAGATATATAAGTCCAAAATGGAATAGTTGTTGGTGAACAAATATCAGTCAATCACTATGGATAAATTTGCTTCATTAAAAGGGACATTTCTATAAGGATTGACTAGTTGGAAAGAAGGGAAAATATCACAATTATATGTTAATGTGCATGTGTTTTACATTGAATATTTTTCATTTTATTAAGAATATATTTTCAAAACAATTAACTATATAAGGTTAAAACCTATGTTTTGTATCAAATTACTTTTTGCTTCTAAATACTATGTGTTTTACATTGAATATTTTTAATTTTATTAAAAACCTATTTGAAACAATTAAACTATATAAGGTTAAAACCTATGTTTTGTATCAAATCACTTTTGGTTTCAAAGGGAAACTCTTATGGCTAATGTGTTTTTCTCGAAATGTGATACACCCCATTAAAATGAGAGATATGTAGAAATGATTCCTATGGTGTAATAAAATAGTTTCAAGTAGTTTAAAAATATAGATGCATAAATTCAATGAGCATATTTTTGAAATATAAAAGTCCAAAATGGAATAGTTGTTTGTGAACAAATATCAGTGGATCACTATGGATATATCTGCTTCATTAAAAGGGATTTTTCTAGAAGGATGTCCACTAAGTTGGAAAGAAGGGAAAATATCACAATTATATGTTAATGTGCATGTGTTTTACATTGAATATTTTTCATTTTATTAAAAATCTATTTGAAAAAATTAACTATATAAGGTTAAAACCTATGTTTTGTATCAAATCACTTTTGGTTTCAATGGGAAACTTTTATGGCTAATTTGTTTTTCTCAAAATGTGATAGACCACATTAAAATGGGAGATATATCGAAATAATTCCTATGGTGTAATAAATTAGTTTCAAGTAGTTTAAAGATATAGATGCCTAAATTCAATGAGCATAGTTTTGAGATATAAAAGTCCAAAATGGAATATAGTTGTTTGTGACCAATTATTAGTGGATCATTATGGAGATATCTGCTTCAGTAAAGGATTTTTTCTAGAAGGATTTCCACTAAGTTGGAAAGAAGGGAAAATATCACAATTATATGTTAATGCATGTGTTTTACAATGGATATTTTTAATTTTATTAAGAATCTAATTGAAACAATTAACTATATAAGGTTAAAACCTATTTTTTGTATAAAATCACTTTTGGTTTCAATGGGAAACTTTTATGGCTAATGTTTTTTTCTCGAAATGTGATAGACCCCTTTAAAATGGGAGATATATCGAAATAATTCCTATGGTGTAATAAAATAGTTGAGTAGTTTGAAGATATAGATGCATAAATTCAATGAGCATACTTTTCAAATATATAAGTCCAAAATGGAATAGTTGTTGGTGTACAAATATAAGTGGATCACTATGGATATATCTGCTTCATTAAAAGGGATTTTTCTAGAAGGATGGACTAAGTTGGAAAGAAGGGAAAATATCACAATTATATGTTAATGCATGTGTTTTACATTGAATATAAAAGGTTTTTTTCTCTCTCTCATTGTTTGAGTCCTGATCTTATAAAATATTTCCACTAAATCCATCCCAATTACTTTTCAGGTGAACCACATTCCCAAACCCACCCATCTATGTACCTAAGATCCAAGCCAAGTGTAAAAAGGGCTTATTTCATATTCTACTTTAACACATATGTGATTAATTATCGTTATTATTTATATGGTAGAAATACGTATAAAGAGTAATCCTTAGTATAGATCTATTTTGACTTTAAGGAATAAAGGGAAGTTTTTTAGAAAGTTTATCTTAGGAGGTAAAACTAAACCTTTTATAGCCCACAAAAGAAACCATGGCCCGTGAGCATCACATGCAAACACAAGTTACTCCAATGTTTGAAACACCTCCTCAAATCATCATAAGGGTTGGAAACCACAAAGAAACCCATGCTAAGTTCCCTAGAAGGGATGACTATCATATTTAATGATTGGGTTTATCTCAAAGGTCAAAAGGAAAATCAAATTTAGGAAAGGGAATTAGAACAGAAATTAAGGTAAGACCATGAAATTTTACCCAATATTGAAAGAAGGTGAGCAACTATAGATATCATGAAGGAAGTTCAAGAAATATTTTCATAAGAAATATTATATTTTTTGTAGAGGCTTAAATTCTGATATGATAAGGAATATTATATTTTTTGAAGGAATTTCTGATATCATAAGAAATATTATCTTTTTTTGTAGATTCTTAAATTCATGAAATGATCATGAAAAGGTGGAATATTTATTCTGTGCAAAACAGTCGGAGATCATGGCAGCCGCTCTGCCTTTTCTAGGGATGATCAACTCATGAAATTCTGATATGATAAGAAATATTATATTTTTTGAAGGAAGTTCTGATATGAAAATAAATATTATCCTTTTTGCAGAGGCTTAAATTCATGAAAATATCATGAGAAGGTGAAATATTTATTTTGTGCAAAACAGTCAGAGATCATCACAGCCACTATGTATTTTCTAGGGATGATCAACTCATGAAATTCTGAAATGATAAAAAATGTTATCTTTTTTTAAGGAAGTTTTGATATGATAAGAAATATTATCTTTTTTGCAGAGGCTTTAATTCATGAAAATATCATGAAAAGGTGGAAAATTTATTTTGTGCAAAACAGTCGGAGATCATGACAACCACTCTGTCTTTTTTAGGGATGATCAACTCATGAAATTATGATATGATAAGAAATATTATCATTTTTGAAGGAATTTTTGATATGATAAGAAATATTATCTTTTTTACAGAGGCCTAAATTCATGAAAAGATCATGAAAAGGTGGAATATTTATTCTATGCAAAATAGTCAGAGATCATAATAGCCACTCTGTCTTTTCTAGGGATGATCAACTCATGAAATTCTCATATGGTAAGAAATATTATCATTTTTTAAGGAATTTCTGACATGATAAGAAATACTATCTTTTTTGCAAAGGCTTAAATTCATGAAAATATCATGAAAAGGTGGAATATTTATTATGTGCAAAACAGTTGGAGATCATGACAGCCACTCTGTCTTTTCTAGGGATCATCAAATCGTGAAATTGTGATATGATAAGAAATATTATCATTTTTTAAGGAAGTTCTGATATGATAAGAAATATTATCTTTTTTGCAAAGGCTTAAATTAATGAAAAGATCATGAAAAGGTGGAATATTTATTATGTGCAAAACAATTGGATATCATGAGATCTACTCTGTCTTTTCTAGGCTAAATAACTAAATGGGTCATGGACGAGAAAATGCATATCTAGATAAAGGCGAACTAAATGCGAACAAAATATGGTGAACAGAAAGGGACAAACAGAACAAAAAGCTCACATAATATAGACTAAATGAGGACATAAAACATACATAAATCAAATACGTCCCATAGGATTATTAGAATCAATTCTAGATACAATATTCAATCTATATTACAAATTAATTAATTAAAAAAAAACTAGTGTGTGTGGCTTGTCGGTGGAGATTTCTTGAATGGGATGAGTTTTCTTTCCGGTGGAGATTTTTTGATTGGAATGAATTTTCAATGCAAAATGTGGTAATAAATTCATGATACATACCTAAAAAGTCGCAGAAATTCACAGATGAACCCAGGTGATTATTGAAGACGCTGAAGACATCGTGGAAGACAACCAAATTCCTGCAAACAAAAGAAATCAAATTTAAAAAAAAACCAAAAAAACATAATTACAAAAAATTAACAAAATTTACAACAACATTGAGGCGCAAATCAACAAAAATCCCCTCCTCGTCGTGGCGCAACACCAAATCAACTAAATTCAATGAACAATACTTCATCGTGCGAGACACCAAATCAACTAAAATCAAGGAACAAGACCTCGTCACGCGAGACACATGTCAACAAGAAACCTGCAACAGTTTGCGGGCGATATATTTATAAAATAATAGTTCGGCCAAACTATTTTAAAAGTCTAGTTGAACTACTAGTGCAGCCGAACTATTAGTTTGGCTGAACTTTTGTTGCCGGTTTTTCAATATCTGTCCAAAAATCTGATTGCCATTTCCTTCAGTACGCTGTCAATGTAAACAAAAAAAAGAGTTCGACCAAACTAATTTTGAAATTTCAGTCGAACTCTTCAATAATTTGGCCGAACTTTGATGAATGTTCGGCTGAACTATTGAGGAAAAAAGTTTTTCGCCCTCGATTCTCACAAAATTGTTACCCATCTTCGTAGTTTTACCCCTAAGGGTTTAATATTATAAACCAAAGGAATCAGTGAACCCAAGGGATAAATATTAAAAACCTAAAGGATCAACAAGGCCAAGGGATCAATATGAAAGACAATACAGATTAATAAAACCTAATAATTAATATTTTAAACTAAAAAACCTAAGAAATTAATAAATTCTAAGAAATAATATTTTAAACTCAATAGATTAATAAACCCAAGGGATTATTAATATTATAAAAAAAAAAAAAAACTAGTAAACCCAAGGGTTTAATATTATAAACCAAAGGAATTAAGGAGCCCAAGGATAAATATTAAAAATCTAAGGGCTCAATAAGGCCAACTAAGGCCAACGGATCAATATTAAAAACACAAGAGATTAATAAACCCTAAGAATTAATATTTGAAACTAAAAAACCTAAGAAATTAATAAGCTCTAAGAATTAATATTTTAATCTCAAGAGATTAATAAACTCAACAGATTATTAATGTTGTAAACCAAAATAAGTAATATTATAAATCAAAGGAATTATTAAAACTATAAAGGTAAGGAACAAATAAACACAAGCATTTAGTATTAGAAACCCAGGAAATTAGTAAACCCAATGGAAAAATGTTATAAACCTAAGGGATAAATATTAGTATTATAAACAAAGAAATTAATAAACCCTAAGAATTAATATTTTAAACTCAAGAGATTAATAAAACCAAGGGATTATTAATAATAAAAACCAAAGGAAATAATAAACCCAAGGGTTTAATATGATAAACCAAAGGAATTGGTGAACCCAAAGGAAAATTATTAAAAAACTTAATGATTCAATATTAAAAACACAAGATATTAACAAACCCTAAGAATAAATATTTTAAACTCAAAAACGTAAGAAACTAATAAACCATAAGAATCAATATATTAAAATCAACTAATTAAAAAACACAAGGGATTATTAATATTATAAACCAAAATAAATAATAAACTCAAGGGTTTGATATTATAAACCAAAGGAATTGGGAAACCTAAGGGAAAAATATTAAAAACATAAGAGATCAACAAGACCAAGGGATCCATATAAAAAACAAAAAAATATCACTAAAGGCTAGGAATAAATATTTTAAATACAAATGAATGAGAAACTCACATAATTAATAAAGAGATTAATAAATCTTAGGAATCAATTTTTTAAATAAAAATTATTGACAAATTCACATGATTATTAATATTATAAACTGAGGGGAATAAACATGGTTTACCATGCTTGATTTAAACATTGAGACAATTGTTGTCACAATGCGATGTTGGACCAACTATGACCATGGTTGATTTTCATATTGAGACAATATTTTTCAGAATGTGACATTTGATCATGGATGACATTGATCGACTATGGCTAACGCTAATTAAAAATGGTTTCCCATGGTTGATTTTCATATTGAGTCAATGTTTTTCAGAATGTGAAATCGGAACATGCAATAGTATTAAAGTGTAGGACTAATATTTAAACCCCAATATTTGGATTTAATAAACTGAAGGTAATACTATTATGAACCAAAAGAATTCGAAAAATTAGGGGATCAATGATATAAACCAAATGGATCAAAAAATGCAGGGAAATATTAATATTATAAACATAAAACATCAAGAAAGCAAAGGTATTATTAATATTATAAAAAAAAAAACATCATTAAACCGAAGGGATTATTAATATTATAAACGCAACATATTAGTATTAGAAATAAAAATTAGTATTAAACTCAAGTGATTAATAAAGATGAAGGATCAATAAAATTAATAAAAAAATATGAAAACCAAAAAAATTAATAAACACTAAAAATTAACCCAAGGGATTATTCATATTATAAACCAAAAGAACTAATAAAACCAAGGGTTTAATACTATAAACCAAAGGAATTGGTGAACACAAGGGAAAAATATTAATAACCTAAGGACCAATAAGGCCAAGGGAACAATGTTAAAAATACAAGATCTTAATAAAGCATACGACTCAATATTTTAAACACAGAGGAATTTTGAAGTCACATGATTATTATTATTATAAACCACAAGTGATCAATCAACCTTACTGGTTGTTAATATTATAAACCGAATGAATTAATAAACTAAAGTGATATTCAATTCCACCATCACCCAAAACAAAAAAATAACATTGAAATTAAAATATATTTTTTGTTGTCTTTACATAAATAAATCCCACTACAAATATGGATTCGAAACTCTCCATCAAATATCATTTATCAAATAGCCTCTTCGAGAACACAACTAGACCGACCAAAAAAGCAACACCAATTCAAATTAACATGATAATGATCACAATACTTAACGCTTTCCAACCAATCCCTTCTTGTTTTTCTCCCATCCTCCCTCATGTGCGCATGCAACAATTATTTTACATTCATTTTCATTTCATCTAGCACAAGAATATGCTCATCAATAAAATCATGATGGAAGCCATGTTTTCTATCGAACTTGTTCCGAAGATACGAAAGAAAACGAATGAGTCAAGAAATATTTGCCACAACTTGATTATAATAGATTCCATCATTATTATGAATATCTACATTTGAAAGGAAAAACGACAAAATAAAAATTAATACACACAGAGATAGAAATATCTAGGCATATATATATATATATATATATATATATATATATATATATATATATATATATATATATATATATATATATATATATATATATATATATATAGAACACCACATTTTTATTGTTGTTTAAAATTTTAATCTTAAAAACATCGTGCTATAAAATAACCTAATGCTACATGAACCAAATGATATAAAATTTCTAAAAATATAAACGTCATTATAAATACATATTGTCCACATGAAATGAGTGATAAAATTAAATGAGTGATATGACCCTTATTACAATAATCAACAATAAATCACAAATTTTTAAACTTAATGTTTAAAATCAAATATTAATAATGTTACTAATTCTATATTTGTATTTAAATTAATGTTAATGTATATATTCTCCGGATGCGGATGAACATTAGGAATATGGCGCTCATTGGCTCCGGCCAATTCCCAAAGCGTTCGGCGCGTGGTAGCCACATGGGCCTCCATGGCGCCACAACCTCTGCATTAACTATGTCTGCAGGCTGCATTAACTCTCTCCATCGCCGGCATTACATGCCTTTTGTTCTGCCTGGCTCGAGCATTATGCCTCTCCTTCTCTGGTTCGACGAGACCACCGTCTCTCGGCACGCTTGTATGGTGACCCTGCTCTGTGCTCTGAGCGTTTGTATGGTGCCTTTGAATAGCGCATGCCCGCCCCACTGCGCGGAGCCGAACGCTCGCACAAACACGGGCAGGCTCTGGCGATGCTCTATTTATAGTTGCATAGAATTTGATTCGGGCGCTCATTTCTCCCACAGCGATTTATGTTCGGGTGTTTACAGTGCTCCTCAGCAAACTCTTCGCGCTCCTTTGCAGCTTGGTCCGGACTCTGACTCTGCTGTTGACTTTCTTCAGCTCTCCCAGCCTTTCGACCCGGTGCCTACACCTCGCGACATTGCAATGCCTCGACTCAGGCCACGCATGACCGCGAGGCGCGGAAGCTCAAGAGGCAGCTCGTCGGGCGATAACCCCTCCTCCAGCAGGCTCTTTTCTGAAGTTCCCCCAGCCCGTGACTATGGCCCTCCCCCTGCCTCTCATACGCCTATTGCTCCTCCTCGCACCACCTCCCCTGCACCTCATTCAGCCAGCAGTCGCCTCATTCGGCAAACCACTCAAAGAGCATAATTGAAGTTCGATAGCGCCTTCAATCGGCCAACTATCACTGCGTACATCACCATCACATTGCGTGAGGACGCCACCCTCAACCCGCCCACCTGGACTGTTGCTCCTCTGGCTCCTCGCGCCCCCCTTCCTGGCGAGCCTCACCCCTCCCCTGCTCCCTCTCATAGTGAAGCCTTCCCCGAACCAGCAAACTTTGCCACACCACCCTCCGGTGTAGCCTTTCCCTCTCCTTTGCAGGTCAACACTGAAGCTGAACAGGATGCGGATGAGCACAATAAGCAAAGCGAAGCAGAAGATCCTGGAGCTGCCTACAGCTGCCCGATCGTGGAGGAACAGCCATCGCCTCCCAACTCCATCTGAAATTGCTATGTCTGGACGCAGCAGGCTCGTTCAACTCATTTTTCCTGTTAGCAATGCTAGTTTTTTACAGTACATTACAGTTTTCTGGTCTTTGTTCATGTCAGTGTTAGTTTTTTGCTACTGTGATATAACAAACACTAATACTCCACCGGTTTCCCTGCACATGGGCGGTGTGAATGTCGCTTTAGAGTTGGTTTCCCTATATGGGCAGCTTCAAACCAGAAATATGTTTGGCTTTCAAGCCCAGTCTCAGGCTAGTACAGCTGAGCTGAGGCAGTTTTGTATCATTATATTTACATAAATAGAATTAGTCAGATTTAGAAAAAAAAAAAAAAATGTTAATGTATATATTAATGTTAGTTTAATATTAATATCAAATATAAATATGTTGTCATTTAACCAAACCACAACATATTTAGAAAACCACATTGATAAATATTGTTAGTTGCATGTCTTAGTGATATGGACTTCAATCTTGATTTTTAATGATTGGCTCATTGTAAACAAAAGAACAATAGCAACTTTAAAAAGGAGGTAAATTCAACAATATGAAAAACGATGTAGGAACTTTCTCAAATATTACTATATTGGATCTGATGAATGTATTCATTTCATTAATACATGAAAATAATTATTATACTAAATGTAAATGGAGAGGACAATAAAAAAAAAAATTAAAACATTCTATGAATATGTCACAATACTATTAGTTGCATGCCATAGTGATATGGAAGTCCATCTTGATTTTTAATGATTGGCTCATAGAACTAGCTTTTTAATATATGAATGGTTCATTGTAATTAAAATAACAAAAACCACTTTAAAAAAATAAGAAAACTAAACAACATGAAAACGATGTAAACAACTTTCCAAAATATTACTATGAATTTTATGAATGTATTCATCTCATTAATATATCAAAATCATTATTATATTAAAAGTAAATAAAGACGACAATAAAAGAAATTCAAAAAACAATCTATAATGACCTAAAAGTATTAATAATTGCATGGAATAATGATATGGACTTTAATCGCTCCTCTTATTTCTTCCTAATTGTCACATATGCACTATCTTTCATCTTGGCATAACGTTGAAAAGAGAAAGGTTGTGCAATGTGTAATCCATCTATTTATTTCACTCTTGATATGGCTGTGAAGGTCAGGCCTTTCTTCTCTTTATTCTTGATATCAATTGATGCCCGTTCTAAAGTTAAATCATGTGACTTGTGGATAGTAAGAGCCCATGCCATATTTAAAGGAATTTGTTTTCAATTTCCTCTTATCACTGGTGTGATAGGTACAATGTTTGGATTGCTTGCATCAAACATAACACCAACATACTTATCAAAAAAAACAATTGTGAACATTGAAAGCTCAGGTGGCTTAGACGTAGGCATATAAAATATTTCCTTCACATAACCAAGTGCACCATTCACCAAACCAACTTATACCCACAAATTACATGTCAACATAACACGTTGGCCATGACACAACAAAACTTCACGGTCTAGTTGATCATCATCGGCACCACTAATTTCCAAACACGTGGAATTCACAGCAATACATCGTGCAATTGGAGAATTTAATGATTTCAACATATGCCTATTATGGAAGGACACCAAATTATTTGTTGGAAACATGTGAACTGTTGCATTAAATAAATCCCTTTCTCTAGGATGCAACCTCATATCATCCCGTGAAATAAGAAACTTCCAATCTTCAGGAACAGGTTCTACATTTCTTATGTTATTGAGGACTCTACGAAAACAAGATTGTTTCTCATTATTCCCTTGCTAGCGAAATAGTTTTTCAAGAGTGACAACAATGTTGAATTTTTTTCACAAGACTTTCACTACTGTATTACCTGCATACAAAGGCTTATCTCTCATAGGAGGTAGTTGTCCAAATTCACCCAAAAGGATGATGGATCTACAACCAAAAGGAAAATTATTTTTCTCTCGAAATGCTTCTCGTAATCGAGCATCTATTTGAATGAATAACCTTGATCCAAAAAAACTCATTTCATCAATTAATATATATCAAATATGCCTCATTTCTTCTTCGAATACTACTAGCGACTGACCCTGTAGTGGTTTCGTATCTTTAATCGAAATTTTTAGAGCAGAGTGTATTATTTTTGCATGTATCTTAAAAACAGCTATTCCTGTTGGGGCAAGAAGAAGTAAAGGACTTTTTCCATTACTTGAAAAATTAGAAAGAGGTTCAAAAAGAAAATGGATAAGGAAAGACTTGCTAGTGACTACAATTCCCTGAACAATCATAAGAAGAGCTTCACGAATATCATTTTCAGCAAAATGCCTTAAAACAATTTCAAAAGAAAGTCGTTGTTTTTGTGCCAATGAATCTGGAGAGGCAAATTTTCTATTTTAAAGGTCAACAATATCACCCCTTGATATTCCATTCCTTCTAAAATTAAGATCTTCTTTAGCCACATCATCAGAAATAGTTGTACTTTGCCAGTCAAAGGATATATCAAAATCCCTTCGACCAAGGTTGTGAAGATCAGAAACATTCACATTACTTGGTGGAACCAAGCAAGAGAAAAATTTCCATTATTTAAAATCATCTTCAAGATTCATTTCCTAGTTAGCAAAATCACCATCCTCTCCATCTTCAATATTTTCAAATTTGATGGATTTTGATCAACATGCCATGCTCGATATCGGAAATTCGTCCAATTTTCAACAATAATTTCCTCTAAAAGCCCAATCTATGCCAAAATTTCATGAAATGGCTTGTAAAAGAGAAGTGTCATCCATCAAAAGGTTTCAAATTTGTCTAAACTGTCACTGGGATTAGAATAAAACCATGGCCAAACCCAAAAAATCGCATGAACATCTCTAGGCTTCTAGGGATCTTTTTTACAATTTCTATCAAATGTCCAAGATCTTGTTGTTTCTATCAAAGATAGATGTTCAAGGAAAAAATCCTCTTCTGATAATGTTGAAAAAAAGTATTTTCAGATGAACATTGCATGCCATCCCTTGAGATTTTCCTAAAAACCTTTCTTCCAACATTTAATGAAACAAATTTTCGACTACAGACAACAAGAGGTAGCTGAAGCAAAATATGGCATGTTTCTTGTGCTCAAATGTCACGATCAACAATCATTTCTGCAGGAAACCTTCTGTAAGCACATAAAATATGATCCTCAAAGGAAATATAATTTTGAATTCTAGTTAACATATCATGATAACTTTCAAACATTTTCTCATGTATACTTAGCAATATATTTCAGGACAACATGCCAAGAAAGCACTGGTTGGCAATCAACATTTTCACGCCACATTGTTAGAAGGTCAATGTTATGTAAATTGAGCCTATCATCATTCCTTGTTGGGTCATATTTTTTTTCTTCCTTCAACATCTATGAACAATCTTGATTATTCAGAAAGATCCCATGGAGCATTGTACCAACAATCAAGAATAGTGCCCTTTTTGCACAAACAAGAATCTACAGTACACTTTATGTGCCTTTGGACACAGTTCAACAATTCTTCATAATCATTATGAGGATTGCAAGAGAAAATATGATCAGTATTCAATAGGCAAGGGTCATCATTGAGACTTCTTGGAACCATTATATTACGATGATGTATTTCATGTGGATTCCATGCAGTTACATAATTGTCAAAGAATCTCTTTGCAAGTTGTAAATCACAATCATTTTACCAATCCAGTTTTTCCATGTCAGGAGCTATTTGCAACCATAGGAAACCATGGATATGTGCTGAACCTCTATGTTTCCACTCATCTCTGAAGAAAATTAATACAAAGTTACTACCAAAAATATAAATTGAACCATAATAAGAAATTGAAAATGAATAGAAAATAAATTCAACAAAACAAACTTGTACCAGAAGTCTTTCACTTTAAGATGTTTTTGGATAACTTCCTGTCGAAATATATTGAATCTATGGTGCATAAATGTGGCAAAAATATGAGGGTACTGGATAACATTCTCAATTTTTATATGATTCTCATTTAAGGAACAATAATGTGAGGGTACATGCATGAGGCTATGCAACTCTGGCCACTTTGTGTCAGCTACGCTCAAAGTAAAAAACAAAGATGGACATCCCAACTGAGTAATCATGTCAGTCAATTCCGCCCGACATTTATTCGATTATGCCATTTTACCTCTTAGAGAAGAACCAAACTGCATAAGATTCTGAGTGAACTTATTATCTGGTAAATCAGAAAGTTCGTGACACAAGTTTTCAATTCTTGTCGATGAGTTATCATGTAAATTTTTATTCACAAAAACTGAAGCAGTTGCTTGGCTCTGATGTCATATTATCATGTTCAATAGGTAATATCAAAAGTGAGGATGGCTTCCAAACCTCTTATCATAGTATCTAAGAAGATGCAATGCATACTCATGAAGTTCAACAGTACAAATGCATGGTTGCAACCAATCAGCATCACCAGTTGGGAACAATGTGGGGAATGCCATATCTAATAACCCCTCAGTATTATATTCATTCACCAGAGATGTTCCAATACCGAGCCAATCCATTTCATGAACATGTGAAGAATCAACATTATCAAGAAATGCTCTAATTTCTTCCACTTCTCTCCATTCATTGGCTGGGTGAGCAACAAAAGAAGAAGGATGAGAGGGAAAATGTTCAAGAGGCAACCCTTCATTATTAGCTGCATTGATCTCAAATTCTTCAATATCACAATCAACAAATTTAAGGCTAGAGGAGACATATGTTGATCTTTCAGGAAGAGCATTCACTGAATCATAGTCAATTACAACATCTCGATAATATTGATCACGTTCAATTTTGAAAATAAATGCAGCCATAACTCGAGATCTTTTGACATAACATTCACAATATTTAGATTGAGTAGCATTTATCCTCATAATTAAAAAGTCAAGATATTCAACATGTTGGGGAAGACTTTGTGCAATTGTAGAAATATCTTGGGGAAAGCTAATTGTGTGTCTGCTATACTTATATTTCCCACCTCGAGCATGTTTCACTTGCAAAATAGGATCTACACATGTTATTAGCATTTCTTCAACTTGAGTAAGAACTCTTAAAATATGAGGTTCCTCACCAGGATCCATGTTATTATATCCAGAAAAATGATGTGAACCTCTTTCATTCTTACATCGTTTGCAAACAGGTCCTTCAAAATCTCTCAAAACCTAGATTCCGAGATATGATTCTTGGAAGATGTGGCACATTTGGACAACTGACAAGCTATATATTTTTTCTCGAAATATTTTATGCACTGCAATCATGTTTTCATAAAAATGAATATGATTTGTATTGGTTGGACCATGTGGAGAAAAATGTGGAAGTGTATAATTTCTTCTAAAATGAACTTTATTTTCAGCACCATGAGATTCCCTTCCCAAATTTGAAACATTTGGAACAAATCTATGGACTGCATTTCTTGAACATGAGAGGATGATAAGGTTTCTTTAGCATTTTTTTTTTAAATTTAATGTCCAAATAATTAGAAATGAAAAAATCAAATAAAAAAAATCAAATTCATTCAATATTTACATTTTTTTGGCGATGTGGATGAAAGGTACGAGATGGTTTCTCTTCACTTCTAACATCAGTGGATAGAACATTTGGGGAGTTAGTTTCGATACCTCTATTTAAATGAGTTGTTTCCTATTTAAACAAAATAAAATGCATTATAAAACTAAATTTCCAACCAATAAATATTTAAAATTGTACAACTAACAATAAATGAAAAAAGGAGGAAAATATCAAATTCAGACAACATTTACATTTGATTGGCGATATGGACGAATGCTATGATATGGTTCCTCTTCACTTATAACATCACTAGACTAAACATCTACGAAGTTAATCTGTATGCCTCTATTGAAATGAGTTGTGTCTTGTTTGAAGAAAATAAATTATGCAATAAAATTCATGTCCAACCTACTAAAAATTTAAAAAATTAAAAATCAAATCAAATACATTTACATTATTTTGCTGATTTGATTGTTGAGGAGAATGCAGTGGAAGGTTATGACATGCTTCATCTTCAATTCTCATATTAGTGGATGGAAGACTTGGGGAGATAATTTCTAGACCTCTATTAAAATGAGGTGTATCCTATTCCAAGAATACCTTATAAGCTTAGTAAAAAAAATGTAAATAGAGGAATGTAATTAAACAACCATTATTGCAGCAACTGTAAAAATATTATTAGGTTACCTCCATTGTTCCGCATGAAATGATATCAGGGATGATTGATTTTGTTCGTGGGACAACATTATTTTTAGAAGGGAGATTGGAAGATATGATGTTTCGACCAGCTGCCTCCAAATTATCAAACAAATGGCCAATCAAACTATCATCCAAGTCATCACAAACAATGTCATCATTGCCTCCACCATGGATATTTTTCAACCTTTGGCCTTGCTCATAAGATGCAATTGCGGAGATAGAAGGGTTAGAGTGATAATTTTCATCCACGTTATCAATATGATGTTCTTACCTACCGTGAGATGTTTCCCCAATATTATGAAAATTTTCTAGAGAGCATTAAAAAAAAAAAAAAATTACTAACAAGGAGCATATTCTGGCAATGAACTATCAAGGGGAAATGTTCTTTCCATGATATCATCCATAGTACGATACTTACGATAAATCATAAAATTATTTTGAAGAGTTGTTTCACTCGTTCTTCTATGATATGTAGCTCTCCTATGCTCATTTATTGTGTCCTTATTTTGTTGATACTGTAAATGATGACTTTCATCAGACCTGTCATGCGATACTGGTGACCAATTCCTTTTTCTTGTATGCTTGCTTGTGCCTTCAAATAACATTTCTAAAACAAATAATAACATATTTATTATAGAACCATAAACATGGAACATATAATATATCCAATATAAATAAAAATAGAAGAATGAAAAAGGAACACGTTTTTTTTCCAACCACATAAAAACAATAAAATCGTATATGGTATTTTTCCAGCCATATAAAGTTATGAAAACATAAAATGATTTTTTCGAATGGCTAAAAAGAAAAATGGATTTTTTCAAATGACCAAAACAAAAAAAGGCTAAAATTTCATCTCTCATATTATAATTGTAATGGGAAACCCATATAGCAGGAACAAAAGAATATAACAATTGAAACTATATCTAAATATTTGGAACTATATACCATTAAAATATAAATGTAAATACTAAAATGTACCTGAATATATAACATTGTTTGAGAATCAATGAGAAAAAACTAATGCAAACACCATGTATAAAATAAGTCACAGTAATTATAATTATAAAAAAAAAAGAAAAATGGATAACATCCAAACACATTCAAATGAAATTAAGAGAACTAAAGGGGACACAAAAATAAATATTTTCGAGCAAATTGCAATGGAATTCAATATGCAACATCTGATACATACACATATAGAAGACACCCCCTCAAAATGGAGCCATATAAATATCCATAGAATTGTAATTTTAAAATCTTAGCATACATACCCAAAAGTATGTAAAGTAAAAAAAAATGGAAATATTTTCCACAATGACAGAGATAATATTAAATGAAAATAAATATATAAGAAACACTAACATTACTAATAGCCTAAGACTCCATGTCCATATCTAATGGTGGAATCTCGGCAATAGAATCCATACGGGGAGCAATTGCAAAAACATTTCCAGACTCGATCAAATCATTGCACTCCCACAGTGTTGGAGACCAAAACCCATACATCTGTTGATTAGTTGAATTATCAATATCAGTTGGAAAACAAAGGTGAGACATCATGTCATATAATCGGAACGGAACTTCACTGCAGTTGCACATAAGAACCACACCTTGGACTGATCGAAATGGAAGATAACCAAAACATTTGCTATTTATATATGTAGAAATTTCTTCCAATGACATCCATCTGAGGCCCCAATCATCCTCAAATTAGTCAATTATTCGTTCAACAAATGGGTGACCAAATTGGAAATTATCTATTTCTTCAATTGACCATATATAAGTGGAGTCATTATTGATAATACATATCAAATAATTCTTTCAGATTTCCAATGACATACACTGTATGTGAGTGATTGGAACAAATGAAAAACCCATTCATTTTTTATTACATCAAACCAGTAGATTGTATACCCATATTGAGGATAATCTTCATACTCTGTGTCCAGATAGAGCCAAAACAATTTTTTCTTATAAAACACTCCATTCTGAGGGGGTGAAGTGCCACCAAATGGAAGATAATCCTTTCTCCAAACCCTATCAAGACTACTGTAAACATAAAATTTACACTACATTCTATCACAGATATGTTTTAGAACAACCAAGTCATATTTTTTGCAGCTTATATTTTCCAATAATGAAAAGAATCCCGAGTCTCCAATTCGTATTCGCCCAATGTTTTTTAGGGCCTTTGTAAATGGATTCATTACAAAATAGTTTCTTGAATGGGAGAATTATGTTGGTAAGGATAAAACTACCATTGCTCCAACAATAGATTCTACTATGTATCTTGAATCTATGAATTTCAAATGAAAACGAGATATGCGCCCATTTTGATTAAGGTATTCAGCGGCAAAATAATTGTCGTCATTATTGAGGAAGAGAACCATAAATCCAAATTCACTTGTACACACATGCTTGCAATTCAATAAGAAAGAAGATTTTTGCAAAACATTCCTCCATTTCTTATAAATTGTGCTAAACTTTATGAGAACCAATAAAGGGAGCTAGAGGAAGACAATTTCAAGAATTTCAAATGGAATACAACTCCAAATAACTAGATCCATGATAAAAACAAGGAAATCACCTAACATAAAAGAAAACGCACATGATATCAACAAAACAATTTTCAATTAATGGTGAATAGAATTAAAATTAATATACGTAAGGAATTTTCGATCTACAAATATAGTAAAATTCATAGATACATAATGTATAAAATCATATGAACCATAAGAACATTATTACAATAGTTAAAAAGAATTCACAATATTATAAACCTAATGTTTATAAGCCAATATTATTAATTTTAATAAATCTATTTTTATGTCTCTATTAATGTCTATGTTTAATATTGATGTAAATGTTTGATGCTCAATCTAAATATTAAGTTAAAATAAATTTTTTTGATATTAAAAATCTTTAACTTATAAACCTAAATTTATAAAATAACATATGCTACACGGACCAAATGATATAAAAATATAATTTTTTTTTAACTCTAATATGAATTAACCTAAAAAAAAACATATAGGGCGGAAACGTGAAGCTGGGTTACACTTTTGTGTTCAGCTAATTTCTACAAAGTTTATGCCAGCATGTACTATATTTTTCAGTCCCTTTGTTTATTGGACGCCTTATTTATTGTACTTTGCCTCGGCCTGCATAGGTATGCCTCTCCTGCCGCCTATAGCACAGGTACTCACTCATCAAAGAGACTTTTCGCACCTGTAAGTCTCGTCGCCTCAGGGTCGAGTTCTTTCAGCACTTTGGTCTACCTTATTATTCTCTCTCTTTGACTTCCCCTTCGATGTCTAGTGATTGATTTCTTACAACATACTTCGTTCATATGATTAGCTCTTAACGCTCGCACGCTGGGGGGAAATTTGTTACACCATTTTTTGGTCATCTAACCTATTTTCATTAGATGGAACCAAGTACACCATATAAGACCAATTTTACCCTAAGTAAAATTGCAGTCACTATGAAAAATAACTTAGTAAACCACCTTTATTAAGTTCATTAGGGGAGCTGTAAAAGGTATTCTGCTTTAAGTTAAAAAAAAATCATAATTTTTTAGTGATGATTTTGAAGCTCTGCAAAAAACCTAATGGCTTCTGCCAACGCCTCTGCTCCCTTGGCTCTGTTGGGCAATGTCGTCGCCGTCACCATAGCAGGGCACGCTTACACTGAGGGGTTCAGTGCCGCAGGCCTCCGTGGTCTCTCCTCTCCGACATTCCACAGAATGCAGCATCAAATCTTCCATCAGGCAACAAATCTTGTCCAGGTCACACATCGAGGGTTTAATCCCACTTGGACTTACGCAGATCTTGTTGCAGCGACTCTCGGCCCCACCAATGTCTCTCTCTGCCGGCGACTTCGCTGAGAAGTAATCACCAACGCCAAGCGGCACAAATACTTCGTATTAGATCTCTTCTCGGGCACGCGCAAGCTGTTGATATGCTCAACAAACCCACTAGAAAGGCCTGCAAAGGCACTAAGGATGGGAATACACACCAAATGTGTCTAATCCAATGCTTCCCGGAAGCAGGTTTCTTTTTTGAACCGGCCAGATCTGCCAGATCTGCCAGAAGAAACACCTGCATTTCAGATTCAAGTCACACTCTCGGGCAAGACAACAATGCATTGGGTGCACACAACAGATCTTGTGCAGAATCTTCTACAAAAAATCGAATGCCAGCTGGGGATCCCCTCCATTCACTTGAGATTGCTATATAAGGGTAAGCAACTTATGAACACCCTTCCCCTCTTCTTTTACAGCATTCAAAAGGATGCTTCTATTACAGCTACCTTTCGTTTAAGAGGCAGTTCCATAGGGCAGACCTCCTCTAGCCCTTCTTTCTCTTTTAAAGACGCAGTTCGCAAAGATGCTACCCACCCTCAGGCTTCTTCGAAAGCATCTCAACCAACTATGGCTCCAAAGCCATTTTTGGTAGATAAATTAGAGGAAGTTCCTACTATCAATTTCTCTCATTCTAGGATTGACGAACGCTACCAGTTTTTTGCAGAATCCGCAATCATATGCAGATTTAATGGGCTGTGGCCTCGCACAGTAGATCTTTACCAATGGATCCATACCAATTGGACTAAAAGAAGCCAGATCTTCTTATTTTCAAAAGGATTCTTCATAGGGCTTTCGACTCAAAATAAGACTACCAAAAGGCCTTAACAGGAGGCCCTTGGTTCTGGGGTTCGGCTGGACTTTTCCTCGCCCCTTGGTTTCCAGAATTCGACCCTTCTATAGCTGTCATCACCAAGCTTCCCATTTGGGTCCGGCTCCCGAATCTTCCGACACATCTTTGGCATATCTCTGTCTTCATAGCCATTGGAGACACCCTAGGACGCTTTCTAGCTACAAACTCTTCAAGAAAGGAAAATGGACTCTTCACCTACGGTAGAATATGTGCAGAAATAGATATCAGCAAAGGGCTACCGGATCAGATCAACCTTAAGATTGGAGATTTCCACTGGACACAAACCTTGGATTATGAAAATACAGCCTTCCGTTGCCGACATTGTCATCAAACAGGGCACCTCCAGAGTACTTGTTCTCAGTTCCTCGACAAAAAGAAGAATCAGAATCGCAAACCCAAATCCAAGAGTTGGAATCCCTGTGTCCCTCCCACTCCTATGGACGACACAGATTCCTCTAGTTCGGATGAGGAGGAATTTGAAGCAGATGGGCAGAATGATGAGAATTTGTTGGACGCTCCCTCGGTCAGTCCGACAGTCTCCTCTGCTCTGCCAATCTCTCAGAAACGTTCTCATGTATCCTCGTCTTCAGATTCTGACAAGGATATTCCGCCGCCAGAGCAGAACAGTCTACAACTTTTTATGGCTCATCCAAATTCCATTGGCTGGGTCAAAGTAAGCAAGAAAAAAGGCAAGAAATGTTGTGTGGCAGAAACAACCCACACTGGGTAGTTTCCTTGTAGTCCGGTGTTTTCTTTTGCTCATTCCCGGGTTGTCTATCAGGAGCGAGGTTGATCGCCTATCACCTACAGCTCCCATGCTTCTCTGCTTCGCTTGCATGCAAGCTTGATTGTACTATACTTTTCTTTTTTTAATAGAATTAATCTTACTGAGAAAAGAAAAAAAAAA